>JANFOE010000693.1:600000-946797 GCA_025667525.1 Glebionis coronaria
GCTCACTCAACTTATATCACAGTACTGCTTTTTCTAATCCAGTGAAAAATATCGACAAGTAGTGGGTGCTTTACAATATGTTACCTTGTCTCGGCCTGACATACCTTTTGCTGTTAACAAGGTATGTCAATATATGCATGCTCCGACCGAGAATCATTGGTATGCTGCTAAACGGATTTTACGTTATCTTCATGGTACGGTAGAACATGGTATGCTCATCCGCCGTTCTTCTGGTTCTACTCTTCAAGCTTTTACTGATGTGCTATGGAAAGGTGGTCCTGATACTTCTCTTGAAGATTTCTCCGATGCTGATTCGGTTGGGGATTCAGACGATCAACGGTCCACGGGGGGATTTGCTATATATCTCGGTTCAAACCTTACATCTTGGACCGCTCGTAAACAACGTACAGTTTCACGTTCGTCTACAGAAGCTGAATACAAAGCTCTTGCTGACACAGTTGCAGAGCTTACATTGCTTCAAGCTCTTCTTCATGAGCTTGGTATTCGTTCTTCTTCAACGCCTATACTTTGCTGTGACAATCTTGGTGCAACATACTTGTCAGCTAACCCTATCTTTCATGCACGTACAAAATACGTGGAAATCAACTATCACTTTGTTCGAGAAAAAGTTGCTCAAGGGGATCTTCGATTTCAACATATATCAACACATGATCAAATTGAAGATATATTTACAAATCCATTACCAACTCCTCGATTTCTCTTTCTAAGATATAAGCTGCAGGTTGTTGCCCGTCCTTAGCTTACGGGGGTGTGTTAGACCAAAGATTATGTGGGTCGACCCATTGTATGCATGGGCTGTACCTGTTAGGTTATGATTAGTTACTTTGTTATCAAGTAATTGTATTAGTATATATACATAGACTATCTAATGTATAATCACAATTACAATAATACGAACCCTTTGAGGTTTTATAAGAATGAAGCACTTGCTTCCAAACACCTTAAAATATTCTAATGAGGGTTTCTTACCTTTAAGAATATCATAAGGGGTCATTCCTAGAAAAGGTCGAATAAGAATTCGGTTGAGAATATAGGTCGATGTGTCCACGACATTGCACCAAAATTTTGAGTCAAAGATTGCTCGTTTAACATTGTCCCACTCATCTCTTGGATAGTCCTATTCTTCCTTTCAACTACCCCATTTGATTGTGGAGTGCGAGGAGCCGAGAAGTTATGGGTAATACCATGAGCTTCACAAAAGTCACCAAATTGCACTTCGTTATCAAATTCCCTACATGATCCGTCCCAATAGAGACAATTGAACATCCTAGTTGATTATGGATCCTTCGACTAAAGGTTTCGAAATGATCGAAAGCTTCATTCTTAGTAGCCAAAAATCATCAACTATAAATAGTGTAAAACCCGCATAAAAATGCCTTAGAACATTAAATGCATGAAAACACGGACAAATTAAAACTTTACGATTAATTAATATATGTCACATGTCACGAACATTTAACGTAAGTATTATGTATATTAATTAATTACGATAAGTATTACGTATGTATTAGTAATTATTATCTCATAATAAGTATTTACGTATAATACTTAAAAACATGACAAGAATAAATCACGAGATAAAAACACGAACCCATGACAATTTATTAAAACACGGGAAACAAAAATGAAACTATATAAAGGGGGTGTTTGGTCGGTGTGTAGAAAAGAGACAAAGGGCCTTGGCCCGACCCATTAAACTTTGACTAGCAAACAATTAAACTCCCAGGGTTTTTCATAAAACACTTTTCACAAAAATTAAAGAAACCCTAGCTTCTTGTTTTCTCTTGGCCACGACACCCACAAGACACAAGGAAGGATTTGGTTGTTGATAATTGATTGGTTACAGGTTTAGTTCATGTTCTTCATTCCTAAAACATTATACACATTCGGTATACGTTTAAATCTTTAATCTTTTTTATTTATTTTTCCTTGTTCATGAATCATTTAAACCAAGTATTAAAAACATGTAATTAGAAGATTAAAAAAATGGAACTAAAGGTTTCGGGTGGGTTCAGTTCGGTTGTCACGCAAACCGAGAGTCGAATGACTCGGTGGTGGATCTCTCGGCCAGTCGCACCTTATGTAAGGGAGGTGGTTGTTGGTCCTTCGCAGCCGTAACACCAACACCCCAGCCAGGGGTTGTTGGTTGAAACTAGTGGGAACCGAGAGCCCCATTGCTCTCGGTGGGAATTTTGTGCACGACAGGGGGAACTTGCTGAGCCGGGGCCAACTTTGGGCTAACAGTGGCAACCACAACCCTTGCGGCTGTGGTGTTGGATATTGGTTCGAGGCAAGCCGAGACCCTCGAGGTCTTGGTGTGTCGTTTGTTGGGCTCGGGTAGAACCGAAACACCAATAGGGGTGTTTGGTTAATTTTGATAAAAACTTTATGTTTTATTAATTATTAATACATGGTTTAATTAAATTAAATAAAAACAAGGACTTATGTTATAATTAATTTGGACATTTAGCATGATATAATACATGGTCGTTTTATTAAAATAACTATAGGTTATAATAGTTATTAAAAATAATTATTCATGGTATAAGTACATGTACATTTAATTAATTTGATTAAGGACTTAGCTTAATAAATTAATTACATTTTAACCAAGGTTAATTAAATAGTACTATACTTTAATTTAATTATACGATAATCAGTTAAGGTAAAGTTTAATTAATATAATCATGTAATATTATTAATTAATAATTACTTATAATATCATGTATTATATTATTAATTTATATTCATATGTTAAGACTAAAGTATTATTATTAATAAACTTTACTATATTATTATATTTAGTAGTCATGACTTATAATATATGCTTCTTAAACTATAGCTTATATCATATACTTATTTAATAAGCTTATTACTATTTACGGAAACATACTAAATATGAAAACATGCTATTTATAGAAACATACCAAATATGGAAACATGCTATTTAAGGAAACATGCTAGATATGGAAACTTTCTATTTTTGGAAACTTACTAGTTATGGAAACTTTATATTTTTGGAAACTTACTATTTATGGAAACTTGCTATTTTTGGAGAGTTACTATATATGGAAACCTGCTATTTTTGGAAAGTTGCTATATATAAAAACATGCTATTTTTAGAAAGTTACTCATTATGATACAACAAGTACAATAACACATAAAACATGAAATACACTAATCAAGAACACATGAAACACTAAGAAACACATGATTAAACATGAAATAGTAAAACAAGTCAAGAACATGTAAAACCATATAAGAACATGTAAAACAAGTTAAGAGCACGTAAAGTAAACTAATAATCAGTAAGTATACGTTAAACAGTCAACTCATTCATGCCCCTTTCATTCTGTAACACTTGTGAAGTCGGAGTAGATCTTCCACTTTTATCCTTATTTTCATTACTGGGCATAAGGTACGAATATTCCGTCCTTTAGTAAGGACATTCTCTTCCTATATTTAGGAATCCCCGTTTGCAGCCATTTGGTTTCCCTAGTAGTTTACATTAAACTTATTAGTAATTAATATGATTAGAATTTTAAACTACCTGAGCTATATACATGCATGCCAGTTCCACCTAGTTATGGAGGTACCATAACCATAGCACTTGAGGCACCTATGTTATGAGTCTTCCGCGGTAAGAGTGATTGCTCGCGGCATCCCTTTCAATTATTTAGCCTTTTATATTATTATCATGTGGGGAGAATGGGTGCATCCTAGAACATGTTGTTAAATTACAAGGTAACTGTGGTGTGTGCTCTACATCCGTTACATGGAGCTGATCCCTCCAAACAGACTAATATAATTAGAGGCAACCCCTCTAATTGCATGACGAGGTCACCCCTTTATGTATTCATGCTCGTTGACACCTTCATGACCTATATGGGCTCTTTGGCATTTAAATTACAGTTTCAGTATAAACATGAACATAAGACTTTTTAGTATAAACATAAACATAAGACTTTTCAGTATAAATATGCGTTTAAACAACTTCCAGGTTTTCTAGGACTTACACATTTCCGCTGCATTTCAAATCTTTAATTATGTTTCATTTATTCTTATCATTGTTATTATATCCGTTCACTGGACGTATTGCTCAGCCGTATAATTTCTTTCCATGACCCAAACGGTAGGTACCCAAGGATAGACTCGAGCCTGGAGAGGACGTGCATAGGATGAGAGTTACCTTATACTTCTTTTCCTTTTGCACTTCATTTACTTTATGTATCTTTTAAGTTTATGTTTGGGGCCGATGTTTGATTCCGGCTTTCCTTTATGGTCATTTATGTTTTAAGACATACTACCTTGCATGCTTTGATGACACGCCATAATTATCATGTAACGCTCCACTTATCAAAGTGGGGTGTTACAACTAGGGTATAAAGGTTACCTCCTTAACTCCGTATGACGGAAGGTCCAAAGAGATCCATATGTAGGAGCTCTAGACACCGAGAGGTCGATACAAAATTCTTGGTCTTGTGACTTCAGTGAACTTGCTTCCCAACTTTACAAGCATCACAAAAGTGACTATCAAACTTAATCTTGGGGAGATGTCTTACCAACTCCTTAGAGACTAAAGATTGAATTAAACGCATATTAGCGTGACCTAATATCCTATGCCTGTGACAATCCGTCAATTTATGATTGATAATTTATTCTCAATATTTATTTGAAAACATTATTTTAATATTACAATATGAACTCACTTATTTTTGGGAAGAAGTTTGGATTTACGTCTTGAAGTAGCATCGACTACGTCTAAACCGGAGGATTCAACGTTACGTGCTTACGTTTACATACACCGTCTTTGGTGACAGTCCGACATTTCAGAAAATAAATTTATCTGAGAATATTATTTTGGAGTTTTAAATTTGTGTTGGTTCATAAACTCACAAATTTACGAGAAGAGATTAGGACTTACGATTTTATTTTAACGTCTTTTACGACTAAACCGGAAACCTTAGGATTACGTATTTACGTTTTCGAACTCCGTTTTTGATGAAACAATTTTTATTAGATTCGTTTTGTGACGTCGATTCATAATTTATAAAAACGTTTTTCGTAAAACGACCCGAGGGCACGCAAATCGAGGAAACTAGAATCGAGGAGTACCCGTAAATAAATGGGATGAGACAAGTGGGACACTTGTCCCACCCCACTTACAAAACCGGCCACATTATGTTAGTTACACCATGAGGTGTCAACTCTTTAGTTAACTAAGGCAACACATGTCTTAGCTTCACAATGAAGCTAGCTTACCACAAAACAAGCTACCAAAAACCACTTACCCTCATTTGTAACATGCAAAAACAACTAAACTCTCCCTCTCTCTCTCAATAATGCCGTCCCTCATCTCCATTAAACACCATCATTGATCAAAAATTTAACCATAAACATATGTTATAATTAACATATGTTAATCCCCATTCAAAAAGATGAAGATTGGTGCAACTTATAACATCCATGGAGGAGTTTTCATGGTGTCATGAGGCTGATTTTTCACAAGGAGTTGATGAAGATTGGAGTTCTTGAAGATGGTCATGGTTGTCTACAAGTTTCTCCATCAAAAACCATGTCAAACTCATAACCTACATCAAGATGGTGGTATAAAGATTGTCCTCCTCATCTTCTTAATATTTTGATTATGTAAACATGTATTTTATTTCCTATTGTATATATTTATGATGATTATATGATGATAAAAATGTTATGTGGGGATTTGTTGTTGATAATCATGGATAAAAAGGTGAAAAACCATATGAAACAAGGTTAAAATCTTGATTAATTTGCATGGCTGTATAAAACAGTAAAGAACCAAGTGGTAAACTGATAATATGATGAAGTAGAACCCATTTACAGTAAGCTATGGGTCTTGTACACATGTGAGAGTTGGCCATGCAATGGAATCAAAATAATGAGTGAGATATGATCAAAACAAGTTTAGGGTATAAATCTGAAGTTACTGTTTTGGACGATTTTTAGAAAATATTTAGAAGATGATTCAACAGTAGCTATAGAAGAGTTAATTGTAGCACATATCATGTAGTTTATGTGATAAAAATTTGAGCTTCTATCTCCATATAGAACTCAAGATATGGCAGTTTTGGTAAAGATGAAGTTAAAAAATCAGATTTTTGGAAATTAAAGAATAATACTATTATATAAGCACTCACATTTTAATATATAAAATGTAAATAAAAACCCACTAACTTATAAAACTTATTTATATAAATATATAAAAGGTGTAATAAGTATATAAATGATGAAAATGGAAACTTGTTAAGTTTTATAAGTTATAAAACTATAAACTTGATTTTTACGACTTTTTCGGCTATTGCCGTAAAATTAACGTTTTTGTTAAATAAAACTTAGATGGTTGGACCCGTCTAATGAAAACTTTATAAAACTTATATACTGATATATAGACATTTATAACAAGTAAAAACCGACAAAACCCGAACTATAGGGCATACGGACATTAACAAGTTAAATAAACATATTGGACTAATAAATGGACTAAGTAGGATAAAAACTTGTAAAAAGAATCTATTGGGCTTAACCCATTTAGGCCCAACTTGGAAAGTATACATACTGATAATATAGGTACAAAATGGACTAAAATAAGTTAAATAACTTATAATAAGCTTATTGGGCTTAAGACACGTAAACGGGTAAAACTAGTAAACTAGTATAAAAGTTATCAACACATAACTCTAAAATGAGTAAACAAGGATATGTAAACCCACTTGATCATCATATATATATAATCATCATATGTATACATAATTGATATTTTTATAAAGTCATTGGACAAACGTCTAAGACCGAGTATTATTTGTCTAGGTTTCCGTGATTGAAGCACGCACCGTACGTCCGAATTGCCGACAACCCGCCTTCCCACATCAACGTGAGTTCATAGCCTCGCACTCTTTTAAATGTTTTATAAATGCTTTATAAACCCGCGAGGGAGATAACATGTTAGTTTTTATTAAAAGTTTGGACACCATTTGTCCCGATTGTTTGTTTATTGATTTTGGACCCGAATGATTGAATGACCCGATTGTATGACCCGATAAATGATTAATGGACCCGATAGATGAATTAAAATGGATTATTAAAGTTAGGTTATGTCACTAAAAGTCCCATTAGCATGAATTGTGAACTACCGGGAGTTGGTAGACGCTTATGCATTTAATAGTACTATTTGGGGACGATCACCCCAGTTCGCGCCTTGACGGTTGATCCCCGTCGTGCCACATTGATTGGTAAGCGAATTAATGTATGAGAAGATTTCCAATAGCGTGACCTTTGTGACGACACGCTACTTTAGATGGGCAAAATTGGTATCGGGTTAGCTACCCGTTGATGGCTTAGTAAGGTAACAATGTCATGCGGCTTATAATAATCCGAATTAACAAAATAATAATAGACGCTCCGAATTACGATGTATTGCCTGACTAGCAATACAGGGTCATACTATTGATATTATGATTGTATTTTGGTTTTCATAACCATATTCATATAACGATTTTTATTTGATTTTATACAACGTTATAAGACGTACTGTATGATTGTTTTTACGACATTGGCTCGTATAATGATTTTTAAGGCAAATGCCTATATTATGATTTTCGATAAGGATTTATATAAAATGATTTTGGCTATTTTACGGCCTATTACAATGATTTGTATGAATTGATTTTTGGTACTAATTTTATACCAAAGTTATATTGATGGAATTTATTAAACTCTATGAATTCACTCGGCGTTATCGCTGACCTTTTCTTTTAACATGTTTTATCTCAGGTACTTGAAGGTAATTCTCGGGAAGACAACAAGAATTCATGGCCCGCACCTAAACTATATTTTTCCATTCAAACACTTTGTAAAACTTTGTATGAAATGTAATGACTTGGGACCTATGTAACTTTGATGTTTATGAATGGAAATGATTTATTATTAAACGACGCGATTTTTATGCGTTGTCTATGATGTGAGTAATGTGCTATCCCGTAACACCAACTAGTCTTCCGCTGAACTGTGTTGTATAAATTTGGGGGTGTTACAGTTTGGTACCAGAGCTCTCGTTATAGAGAACGAAAGATTTTTAAAACCGAGGTTTTGAATAAAACATTTCAAAATCTTTTAACTATAAACATTTTTCTAAAAATGTCTAAAAATCTTTTGACTATAACGGTGCCGAAGAATTCCCGAGTTACCGACAAGGCCAAGACTGAGAAGTGTTATTTTAATATATATATAACTTGGATTATATATATATATGATGTAATTTTATTACATGATTGTTTGATGATTATTTTGATTTTGATACGAGGTATTTATACGACGTCGATTGTCACAATGTACCCTAAATCCCCTAGTAAATTAATCGAAGCTATTCTCGTAGGAATTCTAGCTATCCTAGATCTAAACCAAGTTGTGGATCTTTATGATCCCAACAAATGGTTGATATTCGTAGAAATATAGATATTAGTTGATTATGATATTGAAAAAGAATTGGCGAGATTAAATCTGATATCGATGTCATGACGATCTTTCCTTATAGAGTGGAGTTTGACAAAACGTTATCACCTGGAAAGATGTCATCTGATTCGTTGTCATCCAATTCTTAAATTGAAATCGAAAAGGGGAATGTTGCACTTGAGGCTGTCATTGGAACCAGTACCCAAAAGCCTCATGCCACTAATACCTTTCCGAGAAGTCTAATTGACTGATCAAGTCATTTCATATTAATGACTTATTTGATAATTGTTGTTGTGAGAGCTAATAGGATTGGAAATTAAGTATTGATTTATATTGAGATTGTATTGCCTTTACAAGGCCGAAGAATAAGATTGAAAGTATTGAAGATTGACGTAGGATATTGAATTAAGTATAAAATTGGTTAAAACTTGAATAAAGTAAAATTTAACCCATATGGAATATGAGATTTTTAATAGAAGTCGTTAAGTTTTGTGATTGAATTATAAGGTATTAAATGATTGTTAGTTTGTGTTAAGGGCTGTTCCTAGGCCATTGTCCACTAACGAGGATGCCTAGTGTCCAAGAAATGAATTGAAGAGATCTTCTTCTGAATTGAGACCGATGGATCTTCTGGGACATATGGAACCCCTAATGACTCTTGTAGATTAGTATTCATTGTGGTATCTTTTAAAAATCCCTAACTTAACTGAGATATCAGTTGGTAGGATGAATTCTGAGAATTGTATGACATAGTGACGCGTAATGTGTTACGGTACAATTTTGACTTGTTTGTGATTAATGAAAAGACTACCTTTGATTGCTAAATCCTACATGTATCGATGTTATCTATCTTTTCTTGCTTCTTCCTAATGTTCGCATTAGTGATGCAACCGTTGAACAAGTACTCATCTCGATTTGAGTTACGTTGTGGATTATTCTTTTGAGTGCCATCGAGATCATGAACCTCATGATTAATTGGCTAAGCTCATTTCCTATCATATCGTAGTTAATTCTTGGTGAACAAGCTTTCATCACTCTTTTGCAGATCACACATTGTTTTTATAAAGTTAAAACGGTATCCTTTGAGAAAATTTAATTTTCATCACAATAAGGATTATTCAAAGTGAGAATTATAAGTGATTGATATCAAAATGAAGTTGTTTATGAAAAGCTTTGGAAACTTAATTGTTTTCATAACAAAGAAAATCTTTGTAAATTTATTCTTGGTTCTTATCTAAGAATTAAGCATGAAAATGATTTTTACTGTAAACATGATGATAAAATTTTGACGAACTGAGTATTGCATCGTTAATCTTGAAATTGTATATAGTTGCGCGCCTACATACAATTTGGAATGGACTATGCAAGACTGATTAGTAGTCACCATAAAACTAATGGATAAACGCTAAATTTTCTTTGAAGATTGTGAAAGATTAAAATTTATGAGATCTGCAAGAAGTGAAAAATAAGGACATAATGTTAGGGACACCTACATATGTGCCTATAGCATCTATTCTTCTGAGTTGAATTTACTCATCTATGGAATTTGTCTTAATTGACAATTGACAATTCTTTCTTATCCAATTCTCCCGTAGTGAGATTCTTAGGAAAAGTATCTGATTATCGAGTGTTGATACCCGACTGGATGTATTGACGTTCTTATCATCTCTTATGATTTGATTTCATTTGAATGACCTGGGTAACGATCTGAGGAGCTTTCGAATGCGTACTCAAATTATGAAAACATGGGATATATTCATATCCATTAAATGTTTTCGTCTGTATCTGATTTGAAATTCTCTCGCGTAGATTATGCGTTGACCTTACTCTTTAGATGGTAGCTGTGTCTCCATATATCCTTGAATTTGTGAAGGATTATGAGTTATTATTAGTCTTTTGAGAAGTTCACATCTTATCGACGGAAATGAAACTGAAAAGTTGATAATGCCGGTAGAATGGATTGATTAATTATGACATGACGACATTGTCTTAATTGATGGGAACTCGAGTAGAATTCCCCTAAAAAGATAAGATGTTGATTTTCAAAAGTGAACTAAATAATTCTTGACGGATGATCATATCCTGTATTTAGACTTGAGATTATATTGTGAATGGTTATGAACTAAGTTATAGATATTGTAACCTAGAAGAAGTTAATATGAATTTATAAAGAGATGTTTTGGTTATCTGAAACTTTAGGAGGTATTTGTTGATGAATTACCTAGACTTTCGCCATTAAGGCAAGTTGAAATTGGTATTGATTATATTTTCGGTGCTGCACTTGTGGCTTGTGCACTGTACGTCAGCACCATCTAAATTTAAGGAATTACCGTACAACTGAGAAAGTTGTCGGAGAATGATTTTATTATACCAAGCTTGTCATCCTGAAGAGTTATGGTGTTATCATTCCTTATATTTATAGATTACCGTGACTGAGTAAATTGACAATCGAAAACGATATCCATAACTCGAAATGGAAGATTTGTTCGATCATTTACAAGGTTCTAGCAAATTTGATCCATAGCATGGTTATCATCAACTTCGCATCTGCGAAAGAGATTATCTATTTCAATCACTACATCCAGTGCTTGTAATGAACATTATGAGTTCCACGTGATGTCGTTTGGATTGACCAATGCACATGTAGTATTCACAAATTTGGTGAATCACGTGTGTAGGCTGTAATTTGATAAATTCATGCTCGTGATCATTAAGGACTATTTGTTTGTATATAAGAATAAGGATGAGTTAATAATTATTAATAAGAATGCCCTTAATTGGCTAAACAGTGTAAACCTGAACCTTGAATAATTAACACATGATTAAAGACTTGAACCTTTACATGATTAGACTATGTGGTTAAAAGGATAATGGAATGTAAATTGACTCTTCAAAAATTAAGAGCCCTTTTAAGACTTTGGATTTTACCAAAAAGAAATGAAAATATGTTTTGACAAATGTGTTAATAAAGGATTTTAAAGGGATTATTCCCTTATACACAAAACATTTAACTAAACTTCTGTTTAGGGGTAAATGTTTGTGTATACCTCCAGATAACTTAAAAAGGATTGAGGAAAACCATTTATACCATAACCTGAAAATTCGAAACGACAATTTTTGCTTTTCAAATAAGAAAACTTTGACCAAAATATAAATAAAGGTTTTTCGAACAATTACGAATCTTATTAATTATTTTCGATAAATCAGCAAAAATCTTGTTAATTAAATTCAAATTATTTTTGAACATTTTATATAATTGGTCGAACTAAGAAATTTAAAACTTTTACGTTTACGCTTCATAAAAATTAACTAATAATTATTTAATTAATTATAATAATTATCGACGCTTTAGACGCCGGATTGAGTAAAACGGATAAAAATGATAGATGAGACGAAACTAAAACTTAGAAAATATGAAGAAAGTTGAACGTAATTACTGACGCATAATATAGAAAGAATATCTGAGTGAATTGTGGACATGATAATTATATCATCATGAGAAGTGAATATAGACACCGACGCATTATGTAGAAAAGATAAAGAACCAGTTAGGACACGTTCCTTAATAATGAAGGTGCAAAATAAATTGCCGAACAATTTAAAATAAACGATGTTTGTAAAAAGGATAAAATAGATTATAAAAAGGAATTCGCGGCTAATGTGAACCAACAGATTTGAGAAGCCAAGGGCGTTAAATATTTTAAAGACCACATGTGATGGTATAAATATGGAGATTGTGAGATATAGTTATGTTGGAATTTGTAAGTATAAGTATTCTATTTATATCATTTGTGACTAGAAGTATCTTTGTCTGAAGAGGTTGTACTAATGACAATTATGAAGGCAGACATCGCCTCATACACTAGTAAACGTCTAGCCATCGCTAAGGTCATCATCTGAATTTGATTCGATTTGGGTCATCGTCGACAGACTGACCAAATCTGCTAATATCATTCTCGTTAATGATAAATGCAAAAGAGTTATGTAAAAAAAAGCATGCCTGTATCGATCATCTATATCAAGATCCTCGCTTCGCATCGAATTTCTAGAGATTTGCTCAGAAATCATTAAGAACGAACCTTGATGAGAGTACTATGTACCACCCCAAATCGAAGGGACGAGGTAAAGTAACGATATAAGGTAATATAAGTGCTATTTTATGTTTGAATGATTGACCTTTGGTAATAGACCGTATAATCGTTTTCCTTTGGAGGGATTATCATTGATAATCATCGTATTAGGATCGAGATCGAATCTTGTTAGGATCTGAATCTTAGAGCATCTGTAAGCAGGAGTTGAGATGAAGACATCCGACATACACCCATTGTGAGTTGGACATGTCTCTTAGGCTTAAGGTTTCCTATGATGGCGAACCTATCCTTGCAAAATACCCGACCCGCGAGATCTGAAATGATTGTTGAAATTAGGATTTGATTTTTTTTAACTGCCGATAGTGGGCAAGAGGTTATGTGAATGTGAAATGTAGATCTTGAAGTGCCAAATGGGTAGCGAAGTTATGCCAAAAATTTTAACCTTGGAAAAATGAATTCATGATCTGACAAATCATGGGATATAAGTCCCCGTTGTATGGGACCATTGAGATGATGTGAAAAGATTGGTTTGAAAGGCATATAAGCTGGATCTACCCTAGGACTTCAAGAACCGCGTGAATTATGTTTCGTAAATCGCACTTGATGGAATATCTATCAAGTGAAATTCTGATTATTCTTAATAAAGCTTAGATCGGCGAAAAGTTGCATTCATCAAAAACCCGTGAACATCATGGATAGAGAAAGTAAGTCAACATTAAGCCTGATCTTATTCCCGTAGTTATGTTTGATGAAACTCGCGTATTATAATGGATTGCACTTGTGAGAAAAGACCGAATGTGGAGGAAATACCCACATGGCTTTAACTCTATAAGAAGCGAGTAGTAAGATGATCTTTGAGGACAAAGATCCTGTTTAGGGGTAAATGCTGTGACAATCCGTCAATTTATGATTGATAATTTATTCTCAATATTTATTTGAAAACATTATTTTAATATTACAATATGAACTCACTTATTTTTGGGAAGAAGTTTGGATTTACGTCTTGAAGTAGCATCGACTACGTCTAAACCGGAGGATTCAACGTTACGTGCTTACGTTTACATACACCGTCTTTGGTGACAGTCCGACATTTCAGAAAATAAATTTATCTGAGAATATTATTTTGGAGTTTTAAATTTGTGTTGGTTCATAAACTCACAAATTTACGAGAAGAGATTAGGACTTACGATTTTATTTTAACGTCTTTTACGACTAAACCGGAAACCTTAGGATTACGTATTTACGTTTTCGAACTCCGTTTTTGATGAAACAATTTTTATTAGATTCGTTTTGTGACGTCGATTCATAATTTATAAAAACGTTTTTCGTAAAACGACCCGAGGGCACGCAAATCGAGGAAACTAGAATCGAGGAGTACCCGTAAATAAATGGGATGAGACAAGTGGGACACTTGTCCCACCCCACTTACAAAACCGGCCACATTATGTTAGTTACACCATGAGGTGTCAACTCTTTAGTTAACTAAGGCAACACATGTCTTAGCTTCACAATGAAGCTAGCTTACCACAAAACAAGCTACCAAAAACCACTTACCCTCATTTGTAACATGCAAAAACAACTAAACTCTCCCTCTCTCTCTCAATAATGCCGTCCCTCATCTCCATTAAACACCATCATTGATCAAAAATTTAACCATAAACATATGTTATAATTAACATATGTTAATCCCCATTCAAAAAGATGAAGATTGGTGCAACTTATAACATCCATGGAGGAGTTTTCATGGTGTCATGAGGCTGATTTTTCACAAGGAGTTGATGAAGATTGGAGTTCTTGAAGATGATCATGGTTGTCTACAAGTTTCTCCATCAAAAACCATGTCAAACTCATAACCTACATCAAGATGGTGGTATAAAGATTGTCCTCCTCATCTTCTTAATATTTTGATTATGTAAACATGTATTTTATTTCCTATTGTATATATTTATGATGATTATATGATGATAAAAATGTTATGTGGGGATTTGTTGTTGATAATCATGGATAAAAAGGTGAAAAACCATATGAAACAAGGTTAAAATCTTGATTAATTTGCATGGCTGTATAAAACAGTAAAGAACCAAGTGGTAAACTGATAATATGATGAAGTAGAACCCATTTACAGTAAGCTATGGGTCTTGTACACATGTGAGAGTTGGCCATGCAATGGAATCAAAATAATGAGTGAGATATGATCAAAACAAGTTTAGGGTATAAATCTGAAGTTACTGTTTTGGACGATTTTTAGAAAATATTTAGAAGATGATTCAACAGTAGCTATAGAAGAGTTAATTGTAGCACATATCATGTAGTTTATGTGATAAAAATTTGAGCTTCTATCTCCATATAGAACTCAAGATATGGCAGTTTTGGTAAAGATGAAGTTAAAAAATCAGATTTTTGGAAATTAAAGAATAATACTATTATATAAGCACTCACATTTTAATATATAAAATGTAAATAAAAACCCACTAACTTATAAAACTTATTTATATAAATATATAAAAGGTGTAATAAGTATATAAATGATGAAAATGGAAACTTGTTAAGTTTTATAAGTTATAAAACTATAAACTTGATTTTTACGACTTTTTCGGCTATTGCCGTAAAATTAACGTTTTTGTTAAATAAAACTTAGATGGTTGGACCCGTCTAATGAAAACTTTATAAAACTTATATACTGATATATAGACATTTATAACAAGTAAAAACCGACAAAACCCGAACTATAGGGCATACGGACATTAACAAGTTAAATAAACATATTGGACTAATAAATGGACTAAGTAGGATAAAAACTTGTAAAAAGAATCTATTGGGCTTAACCCATTTAGGCCCAACTTGGAAAGTATACATACTGATAATATAGGTACAAAATGGACTAAAATAAGTTAAATAACTTATAATAAGCTTATTGGGCTTAAGACACGTAAACGGGTAAAACTAGTAAACTAGTATAAAAGTTATCAACACATAACTCTAAAATGAGTAAACAAGGATATGTAAACCCACTTGATCATCATATATATATAATCATCATATGTATACATAATTGATATTTTTATAAAGTCATTGGACAAACGTCTAAGACCGAGTATTATTTGTCTAGGTTTCCGTGATTGAAGCACGCACCGTACGTCCGAATTGCCGACAACCCGCCTTCCCACATCAACGTGAGTTCATAGCCTCGCACTCTTTTAAATGTTTTATAAATGCTTTATAAACCCGCGAGGGAGATAACATGTTAGTTTTTATTAAAAGTTTGGACACCATTTGTCCCGATTGTTTGTTTATTGATTTTGGACCCGAATGATTGAATGACCCGATTGTATGACCCGATAAATGATTAATGGACCCGATAGATGAATTAAAATGGATTATTAAAGTTAGGTTATGTCACTAAAAGTCCCATTAGCATGAATTGTGAACTACCGGGAGTTGGTAGACGCTTATGCATTTAATAGTACTATTTGGGGACGATCACCCCAGTTCGCGCCTTGACGGTTGATCCCCGTCGTGCCACATTGATTGGTAAGCGAATTAATGTATGAGAAGATTTCCAATAGCGTGACCTTTGTGACGACACGCTACTTTAGATGGGCAAAATTGGTATCGGGTTAGCTACCCGTTGATGGCTTAGTAAGGTAACAATGTCATGCGGCTTATAATAATCCGAATTAACAAAATAATAATAGACGCTCCGAATTACGATGTATTGCCTGACTAGCAATACAGGGTCATACTATTGATATTATGATTGTATTTTGGTTTTCATAACCATATTCATATAACGATTTTTATTTGATTTTATACAACGTTATAAGACGTACTGTATGATTGTTTTTACGACATTGGCTCGTATAATGATTTTTAAGGCAAATGCCTATATTATGATTTTCGATAAGGATTTATATAAAATGATTTTGGCTATTTTACGGCCTATTACAATGATTTGTATGAATTGATTTTTGGTACTAATTTTATACCAAAGTTATATTGATGGAATTTATTAAACTCTATGAATTCACTCGGCGTTATCGCTGACCTTTTCTTTTAACATGTTTTATCTCAGGTACTTGAAGGTAATTCTCGGGAAGACAACAAGAATTCATGGCCCGCACCTAAACTATATTTTTCCATTCAAACACTTTGTAAAACTTTGTATGAAATGTAATGACTTGGGACCTATGTAACTTTGATGTTTATGAATGGAAATGATTTATTATTAAACGACGCGATTTTTATGCGTTGTCTATGATGTGAGTAATGTGCTATCCCGTAACACCAACTAGTCTTCCGCTGAACTGTGTTGTATAAATTTGGGGGTGTTACAATGCCAAAGAGTAGAACTATCATCTAAAGTCGTTAGACATAAGTTGTCCTTTGACTTCCTATTGACCTTCATGACATAAAGCCCATGCTTTCTAACACCTTTTCTAATGACCTTTCCATCTTTTACGATTTCACTATCATGTTCCGAAAAGATGACCTTACACTTATTGTCACAAATTTGACATATACTTAGTAGGTTAAACCCCAAGTTATCTACATGTTCAACATTTTCGGTGGTCATGGAGTCAAGAGAAACCGTACCTTTGCCAATGATGTTACCACATAGCTTACTAGCGAGCATAACGTTACCTCCATTATATGCTTTGTAGGATGAGAACAAATTCTGATTACCCATCATGTGTTTAGAACAGCTGTAAGTTTATGGACTTATATTTCATAGTCGTGTGATAGGATCGAACTCGAGATTACGGGATTGCACACAATACGTAAAGAGTTAATTTAATTAATAAATATATTTATTGTATTTATTAATTTATTTAATAAATATATTTATATATTTATTAATTTAAACCGAGCAAGTAACTATATAACTTTAACGATCGTTAATTAATTAATAGTTAAGTATTAACGAGGATTAAATAAATATATAGTAACAGTAATAAAAAGGAAGAATGACAGAAGGTTCTGGAACACCCCATGAGGGGCGTTCGACCGTTGGTTAGAGCTAGGGGGGGGGGCAAAAAGTTACCTTTTATTTATTTGGGCTACAATGGGTTGAGGCTTATAAATACACCTCCTTATCCCTCATAATCAATCATAACTTTAATCCTCTCCCTCCTCTTCTCTTGGTTCGACCGCAAGGGGTAAACCACGAAGGGTTTCGGTTGGTTTTCTTAGTTGATCGATTTACTTACAATCTAGTCCTAGCCCCTCTTTAGGGTTGTTGTGTAGATTAATTACAAGCGTTGTAGCTCAGTTTTCACGTGCTAGAATCACGGTTAGCTCGTTGTATTACGTCTGTACAAGATCGTAATATAGTCTTACTTTAGACTATATCTTGGTATGTTACGGTATTAACCCGAATTGGTGATTCGTTCTTCGTCTTGTGGAATTGCTTTAGCGTAAAGGTATGTAACTGATGAGACTGTATTTATACATAGTCTCATCATCCAAATCGGGCTTAAAACGCTTAAAATATCATCAAAATACCCAAATATATGCTTGTGTTTGTTCATTGTGTATTTTAGGTACGGATATCATGAATTTACCAAAAGATCAAAGGAATCAAGCAAAAACAAACACGGGAAACGAAGTCGCACAAAGAACCGGGCCCGAAGAATGAATTTTTCAAAAATGCCCTTGAAGTTTGAAGATTGTACAAGTTTGGTCCCTCAACTTTTGAAGAATGACACTTTATACCCCTCAAATATCCAAAAATATTAATGGGGTCCCTAAAGTTTGAAGATATGTCAAGAAATGCCCTTTGAAAATACCAATATTGCACAAATGGTCCTTGTCCAAAGTATTGTGATTCAATTGTGCCACAAATGACAAGTTGACCAAAGTTTTAACAAAGGGTTTGAGGGAAGAGTTGTTGATAACTTGATATGCCAAGATTAGGGAAGTCCAGGGGGCCCTTTTGCCAAAAACATAACCCAAACCCGAATTTAACCCACCAATAGCCCATTTAAACCACCATAAGCCCACCTAAAACCCTTTTACCCGGCCCAACACCTCACACACCTAGTTTATTAAATAAACTGGGTCAAACGAGTCAAACCTATTAAGTTTCCCACTAAACACATTTTTTAAACCAACCCTTCTCCTAAACCAGATTAAACTTCCCCTTCTTCCCCATTAAACCCTAGATAACCCCAGATTAAATTGGACGCAAAATAAAGGGTTTTTACTCTTTAATCTCCAAATATTTAATTAAGGGTCACCTTAATCAAACCCACCTCCAAAAACACAAACCCGTGACCCCTGGGACCCTCGCAGACAAAGTTGTCTTGTCCAAAAATGGCAACAAAGGAATCCCTCTGTCCATCAACGCTCCAAAATCATTTTCTTGCTCACAAAGGCTTCAATAAACGTTCAAGATCGATTCAATGACAGCTGCACATCACATGATCAACTTTTGACCAAATTTCAGTCAAGATTCCAAGGGTATTCTGGGTAACTCAGCATTAGGGTTTAGTATGATTTGTAATTTTTTATTGATTTCTAGAATCATCTTTAGCTTTGTATAAATATGGGTGCTCGTACCCATATTAGTCTCGTTCCAACACTTTGTAATATTTTTTTAAATTTTTATGAATATTTAGAGTTTAAAGTTTATAAAACTCGCAAGTGTTGTGTTCCATCCTTTTAATGTTTTTTTAGTATAATCTTTACCTTAATGCAAGTTATTTTAGAATCTATCAAAATATTTTCTTGTACCAAAAATTTGGCAGATTATAGTTTTGAGAACCTTTGGTTTATAGGACGTTTGTACAAAGTTTGGCGAATCCTTTGTATAAATTGAGTATAAGCTGAAGTTACTTTTTAATTGTTTGGTCATTATTGGCTTCACAAGGTTTCATCAAGGTTTTATTTTGAAGAAAAATCCATTTTCATTTTTTTTATCCAAATCAGCCCATCAAAGGAGCTCTGAATTTAAGCTGACTGACAATCAGTTTAAACTCAAGCTCTTTGATGAGTTTGTTCTTGTTATAGTTCTTGTGTTTGTTCCATTTGTGCAGGAGTAAGAAATCAGGAAGACCACATCCCTCATTTCTTTGCTATTCAGTTTGGAAGATATTGTACCCCTGGATCTTTTGTAGATTCCAACAACGGGGCTCTCTACACTTCCTAAAGTTCTAACTATCCAGAAAGCCTATTGAAAGCTGGTGGCATCCACCCCTTAAAAGGTGTGAACTCCCTTTCATTTTTCTTCTTGAAAAATTATATGCTTTGTGGATTGTATGATCTTTGGGTTTAATCTGTTTGGTAAGTGTTAGTTCCTGCTAATTTGTTCTTCCAGTTGTGTTTTCTGCTAGAGTTTAGTATAATAGGATAGGTTTAAATTCATTCGGTGTTATTGAGTAGCCTAATCTTTGTGAAATCTGTCAAGATTTCAGTTAAAGGGGTGTTTGGATTCAGGTTTTAAAGGAAAGTTTTACACACTTTTTGCTTATAAACTGCCTAAACACACTTTACTAGTTAATATTTGGTGATATTGGTAGTTTATTGCTAGTAGTGTAAGTTAGATCAGATTTCACATACTTTTTCTTGGTAAAAAAATCTGTCAAACATTCAGTAAGCTATAATTGATTTAATCTTGAGTTTTAGAAGCTTAAATTTTGGAATCTAGTAGAATTAATGATAGAGTAGGGTTGTATGAGGTTTATGTTGGTAATGGTATGTTAAGTTGCTTGCTTGTGTAGCTAGAATCTCATCCTATAGCCATTTGAACCAGATACTGTTCATCAGACCCACCTCTAGCTTAACAGTCACTTGATTTGGCCTATTTTGTGTGATTTCTGTTAAGAAGTTGTGTATTTTGTGATTATATAGACTCCCTACACTCCACTGAGTGTAGGGTGCCTTATTGTCCAAGAATAAGCACTCAATAAGCTTTCCTAAGCTTATTCATCACTTGTCACGTTTTTTATAACTAGTAGTGGGAACCAAGTTCCCACTGGTAGTGCATTTGTTCCCACTGCCAAGCAAAAGGACAAAAACCACCAAAGTGTCATTGTCAGATTTTCTTTTTTTTGTCTTTAGTGGGTCAAAATAGGATTTAGGACCTCAAACCAATTTTATAATTTTTCTTATTTAATTTCTGATTTTTCTGTTTATTTAATTTTTCTGTTACTGTTCATTTAATATTTTTTAGATTAAATTGCAATTTTAATTACTTTTTAATTAACTGATTTTGTCTTTTAGTGGTAAAAAGTTATATTTTCAGTTTTAAAAATTTTCTTAGATTTAGAAAAATAGTTTAAGATTTTTAGTTTAAAAAGTTTTTACTGTTCACCTTTTAAATTAATTTTTAGAATTAATTTAGTTTAATTAGGGTTTTAATTATAATCAGTTTTGTCTTTTAGTGCAAAATTTTACAAATTTCAAACTTTTTCATTTTCTACTGTTCATTAGCATAAATTAGGATTTTTAAAATTGTCAAATTATTTTTAGCATTATTTTATTATTTTTTATGATTATTTTAGTTTAAAAATAGTTTTTAGTGATTTAAAAATAGAAAAATAGTTTTGTAAATTTAGGAAAAATACTTTTAGTCTCTAAATAATATAAGTGATTTATTTGTTCAATAAAATAATATTTTGGGCTTTTTGTTAATTATATTTAATTTTAGGGCTTTAATTAGCATTTAAACTTGAATATTAAATTAATAAAAGGTTTTAAAATATATTTATTGGATTTTTATTCTTATTTATATTATTTTAGACTTAGTTTTAACTTTTAATTAATTTATAGGTTTAATTTTTAATTTCGTTGCGTTTTACGTAATTACGTCATCGTTTTACGTCGAATCGTCGTAGTGTAACCGTAGTCGTAGCTCGTCTTTAATTTTTCTCTTCTCAACCAAAAACGTCACTAATCCAAACTTGATTTTACATATTGGCACATTAATCCACACACCTCCTTCGAGAACGAACCCGCATTTATTCGGTTTTACGTTTTTCCTAAAGCGTATAACTTAATACTTACCACTCATACACGTTTTAGGTTATACGCTTTAGGAAAAACGTAAAACCGAATAAATGCGGGTTCGTTCTCGAAGGAGGTGTGTGGATTAATGTGCCAATATGTAAAATCAAGTTTGGATTAGTGACGTTTTTGGTTGAGAAGAGAAAAATTAAAGACGAGCTACCACTACGGTTACACTACGACGATTCGACGTAAAACGATGACGTAATTACGTAAAACGCAACGAAATTAAAAATTAAAGCTAAAATTTAATTAAAAGTTAAAACTAAGTCTAAAATAATATAAATAAGAATAAAAATCCAATAAATATATTTTAAAACCTTTTATTAATTTAATATTCAAGTTTAAATGCTAATTAAAGCCCTAAAATTAAATATAATTAACAAAAAGCCCAAAATATTATTTTATTGAACAAATAAATCACTTATATTATTTAGAGACTAAAAAGTATTTTTCCTAAATTTTCAAAACTATTTTTCTATTTTTAAATCACTAAAAACTATTTTTAAACTAAAATAATCATAAAAAATAATAAAATAATGCTAAAAATAATTTGACAATTTTAAAAATCCTAATTTATGCTAATGAACAGTAGCAAAATGAAAAAGTTTGAAAAATGTAAAATTTTGCACTAAAAGACAAAACTAATTATAATTAAAACCCTAATTAAACTAAATTAATTCTAAAAATTAATTAAAAAGGTGAACAGTAAAAACTTTTTAAACTAAAAATCTTAAACTATTTTTCTAAATCTAAGAAAATTTTTAAAACTGAAAAATATAACTTTTACCACTAAAAGACAAAATCAGTTAATTAAAAAGTAATTAAAATTGCAATTTAATCTAAAAAATAATAAATGAACAGTAACAGAAAAATTAAATAAACAGAAAAATCATAAATTAAATAAGAAACATTATAAAATTGGTTTGCAGTCCTAAATCCTATTTTGACCCACTAAAGACAAAAAAAAGAAAATCTGACAATGACACTTTGGTGGTTTTTGTCCTTTTGCTTGGCAGTGGGAACAAATGCACTACCAGTGGGAACTTGGTTCCCACTGCTAGTTATAAAAAACGTGACAGGTGATGAATAAGCTTAGGAAAGCTTATTGAGTGCTTATTCTTGGACAATAAGGCACCCTTACACTCAGCGGAGTGTAGGGAGTCTATATAATCACAAAAACACACAACTTCTTAACAGAAATCACACAAAATAGGCCAAATCAAGTGACTGTTAAGCTAGAGGTGGGTCTGATGAACAGTATCTGGTTCAAATGGCTATAGGATGAGATTCTAGCTACACAAGCAAGCAACTTAACATCCCATTACCAACATAAACCTCATACAACCCTACTTAAGGGCTCCTTGTTAAGCTAGAGGTGGGTCTGATGTCAGTCAGCTTAAATTCAGAGCTCCTTTGATGGGCTGATTTGGATAAAAAATGAAAATGGATTTTTCTTCAAAATAAAACCTTGATGAAACCTTGTGAAGCCAATAATGACCAAACAATTAAAAAGTAACTTCAGCTTATAATCAATATATACAAAGGATTCGTCAAATCTTTTGTACAAACGTCCTATAAACCAAAGGTTCTCAAAACTATAATCTGCCAAATTTTTGGTATAAGAAAATATTTTGATAGATTCTAAAATAACTTGCATTAAGGTAAAGATTATACTAAAAAAACATTAAAAGGATGGAACACAACACTTGCAAGTTTTATAAACTTTAAACTCTAAATATTCATAAAAATTTTAAAAAATATTACAAAGTGTTGGAACGAGACTAATATGGGTACATGCACCCATATTTAAAAGCTAAAGATGATTCTAGAAATCAATAAAAAATTACAAATCATACTAAACCCTAATGCTGAGTTGCCCATAATACCCTTGGAATCTTGACTGAAATTTGGTCAAAAGTTGATCATGTGATGTGCAGCTGTCATTGAATCGATCTTGAACGTTTATTGAAGCCTTTGTGAGCAAGAAAATGATTTTGGAGCGTTGATGGACAGAGGGATTCCTTTGTTGCCATTTTTGGACAAGACAACTTTGTCTGCGAGGGTCCCAGGGGTCACGGGTTTGTGTTTTTGGAGGTGGGTTTGATTAAGGTGACCCTTAATTAAATATCTGGAGATTAAAGAGTAAAAACACTTTATTTTGCGTCCAATTTAATCTGGGGTTATCTAGGGTTTAATGGGGAAGAAGGGGGAAGTTTAATCTGGTTTAGGAGATGGGTTGGTTTAAAAAATATGTTTAGTTGGAAACTTAATAGGTTTGACTCGTTTGACCCAGTTTATTTAATAAACTGGGTGTGTGAGGTGTTGGGCCGGGTAAAAGGGTTTTAGGTGGGCTTATGGTGGTTTAAATGGGCTATTGGTGGGTTAAATTCGGGTTTGGGTTATGTTTTTGGCAAAAGGACCCCCTGGACTTCCCTAATCTTGGCATATCAAGTTATCAACAACTCTTCCCTCAAACCCTTTGTTAAAACTTTGGTCAACTTGTCATTTGTGGCACAATTGAATCACAGTACTTTGGACAAGGACCATTTGTGCAATATTGGTATTTTTAAAGGGCATTTCTTGACATATCTTCAAACTTTAGGGACTCTATTCATATTTTTGGATATTTGAGGGGTATAAAGTGTCATTCTTCAAAAGTTGAGGGACCAAACTTGTACAATCTTCAAACTTCAAGGGCATTTTTGCAAAATTCATTCTTCGGGCCCGGTTCTTTGTGCGACTTCGTTTCCCGTGTTCGTTTTTGCTTGATTCCTTTGATCTTTTTGTAAATTCACGATATCCGTACCTAAAATACACAATGAACAAACACAAGCATATATTTGGGTATTTTGATGATATTTTAAGCGTTTTAAGCCCGATTTGGACGATGAGACTATGTATAAATACAGTCTCATCAGTTACCCATACTAAACCATTGCCGTGTCCCCACACAAAGCTAGAATAAAGTATCATAGCACTTCCAAAATTCATTTTATGATGATATTTATTGAAGACAATAAATTTAAATAAACTACTACACGCGTTTTAGACATAATGTATTGTTTTCATCATGAAAAAGTGACTTTTGGGATCATAGAACAAGAACACGTGAATGCTTCGTTAGAAATAATTTCGTCGTCCTCGATTTTCACCCAATTCCATGCTAAGCGTGTAACGAGATCATTGTAATTATAAGTTAGCAACACGATCATATCTCATGAGTGTTAATTATGAACCTAAACTCCCTTATTCCTACTTGGTATCTCTTATATTTTATTTTGTCTTAATGATCACGAGGATACATCATTGACTTATGCGTGAATAGAGATTAGGTCTAAAAATAGAGTTTTAACGGTGTAACCAAAATCATCGAATTAATAATTCACCCTAATAGACAACGATGTTAAAAAATTAAGTCAACAAGAAGGATCGATAAACACGGTTTTATAACGGTTTTGAACATGAGACTTATTACCAAGACTTTTATTATCCGCCATCATCGGTGGTTTTATTATCATGGTTTACCTCCATCTTTTATTCAACTCCGCCATGGAGCTTTTATTATGACTTCGGTCTTGCCTTGCCTTTTATTATCCGCCTCATCGGTGGTTTTATTAGCCAAAGACGTATATCCTCACGCTAAAGCGAATTTTGGATCTTTAAAGCTTCAAAGATTAAGGCTTGATTCACTTTCAATTTGGGCATAGATTTTTCGGCCTTGTGAGCTTCAAATTTTTGCTTAATTTAGGTGAGCACTTGAAATCTTATTATTAGGTGAAGCTTTTGATTATTCGGGTGCCAATACTTCAAAACCGTGACGCTGGCGAATCCTTAATGTTTTCCAAATTTAATTACATGGAAGCTACTAAAACAAATTAGAAACCAACAACAGTGACTAAACCGCTAAATCAATATTTATTAACAATTTATTATACAAAAGCGTGGGGAGAATAAGCTAATAAGTACTACACATGAGATCGTGACGATTACGAGACTTATAAATAACTCTATCATTTCTCATCCTCATTTAAGAGACTTAGCCTAAAAAGTTAAGGAATCGAGCTAAGTGCTCAACACGCACGTTCGAGTTAAAAATTACTCTTATTCTCACCATCGGAAAACCTACATTTGTGTCTTAAACACTTATGAAAAACTAGAAAATTTTTAAAATTTGGCCATTTTTTGCCTTATTTGCAACAAAACGATAGCAAAAAGATGAATATTTGGATAGCGTGTTGACATGAGCAAGGTGAAGTATCTACTCACCCCCCATACTAAAACTAAACATTGTCCTCAATGTTTCGAGTCTAGGGGTGAAAACACCCCCATACTAGAGACGTAGTCGAATGCTTAATCTCGAGCATGGAAAGGGTAAAACGAATAACCTAAAAGCCGTTTATGAATTATGCTAACAAGATAAACGTTAGAACATAAAAGGATATCATCGGATATCGGAATCTCCAAAGGCAACGATCGAAGCTCGAGTGATCCGTAGAACGAACACGAGAGGCTTCAATGATGACGATGAACCTAAAAAATCACAATCACAAACAACCACGAAACAAAGGTTGGAAGAGCACAAGTCCCCTCGTTACATTAACTAAGAAAGCGATAATATTTACAAGGATAAGCATGAGAATCCCCCACGAGGCACCTTGTTTTTGATAACCGAGTCAAAAGCTCGACTCGAATCCCCATAAATGTGATCATTTAGGGATAATCATGGTTTGGTCATTTTTGGTGGGTCTTACATGATAAACAAGGCCCAAAAAGCAACCGGTACTAAGGACTAAGTCCTTTGATGATGCAAAATACCGGGATCGAAGATGGCATCCTCGTTTTCATGGGATAAACGAGACAACACCACTTCAACATGTGCTAGAACCTCAAAGAGGTAGAAGAAAATAGATAAGAAGTAGAAAGGTGGGGCAATTGGTAAGTCAAACTTATGAGCTACTCGAGGTAGACTCACACCAAGCAAACGAAAAGATTTTCCATTTATTGCATCGGTGGAAGACCGAGATTTCCCTTTACAAGTAATTCCGGGATCGTAAATCTCGTCCTTGGTGGAGAAATGCGAGGGAACATATAGGGCTTCCCCCACACTAAAACCACACACACCATCGTCAAAAGGAGTAGACGAGGTGGTAGCACTCATATAACGCGGTGATGACGGAGTTAAACATGTAGAAAATTTTTTTAAACATTTAAAATCTTTTCCTTTTTCATCGTTTAAAAACTCTTTATGAAAACCCGATTTGATAATGTCAAAAATATTTGGCGTGTCAAATTCAATATTAGTCGCGCTAAAAATCCTCACATTTAAGTCTTTGGTGGGAGGGGTGGCGGATTATATAAGTTCTCAAAACGTTTATCAATAAAGAACACCGCCCCCTCGGGGTCTACATACTCGTCATCCTCATGAACGTCGATCTCATCAATTTCCTCATCAAAGATAGGCTTGTCAAACCAAGGTTTGTCATTCCCCTCCTTGAGTATTTTAGAAACTCTCTCGAAGAGATCACGATCAAGCACGAAACCATCATCCATTTGTGGGGATTGTTGATAAGTTAAATCCTCACGAATGTGGTAAACGTAATTCTCATTTGATGAGTGTTGATTAGGTAACTCCTCGAGAATTGGATTTTGGTGGTCACATGAGTTGGTTCGTCATCGAAAATAAGACGTTCCAACTCATTTAGTTCATCCTCGATTTTGGAAAGATCGACCTCACTCGTAGGTGGAAGTGAAGGCATAAGAGCTAGCTCTCGTTCAATGATTTCCTCAATCTCGGGATCAAACTCGTAATCATCGTACTTCACATGTTTCTTTTTAGGAGAATCAAAAATTGCATGTGGATTTTGAAGTACGTGATCAATCTCGGCAAAATCGCCATCGTCATCGTCAAAGAAAGAGTCGATGTGAGCACTCACAACCATGGTCTTACAAGTCGAATGACTATGCTTAGGTGGCTTTTCTAAGACGAGAGGATCGATGTCAATGAACCCTTTAGCCTCAACGGGTGTTGGGCTAGGAATAGGAGGCACTTCGATGGAGTTAGAAGTTGAAGCCTCAAAGACGTGGTCCTTCGAAGGTGGTGAAGACGAGCCCATTTTGGTCATTGTCGTGATGGCACTAACGTCGCCCTTCGGAATTGGTGTTTCACTTGTTTCGCTAAATACATCCCAAAGTGAGTTTTCATCCATAAATTTACACATACCCTTTTGAATTAGGTACACGTACTCTTTATCATTAAAATCATCATCTTTAAAACCGTTTTTCTTAATTCTTTCAAAACATGCATTAAGCCTCAATCTTTCCGCTAAAGTGAACATTTTTAAATCATTAGGATTTGAATCATTAGGTTTTGAAACCTCGGTTTTTTCATGATCATTAAAAACTTGGGATTTTCTAGTGAAAAAGTCCATTTTGTCATCCCCATATCTCATAGTAAGTCTCCCCTCGTGAACGTCGATTACGGTTCGATCCGTCGATAAGAATGGTCGGCCTAAAATAATGGGACATTTAGGGTCACACTCGTAATCGGATATAACGAAATCCGCGGGAAAAACAAACTTTTCAACTTTGACATAGACATCCTCGGCTATTCCAATTGGTATAAGTGGTGTACAATTTGCAAGCTCGATTGTCATGTTCGTGGGGGTAAGTGAAGGCAATCTCATCAATTTCCATAGAGAATGAGGCATGAGATTGATGCTAGGACCTTTAGGAAAAACGTACACGTTTTAGGAAAAACGCGTATGAGTGGCAAGTATTAAGTTATAAGCTTTAGGAAAACCGTAAAACCGAATATATGCGGGTTCGTTCTCGAAGGAGGTGTGTGGATTAATGTGCCGATATGTAAAATCAAGTTTAGATTAGTGACGTTTTTGGTTGAGAAGAGAAAAATTAAAGACGAGCTACGACTACAGTTACACTACGACGATTCGACGTAAAACGATGACGTAATTACGTAAAACGCAACGAAATTAAAAATTAAACCTAAAAATTAATTAAAAGTTAAAACTAAGTTTAAAATAATATAAATAAGAATAAAAATCCAATAAATATATTTTAAAACCTTTTATTAATTTAATATTCAAGTTTAAATGCTAATTAAAGCCCTAAAATTAAATATAATTAACAAAAAGCCCAAAATATTATTTTATTGAACAAATAAATCAATTATATTATTTAGAGACTAAAAAGTATTTTTCCTAAATTTTCAAAACTAGTTTTCTATTTTTAAATCACTAAAAACTATTTTTAAATTAAAATAATCATAAAAAATAATAAAATAATGCTAAAAATAATTTGACAATTTTAAAAATCCTAATTTATGCTAATGAACAGTAGAAAAATGAAAAAGTTTGAAAAATGTAAAATTTTGCACTAAAAGACAAAACTAATTATAATTAAAACCCGAATTAAACTAAATTAATTCTAAAAATTAATTAAAAACGTGAACAGTAAAAACTTTTTAAAGTAAAAATCTTAAACTATTTTTCTAAATCTAAGAAAATTTTTAAAACTGAAAAATATAACTTTTTACCACTAAAAGACAAAATTAATTAATTAAAAAGTAATTAAAATTGCAATTTAATCTAAAAAATATTAAATGAACAGTAACAGAAAAATTAAATAAATAGAAAAATCACAAATTAAATAAGAAAAATTATAAAATTGGTTTGAGGTCCTAAATCCTATTTTGACCCACTAAAGACAAAAAAAAGAAAATCTGACAATGACACTTTGGTGGTTTTTGTCCTTTTGCTTGGCAGTGGGAACAAATGCACTACCAGTGGGAACTTGGTTCCCACTGCTAGTTATAAAAAATGTGACAAGTGATGAATAAGCTTAGGAAAGCTTATTGAGTGCTTATTCTTGGACAATAAGGCACCTCTACACTCAGTGGAGTGTAGGGAGTCTATATAATCACAAAAACACATAACTTCTTAACAGAAATCACACAAAATAGGCCAAATCAAGTGACTGTTAAGCTAGAGGTGGGTCTAATGAACAGTATCTGGTTCAAATGGCTATAGGATGAGATTCTAGCTACACAAGCAAGCAACTTAACATACCATTACCAACATAAACCTCATACAACCCTACTCTATTTTTAATTCTACTAGATTCCAAAATTTAAGCTTCTAAAACTCAAGATTAAATCAATTATAGCTTACTGAATGTTTGACATATTTTTTTACCAAGAAAAAGTATGTGAAATCTGATCTAACTTACACTACTAGCAATAAACTACCAATATCACCAAATATTAACTAGTAAAGTGTGTTTAGGTAGTTTATAAGCAAAAAGTGTGTAAAACTTTCCTTTAAAACCTGAATCCAAACACCTCTTTAACTGAAATCTTGACAGATTTCACAAAGATTAGGCTACTCAATAACACCAAATGAATTTAAACCTATCCTATCATACTAAACTCTAGCAGAAAACACAACTGGAAGAACAAATTAGCAAGAACTAACACTTAGCAAACAGATTAAACCCAAAGATCATACAATCCACAAAGCACATAATTTTTCAAGAAGAAAAATGAAAGGGAGTTCACACCTTTCATTAGGCTTTCTGGATAGTTAGAACTTTAGGAAGTGTAGAGAGTCCCGTTGTTGGAATCTACAAAAGATCCAGGGGTACAATATCTTCAAAACTGAATAGCAAAGAAATGAGGGATGTGGTCTTCCTGATTTCTTACTCCTGCACAAATGGAACAAACACAAGAACTATAACAAGAACAAACTCATCAAAGAGCTTGAGTTTAAACTGATTGTCAGTCAACTTAAATTCAGAGCTCCTTTGATGGGCTGATTTGGATAAAAAAAAATGAAAATGGATTTTTCTTCAAAATAAAACCTTGTGAAGCCAGTAATGACCAAACAATTAAAAGTAACTTCAGCTTATACTCAATATATACAAAGGATTCGTCAAATCTTTTGTACAAACGTCCTATAAATCAAAGGTTCTCAAAACTATAATCTGCCAATTTTTTGGTACAAGAAAATATTTTGATAGATTCTAAAATAACTTGCATTAAGGTAAAGATTATACTAAAAAAAAAATTAAAAGGATGGAACACAACACTTGCAAGTTTTATAAACTTTAAACTCTAAATATTCATAAAAATTTTAAAAAATATTACAAAGTGTTGGAACGAGACTAATATGGGTACAGGCACCCATATTTATACAAAGCTAAAGATGATTCTAGAAATCAATAAAAGATTACAAATCATACTAAACCCTAATGCTGAGTTGCCCAGAATACCCTTGGAATCTTGACTGAAATTTGGTCAAAAGTTGATCATGTGATGTGCAGCTGTCATTGAATCGATCTTGAACGTTTATTGAAGCCTTTGTGAGCAAGAAAATGATTTTGGAGCGTTGATGGACAGAGGGATTCCTTTGTTGCCATTTTTGGACAAGATAACTTTGTCTGCGAGGGTCCTAGGGGTCACGGGTTCGTGTTTTTGGAGGTGGATTTGATTAAGGTGACCCTTATATAAATATCTGGAGATTAAAGAGTAAAAACCCTTTATTTTGCGTCCAATTTAATCTGGGGTTATCTAGGGTTTAATGGGGAAGAAGGGGGAAGTTTAATCTGGTTTAGGAGAGGGGTTGGTTTAAAAAATGTATTTAGTGGGAAACTTAATAGGTTTGACTCATTTGACCCAGTTTATTTAATAAACTGGGTGTGTGAGGTGTTGGGCCGGGTAAAAGGGTTTTAGGTGGGCTTATGGTGGTTTAAATGGGCTCTTGGTGGGTTAAATTCGGGTTTGGGTTATGTTTTTGGCAAAAGGACCCCCTGGACTTCCCTAATCTTGGCATATCAAGTTATCAACAGCTCTTCCCTCAAACCTTTTGTTAAAACTTTGGTCAACTTGTCATTTGTGGCACAATTAAATCACAATACTTTGGACAAGGACCATTTGTGCAATATTGGTATTTTCAAAGGGCATTTCTTGACATATCTTCAAACTTTAGGGACCCCATTCATATTTTTGGATATTTGAGGGGTATAAAGTGTCATTCTTCAAAAGTTGAGGGACCAAACTTGTACAATCTTCAAACTTCAAGGGCATTTTTGAAAAATTCATTCTTCGGGCCCGGTTCTTTGTGCGACTTCGTTTCCCGTTTCATTTTTGCTTGATTCCTTTGATCTTTTGGTAAATTCACGATATCCGTACCTAAAATACACAATGAACAAACACAAGCATATATTTGGGTATTTTGATGATATTTTAAGCGTTTTAAGCCCGATTTGGACGATGAGACTATGTATAAATACAGTCTCGTCAGTTACATACCTTTACGCTAAAGCAATTCCACAAGACGAAGAACGAATCACCAATTCGGGTTAATATCGTAACATAGCAAGATATAGTCTAAAGTAAGACTATATTACGATCTTGTACAGACGTAATACAACGAGCTAACCGTGATTCTAGCACGTGAAAACCGAGCTACAACGCTTGTAATTAATCTACACAACAACCCTAAAGAGGGGCTAGGACTAGATTGTAAGTAAATCGATCAACTAAGAAAACCAACCGAAACCCTTCGTGGTTTACCCCTTGCGGTCGAACCAAGAGAAGAGGAGGGAGAGGATTCAAGTTATGATTGATTATGAGGGATAAGGAGGTGTATTTATAAGCCTCAACCCATTGTAGCCCAAATAAATAAAAGGCAACTTTTTGCCCCCCCCCCCTTTAGCTCTAACCAACGGTCGAACACCCCTCATGGGGCGTTCCAGAACCTTCCGTCCTTCTTCCTTTTTATTACTGTTACTATATATTTATTTAATCCTCGTTAATACTTAACTATTAATTAATTAACGATCGTTAAAGTTATATAGTTACTTGCTCGGTTTAATGATAACGTGCATGTTTTCATGGATCGTAGAATTATATGTTTATATGATTTTATGTGCTACGTGATTATTTGATTCAATAAATATTGAATTAAGGAAGACTTTTATATGAATATAAAGACCTAGATTTGATGATTATTGAATAAATCGTATGCATGTGGCTATTTGATTCATTTATTGCACATATAAATTGTTATTATGTGTTTATGATTTAGTTTTTTTACTTGTTTATATTAAAAATTGGTGAATTGTTGTAAACAAGGGTTTTTTATGAAAAGAAATAATATGGACTAAATTATATTAAAATAATGATTTGTTATAGATTTAAATTACATAAGATTACGTTGATTGGCGAATTGCAATAATAATCTAACGGCCTACTCTTTTTGACAAACTATAAAGTGGGTTTAACGCACCGTTGGTCATGTACCCGGTTAAGGAAGGAGGTGTTATACCATTAGTCGCTGACCAAATTCCCGGCTCGCCTGTGCGTCAAATTGAAATTACCTACGATTATTAATTGAATTAAACCTTAAGGGTGATTTATCACAAATTCACATCCGAAACACAATGAATAAGGGTATTGCTTTGTGCGTAGCCGAGTTCTAGCAAAAGTACGTTGTGAATAGTTGTGGGTAAGTTCTTTAATTGGTTTAACGAATACCGCAACAGAATTTATGAAGAAATTTAATCTCCTGAAAGAGTTTACTAAATGTTTTGTTAAACTTATGCTATGAAGATTGTATGCATGCTTCTCCATACATTGATTTTGACATCAAAATTTATACCCTTAAAATTTAAGTCGAATGCTCCTAATTGACGAACACTTGAAATTACTTCGTCATCAAATGACATTTTTGGGTGATGTTGTGATGGAAAGAAAACCATTTGTAGAATGAGAATTCGTATGATGGTTTTACGTTACTTAGATTAGATGACTTAATTAAGTTACTCAGTGAGATCTGGAAACTTAATGCATTCAGAAGGGATGAAACATGTTTATAATGCAAAACATTTTTTTGGCAATGAAAATCCCTTAAATATCTAGAAATTGAAAATTGTTTGTCAATTGAATTGTTCGACAAGTCGCTATGTTGAGTACATTCATTATTAGCAGATCAACTGGTGTAATGGATCTATGTCAATATAGTTCTAGAATTCAAGGAAAATAATATGGTTTTTTTACCAGGGTAATTTTATTTTCTTGAAAGTATTTTGTTATCGAAAATACTAATATTTAAACTTATTTCTGTAGAAATGGCTCAACCCACCAATAACATTATAAGTTATGCGTTCAAGGCATTCTTTGAACGTCTTGAACTTACTGGCCCAAACTTCAATGATTGGTACCGCTCGCTAAGAATTGTCTTGAGAGCAGCGGGTACTATCGATATCTTGACTACTCCCTATCCGGAGGATCTTGCTGAAGGAGCATCTGATGCGCAAAGGCTTGAACACGCTACTAATATTAAGAATCACTCTGAGGTGGCTTGCTTAATGCTAGGAAAAATGGCTCCTCCACTTCAACAGAAGTATGAGCTACTTTCTCCTAAGCGAATGCTTGACGAGCTCAAGACTATGTTCGAGAAGCCGCAAGCTATGGAGATCTACGACTTGGTAGATGCTTTGCCTAGCTGCAAGCAAGCTCCAGGAAAGTCTGTAAGTGCCCATTATTTAGAGATGAGGGGTTATATGGAACAACTCATTGCACTAGGACAACCCTATGATCATAATATGGATATTAACTTGATCAATAGGTCCCTTAACAAGGACTTCAATGATTTCGTTAGAAACTATAATATGCATTGCACGGGGAAGACAATTAATGATTTGCATGCAATGCTCATTCACTATGAAAAGGGGTTGAAAGGCAAGGCATCTACTGCTACGCCTTCTGTACTAACCATACAAAAGGGTAGAGTGAGTAAGCCAAAACCGCAAGCGAATAAGAAGAAAGGCAAAGGCAAGGGTAATAAGGGCAAACAAGTTGCGACTTATTCGAAACCTAAGCAAAACTTTGTCAAGAAGAGTCAATCTCAAAAGGATGAGACTTGTCACGATTGCAAGGCAAGTTGTCACTGGAAGAGGAATTTCCCTTTTTACCTCGAAGAATTGTGAGAAATAAAGAAGAAGTCTGAGCAGCGCGCTGTAGCTTCATGTACTTTATTTATGATTGAATTGTTAAATTTAACATACAAATTAAATTCCTAGGTATATGATATGGGATGCAGTACTAACATTTGTAATACGCTGCAGGGATTTAATCTGGAAAGGAAGCTTTCCTTTGGGGAAGAATTTCTGCAAGTGGGCAATGACGCACAAGCAGCGGTTGAAACTCTAGGAACTTTTAATCTAGTTTTACCTTCAGGTTTAGTACTGAGATTAAATGATTGTCATTATGCACCTACATTTGTTAGGGGTGTTATTTCCTTTTCTTGTTTGTTAAATAATGGATTTTTCACACGATTGATAATAATGGAATATCTATTTGGAAAAATGGGATTTTCTATTTTAATGTAATTTCTGTGAATGGTGTATTTGAAATAGACATGCATGATAATGAATCCAAGAACAATAAATATGTATTTAGCATGAGTAAGAAGAGAAAGTTTGACAAGAACTCTTCTTATCTTTGTCATTGTAGACTTGCCCATATTGGAAAGACTCGTATACAAAAGCTTCAACGTGAAGGTCTTTTGGAAAGTATCAATGATGAATCATTTGATAAATGTGAGTCTTGTATCTCTAGGAAGATGACCAAGAAACCTTTTAATAGCAATATTGAAAGAGCTACTGATATACTTGGACTTATACATACTGATGTGTATGGACAACTGATAGTTGTAAAATTAGGTAACTTGCTTTAGGAAAAACAAGCACCTAAAATATAGGGTAAGCACGACGATTTAGGAAAACCGTGTGTAAATGACCCTAAAAGTGAGTTCGTTCTCGAGGAGGCTAGTGTGTTGTGTGATGAATTGATTTTGATTTGTGATTATATTGAGAAAAAGAAAAAAATAGAAATGGGGTGAGAAGAGAATGACGGTTACGAAGACGGATCGAGCTAAGACGAAAAGACGTTCATGTAAAACCGATAAAAAACTACAAAATTAAAAATTTTAAACCTAAAAATTAATTAAAAGCTAAAAGTAAGTCTAAAATAATATAAATAAGAATAAAAATCCAATAAAAATATTTTAAAACCTTTTATTAATTAAATATTCAAGTTTAAATGCTAATTAAAGCCCTAAAATTAAATATAATTAATCAAAATGTCCAAAATATTATTTTATTGAACAAATAACTTACTATATTATCTAAAGACTAAAAAGTACTTTTCCTAAATTTTAAAAACTATTTTTCTATTTTTAAATCACTTAAAACTATTTTTAAACTAAAATAATCATAAAAAATAATAAAATAATGCCAAAAATAATTTGTCAATTTTAAAAATCCTAAATTACTCTAATGAACAGTAGAAAAATGAAAAAGTTTGAAAAATATAAAATTTCCCACTAAAAGACAAAAATAGTTTGAATTAAAATCCTAATTTAACTAATTTAATTATAGAAAATAACTAAAAAGTGAACAGTAAAAACTTTTTAAACCAAAAATCTTAAATTACTTTTCTAAATAAAAGAAAAATTTTAAAACTGAAAAATAATGATTTTTGGCAATAAATGCCAAAAACAGAAATATAAAAAAGTATTTAAAATAGTTATAAAACCTTAAAAATAGGAAATGAACAGTAATAAAAATTCTAATTAAACAGAAAATCAGAAATAAAATTAGAAAAATAATGCAAAAAGTTTGAAACCCTAACTCCTAACTCACCCACTAAAGACAAAAAAGTTCAAATCTGAAAGGGACATGTGACATGTTTTTGTCTGTTTGTAGAGCAGTACCAACTTGTGTGCTAGCAGGGGGAACTTTTTTCCCACTGCTACTGTAAAAACTTGATCTGGTGACTGATGAGCTTAGGAAAGCTCTTTTGCTTGGATTTCTTTGGACAACAAGGCACCCCCACACCAGTTGGGTTGTGGGGAGTCTAAGTAAACACAAAAAACTCACAAGTACTTCACAAAATCAATCACAAATTGGCATACAAAGCTTACTGATGAATGGTAACTGCTTACTGATGAATGGTAACTATTACATGCACAAAAACGAATTTTAAACCCTAAGAACTTGCACACAAATCCACCAAATCACATATAAGCTATTGCAAACCCTACTAGGACCTAGTATCTAACAGTTAACAAGCTTTGAAGGTCAAAATCACACAAAAACAAGGCAGAAAAGTGAGTGACTGTTTTTGAGCTACTTTCCAATTTTTTTATCATGCAAATGTGTTAAAAACTCTACCAATCTGAAAGCCACAAGCATATATCACTTAATAATACCCTAATGAGTGTGTCAAACTGATTTGTAACCCAAAAATCTTTCAATTTACCCCAGTTAACCCCTAATCCAAACACCCCTTAATTTTCTGAAAACCAATTTTTAACAAAGAAACCCTAAGCAAATCTACTAAAATCTAATTTAAAGCTATCTTATCATGCATACAAAGCATAAACCAGCATAATCAAACAAATAACAAACACCTAAACAGATTTTCATACAAATTGACCAAATCTCATAAATCACAATCTCTTGAAACTAAAAACAAGGAATAAGAAGGTTACCTTGTGGGACCCACATCCAGGTCCCACAGTGACTGAAAAGTCACCTCCAAACAAGCCTGGGCTTGTGCAGACTTTTTGGCAATTTGAAGGCAAAATGATTATGATGATGATGATGATGTTCTTAGTTCTTGTTTGAACCTGCCAAAAACAAACAACCAAAACAAGAATAACCTGGAACAAGAGCTTATAGGCTATAAGATTGACTTATTGACAAGTCAACTTATAACTTATAGCTTAAAAAAAATGAAGTAGAAATATGAAAAAACTGATTTTTGAGAAACCTTCAACACTTAAACAGAACATTTACTTTCTTAAAAAACTGATAATTTCAACCACACAATCAAACAGCAATAAGTAAAATGGAGCCTGGATTTTTCATCATCAATACTTTACCAAGTTTCATTCATTAATAAAACGGGTGTTACAAGATTGTGACCAAAGGAAAAATCAGGAACAAAGCAAAATGAAAACCCTATATGCCTTATATAGTGGCTACAGAACAATCTAGAATCATAAAACCCTAATGGACGAATTTCCAATGCTGCCCTTGGTCAAAACGAGTTTGAATTTTGTCTTGAGGTCTTCACGTGATGAGAGTGATGGCTAGCTGTAAAAGATCATCTTGGGACGTTCATTTGGTGTGGAGGACAAGTAAATTCTTGTGGGACGTTGATCATGTCCCCTGCTTTGGTTTTGAGGGAAAGGGACGTGAATGGGGAATCTCATGGGGGGTGCAGGGGTGCATGTGAATGTATTTTTAGGTGTGGGATGGGTTTAAGTTGGGGTAAATTAGCAATCTGGAAGGTTTGGGCAAAAACCCCTTTGTTTTGTGCATAATCGTACCTGGGGATAATTAGGGTTTATGGGAGGATTAGTGTGGGTTTTGATCTGATTTGGGGATTAAACATTTTAAATAAATGCTTTGGTGGGAAGTTATAAACTGATTAAATTAATCAGTTTAAGCAGATGGTGGAGTGTGACGTGGGAGGGGGTTGTGAGGTGGAGGGGTGTTATTGGCTGGTGGGGGTGACATGGCAAAACAATTGGTGGTGGTGAGTTTGTGTGTTTGGCAGTTTCATTCCCCCTATTTCCCTTCTTTGTTTACTTGCATTTAAACAACCCACAACTTGGTTTTCTTTGTTAACAACTTTGCATCACTTGTCACTTTTGGCACAACATGTTTTTAAACTTGTATCAAGGACTTCAAATGTGATTTCTTCATTCTTTAAGGACTGTTCTTGTACATTCTTGATAATTTAGGGACCCAAATGCAATAGATGAGATTTGCAAGGGTATACATTGACAAGTCTTCAATCTTTCAGGGACCAAACTTGTACAATCTTCAAACTTCAAGGTCATTTTTGGAAATTCCATTCTTGGGCCCGGTTCATTGTGCGGCTTCGTTTCCCGTGTTCATTTTTGATTTATTCTTGTGATCTTTTTGTCATTTCCTCAATATCCGTACCTAAAATACACAAGCAACAAACACGAGCATATATTTGGCAGTTTTAATGATATTTAATGCATTTTAAGCCCGATTTAGACGATGAGACTATGTATAAAAGCAGTCTCATCACTCCCCCATACTAAACCATTGCCGTGCCCTCACGCAATGCTAGAATCATAGCATCTCCAAAATTCAATTTTATTCACTTTATTGAATGATAAACTAGCTACACTACTACTACTACTTCTACTTGCGTTTTAGACATAATGTATGATTTTCATCGCAAAATGGGACGTTTAGGTTCATAGAATCAGAACACGTGAATGCTTCATTAGAAATAATTTCATCGTCCTCGATTTTCACCTCAAATCCATGCCAAGCGTGCAACGAGATCATTGTCATTATAAGTTAGTAATGCTAACACTACTCATATGCCCTAATCACGTACTTATCCTCCCATTATTCCTAAGTTGTATCTCTTATATTTTATTATGTCTTGAATGTTTCACGAGGATACATTGTTTGACTTATGCGATAATAGAGATTTAGGTCTAAAAATAGAGTCCTAACGGTGTAACCAAGACCATCAAATCAATAACCCCTCCTAATAGACAACGATGTCAAAAAATTAAGTTGACAAGAAGAATCGATAAACACGGTTTTATAACGGTTTTGAACATGAGACTTATTACCAAGACTTTTATACGCCCCCTAACGGAAGGGCCTTATTATCTTTGGTTTACCTCCATCTTTTATTCAACTTCGCCATGAAGCTTTTATTATGACTTCCGTCTTGCCTTGCCTTTTATTATCCGCCTCATCGGTGGTTTTATTAGCCAAAGACGTATATCCTCACGCTAATGCGAATTTTGGATCTTTAAAGCTTCGAAGATTATGGCTTGATTCACTTTCAATTTTGCATAGATTTTTCGACCTTGTGGGGCTTCAAATTGTTTGCTTGATTTAGGTGAGCACTTGAAATCTAATTATTGGGTGAAGCTTTTGATTATTCGGGTGCCAATACTTCAAAACCATGACGCTGGCGATACCTTAATGTCTTCCCAATTTAATTACACGGAAGCTACCAGAAAAGACTAGAAACCCAACAATCCTAACTAAACCGCTAAGTCAATATTTATTAAGCAAAAAATATTTACATGCGAAGGGAGAATAAGCAAACAACGAGAACACATGAGTTTTTGAAAGAATACGAGTACTCTACGTTTAGCATAGTAACTTATAATTAACTCTATCATTTCTCGTCCTCATTTAAGAGACTTAGCCTAATGTGTAGTTAAGGAATCAAAGCTAAGTGCTCAACACGCACGATCGAGTCAAAAATTACTCTTATTCTCGCCATCAGAAAATCTACATTCGTGTCTTCAAACACTTATACAATATGAGAAAATTTTTAAAATTTGGCCATTTTTAGTCTTATTTTGCAACAAAAACGATAAACAAAAAGATAAACTTTGGAAAGCGTGAAGGTTTGGCAAGGCAAGTATCTATTCACCCCCCATACTAAAGTTAAACATCGTCCTCAATGTTTCGAGTCTAGGGGTGCAAACACCCCCATACTAGAGACGTAGTCGAATGCCTAATCTAGCATGGAAAGGGTGTAACCATTAAATTTAAATCCGTTTATGAAGTGTGCTAAAAACCTAAGGTTAGCACATCAAAGGATATATCATGGATATTGAGAGAGACTTCAAAGCAAACGATCGAGTGCTCCCATAAAACGAACACGAGAGGCTCCAATCGTGAAGATCATGATCATCTAAAGTTCACAATTCACAAACAACCACGGAACAAAGGTTGGAAGGGCACAAATCCCCACACGTTAACTACATTAGAAAGCGATAATATGTACATGGGATAAGCATGGGACTCCCCCACGAGGCACCTCGTTTTTTATTACCGAGTCATGAGCTCGACTCGATCCCCTCAATACTAATTATCATTGGGGAAAGTGATTTGGTCGAGGTAGTTCAAGGATGGAACTTCCCCGCCAAAGTAGTGCTTCAACCTATGTCCATTCACCTTGAAGTTAGGACCATCATCTTGAGCTAGCTCGATGGTCCCATACGGAAACACTTGAGTCACGGTGAATGGACCGGACCAACGGGATTTCAACTTACCGGAAAAGATTTTCAATCTTGAATTAAAAAGCAAAACTTGATCCCCAATGTTAAAAACCCGGTTTTTAATTTTAGAATCATGCAACTTTTTAGTTTTTTCTTTGTAAATCAATGAATTTTCATAAGCAATGTCCCTCAATTCATCTAATTCATTTAATTGCATTTTCTGGTGTTTTCCCGCGGTCTCCATATCATCACTACAATGCTTTAGGGCCCAATAAGCCTTGTGTTCTAACTCGATAGGCAAATGACAATTCTTTCCATACACAAGCTTATAGGGAGTGCACCCAATGGGTGTCTTATGAGCGGTCCTAAAGGCCCATAAAGCATCGTCCAACTTATCCGACCAAGATTGTCAGTTTTCCCCAACGGATCTCTCCAAGATCCTTTTCAAAGCTCGGTTTGAAACCTCGACTTGCCCACTCGTTTGTGGGTGATAAGCCATAGAAAGCCGATGTGTAACCCCATATTTCCTTAGGACCCTTTCGAATTGGTCGTTACAAAAATGGGTTCCACGATCGCTTATGATCGCACGAGGGTTCCAAACCGAGAAAACAATTGCTTCAAAAACTTGACTACCACACGAGCATCATTGGTGGGCAAGGCTTTGGCCTCCACCCACTTAGATAGGTAGTCAACCGCAACGAGAATGTACTTATTACCACGAGATGATGGGAACGGCCCCATAAAGTCTATACCCCAAACGTCAAAGATCTCACACACTTGGATGATATTTTGTGGCATTTCATCTTTTTGTGAGGCTTTTCCTTGTCGTTGGCATGCATCACACGACTTCACAAGAGCTTGTGCATCTCGGTAAATAGTAGGCCAAAAGAAGCCAGCATCAAACACCTTCTTAGCCGTGAGATTAGCACCGTGGTGACCACCCGTGGGTCCCTCATGGCAAGCTCTAAGGATATTAGAAGCTTCGGTGCCAAATACACAACGTCGGATGATTTGATCCGCACAAGTTCGAAACAAGTAAGGGTCGTTCCAAAAGTAGAACTTGACGTCACGAAAGAATTTTCGTTTTTCTTGAGTCGTCATACCCTTAATGATGAAGTTACCCGCATGGTAATTTACAAAATCCGCAAACCATGGGGTGGAAGAATCAAGCTTAGAATTCACTACACCAAGTGTCTCGAGCGGAAATGTTTCGGTGATTTCCTTGGGCTCGTAAACACTTTGGTGAGGATCTTCCAAACGAGAAAGATGACCGGCCGCTAGATTCTCGGCTCCTTTTTTGTCAACAATGGTGTGATCAAATTCTTGAAGGAGGAGAATCCAACGAAGTAATCTAGGCTTAGCATCTTGCTTTGCCATGAGATACTTAATAGCTGAATGGTCCGTATACACTATGCATTTAGCTAAGACGAGATAAGGTCGAAATTTCTCAAATGCATACACCACGGCAAGGAATTCCTTCTCCGTTGTAGTGTATTTTAGTTGAGCCTCGGTCATCGTCTTGCTAGCATAGTGAATAGGCAAGAAGTGCTTATCTTGACGTTGCCCCAATACGGCCCCAATAGCGTAATCAATAGCATCACACATAAGCTCAAAGGGGAGGTTCCAATTGGGAGCAACAAGAATGGGAGCTTCGGTAAGTTTCCTCTTAAGGATTTCAAAGGCTCGTACACAATCTTCGTCAAAGACAAAATGTGCCTCTTTTTCAAGAAGATGTGTAATGGGTCGAGAAATCTTCGAAAAATCCTTGATGAATCGACGATAAAAGCCCGCGTGGCCTAGGAAACTCCTAACTCCCTTAACGGTTTTGGGATGAGGTAATTTGGCGATGACGTCTACCTTAGCTTGATCTACCTCAATCCTCGCTTTCGAGACCTTTTGCCCTAAGACGATTCCACTCTTAACCATAAAATGACACTTTTCCCAATTGAGCACAAGGTTGGTTTCCACACAACGTTTCAACATTCTCTCAAGGTTCGACAAACGTGAAGTGAACGAATTACCAAACACGGAAAAGTCATCCATGAAGACTTCCATCGTCTTCTCGATCATGTCATGAAAAATAGCCATCATGCACCTTTGAAAGGTTCCCGGTGCATTACAAAGTCCGAATGGCATTCTACGATAGGCAAACGTTCCATATGGACACGTAAACGTAGTTTTTTCTTGATCACGAGGATCGATGGGAATTTGGAAGTAACCGGAAAAACCATCTAAAAAGCAATTGAAATCGTTTCCCGCAAGACGCTCCAACATTTGGTCCATGAAGGGCAAGGGAAAATGGTATTTTCGAGTGGCTTCATTCAACTTTCGATAGTCAATGCACACTCTCCATCCGGTCACGAGTCTAGTGGGAATCAACTCGTTGGCATCGTTTGGCACAACGGTCATTCCTCCTTTTTTAGGGACACAATGAATAGGACTCACCCAAGGGCTATCGGAAATAGGGTAAATCATTCCCGCGTCAAGGAGTTTAAGGACCTCCTTCTTGATGACGTCGTGAATTTTGGGGTTCACCCTCCTTTGACTTTGGATTGCGGGCTTGTAATCCTCCTCCATTAATATTTTGTGGGTACAAAACTTGGGATCAATTCCCTTAATGTCGGATAACTTCCACGCAATTGGCCCTTTGTGATCCTTTAGAACATCGACAAGTGCGGTTTTTTCATCATTCGAAAGTTCCTTCGCAATAATAACCGGCAACTTGTCGTCCTCCTCCAAATAGACATATTCGAGGTGAGGAGGTAAATCTTTCAACTCAAGGATGGGTGGTTCCTCAAGTGAAGATTTGGGCTCGATACTCATAACCTCCTCGGGTGGAGGAAATGGGAAATCGTTAAGAAAATCCTTGATAATCGAGAAGTCATCATCGTTGTCGAGGTCTTCGTTACAAGTACGTGGAACATCGAATTCTTCCAACGTAAAACCACCACCTGCAAATGGAGTGAAGGTTGGTGTTGAATTATCAAGAATTGGATCTAACATAGTGGGATTGCCACTAGTTTCTTCATCACCAAACCCTAGAACTTGTTGTGAAAATTACTCGCAAACCACGTCGATCATATCAACGAGGTTTATGGTAGCAACAGAATAAACATGAGAAAGTTGAGAATTTTGAGTTGCGTTTATAACAAGTTCCTCGTCGTTGAAACGTAAGGTGATCTTTCTAGCATGCACATCAATTAAAGCCATAGACGTATCTAAAAACGAACGACCTAAAATGAGAGGAACTTGAGGATCCGTGGGGATATCAACAACGATAAAGTCTACGGGATAGTAGAACTTTCCCACTTTCACAAAAACGTCTTCCGCCAAACCACATGCACGAATCGTGGAGTGGTCGGCCATCTCGATAGACATTAGTGAAGGAGTAAGATTAGGAAGATTGAGCGACTTGAAGATTGCAAGTGGCATCAAATTAATGCTAGCACCAAGATCGGCCAAGGCATAGCATTCTTCCATATCTTGAATTGCACAAGGGATCAAAAATTTACCGGGATCACCGACTTTTTGAGGTATGCGATTAAGATAAACCGACGAACCACTAGACAATTGATGCAATTTCTCCTTGTTGTTCAACATACTCTTAAAGTTAGCGGCGAATCGAGGCATCATGACCAAAGCATCGGCGAAACTCACATTAAGGTGCAACTCACGAAACATTTTCATAAAAAGCTTAAATTAATAATTGTCGCGCTCTTGTCGTTTCTCCTTCCTAAGTCTCGATGGGTAAGGTAAGGGTGGTGTGGGTTGGGGCATAGGCATAGCCTTTGGAATCTCGGGTTCCAATGATGGTAAAGGGTCAACCGTAGGTGTGGCATGAACGGTACTTTGTGGGCTTGAGATATGCTCCTTTTCGACCACCACCTCGGGTTCTTCCTCAATTTCCTCCACCGTTGGAGTAATTAGTTGAGGAGTCGGTTCTTTAAGTGCCTTACCACTTCGTGTGGTAATCACTTTCATCTCTCCCTTCGGGTTTGAAACGGTGTTACTAGGTAAACTACCCGAAGTAGAGGCTTTGTTCCCCATGACGGCTTCTAAAATAGCATTAAGCTTAACATCTTGACTAGCGGCTTTTTGGTCAATCCTTTGTTCAAGCCTAGCTTGACTTTGTTCAATTTTATTGTTTTGACCTCTAATTTGATTAGCAAAATCATTTTTCAACTCATTTCTCATGTTAAGATTTTCCTTCACAAAATTAGCTAACTCCTTGGTGTTTTTAGCTGTGTCCCTAGCTTGACTAGCCAATTGCTCTTGAATGTTTTCCAAAATCTTATCATTTTCCGTAGCGTAATTCAAAAAGTCCATTGGAAGTTCTTTGGTGTAAACATTTTGAAGACCTTGACTTGTGTTTTGAAAATTACGATTTTGGTTTTGATTTTGCAATTGGCTACTACTTCCTTGATTCCCATAGTTGTTATTACCCTGGTAATTGTTCCTTTGATTGTTTTGGTAACCAACTTGATTGTTTCGATAATTGTTAGCATTTTGATTTGGTGGAAAACCCGGTGGAGTCAATTGATTAGTGCGGGGAACTTGACCGTTTTGGTTATAAGTTCCCGCGACCGCGTAGGCACTCGAAGTGTTACCACCGTTGGTAATGCACTCGGAGTAATCGTGAGCTCCACCACAATACATACAAGAAACCTCAACCGCTTTAGCCGTAGCGGGAGTGGGTTGTTCACCAACTTTAAACTCAATTAACAATCCTTTGAGCTTATCAAAAATCTTGTTCTCCAAATTAGCCTCGATTTGGCAAGCATCAACGGTATGTGACAATGAAGGCGAAGGTGAAGACGAAGTCTTACGAACACTCGACGTGCTACGAGGACTATAGACCTTAGACCTATTCTAAATGATTAACAATGTTTCCTCGACCGTCTTACACAAAAAATTACCACCCGCGGCGGCATTAAGATAATCACGCTCATGATCGTTCAAGCCATTGTAAAACGTGTCAATTTGATGCAAGTCAGAAAAACCATGATGAGGACATTCGTGCAACATTTCCTTAAACCTATTCCAAGCCGTTGAAAAACTCTCATTATACTCTTGTGAAAACTTTGAAATCTCGTTTTTCAAATGCGTAGTCTTAGAGGGCGGAAAAAATTGGTTCACGAATTTTGAAACGAGATCCTTCCACGTCAATATAGAATTGGGTGGCTCTTTCTCTAACCAAATTTTTGCGGGCCCCGCTAAGGAATACGGAAAAAGCATCATCTTAATCGAGTCGTTAGAGACGTCCTTAAACTTGCAAGTGGCGGTAAGACGATTAAATTGGCGAATGTGGTTATGAGGGTTGTCCTTTTCGTCACCTCGAAACTTGTTGTTTTAAATCATGGACAACAAACCCGTCTTAACCTCAAAATTCTCCGCAAGGATAGTGGGAATCATAATCGCTTCTCCATAACCCTCGGTGGGTGCTTGAAGCAACTCCATCATAGTTCGATTAGCCATGGGTGCCTCTTTCACTAAGATGGGTTCGTCAATAGGAGACTCCTCACTAGAAGGAGTGGTTGATTTGTTTCTTCGTTTACGTGCACGTCTTGCTTTGGAGGAGTTTTCATAAACGTCACGTACAACGAGAGGGTGAGCAAAGAAGATTCTTTTTGGTGTTTTTACTTTTTCAATTTTTTTGTGGTTTTTGATTGTTTTTACCTTTTTTGGATTTTTGGAATGTATTAGGTAGACAATAATCTACAAATCTCCTCCTTAATCAAATCTCTCGATTAAAGAAGCCTCAAGGAATGAAAACGATCACGTGAAGTGAACGCCTTCGATGACTTTAGAACGTTGGTGGAACACCAAAACGTTCAAGAGGGTTTAATCAAATGAAACCAAGAAAATATATATGATACTTAGTAATACTTTGGGCGGCAAAACCCTCGATTAGCTTTCAATCTCAAAAAACACACAAGCAAGTGGAGGAAACGAGGCGGCGCGAAGCATTTAAGAGCCTTTTTCCTTTAGGTCGTGAAATACAACCGCCTTATACCCACCTTATAGTTTGTATTTTTCAAAATCGAGCTTCTCGAAAGTATTTATCTATTTTTGCCTTTTTATTTGGTTTGAGATTCGAATACAATGATTGGGTATTGACCTCCCAAGTCAAGGTTGTGATTTCTTACGTATTTGGAGTACTTGTGAATTTATTGTTCTACGTATACAATATAGTAATAGTATTCACACAAAAACCAAAAACCGATAATACGTATTAGTAGAGTGCTACTAATACAAATACTAATTATGGCTATATAAAAACAACAATTGTTCAAATAAAAAACACAACACGCCTCCCCAGCAGCGGCGCCAAAATGATAGTTGTAAAATTAGGTAACTTGCTTTAGGAAAAACAAGCACCTAAAATATAGGGTAAGCACGACGATTTAGGAAAACCGTGTGTAAATGACCCTAAAAGTGAGTTCGTTCTCGAGGAGGCTAGTGTGTTGTGTGATGAATTGATTTTGATTTGTGATTATATTGAGAAAAAGAAAAAAATAGAAATGGGGTGAGAAGAGAATGATGGTTACGAAGACGGATCGAGCTAAGACGAAAAGGCGTTCACGTAAAACCGATAAAAAACTACAAAATTAAAAATTTTAAACCTAAAAATTAATTAAAAGCTAAAAGTAAGTCTAAAATAATATAAGTAAGAATAAAAATCCAATAAAAATATTTTAAAACCTTTTATTAATTAAATATTCAATTTTAAATGCTAATTAAAGCCCTAAAATTAAATATAATTAATCAAAATGTCCAAAATATTATTTTATTGAACAAATAACTTACTTATATTATCTAAGGACTAAAAAGAACTTTTCCTAACTTTTAAAAACTATTTTTCTAATTTTAAATCACTTAAAACAATTTTTAAACTAAAATAATCATAGAAAATAATAAAATAATGCCAAAAATAATTTGTCAATTTTAAAAATCCTAAATTACTCTAATGAACAGTAGAAAAATGAAAAAGTTTGAAAAATATAAAATTTCCCACTAAAAGACAAAAACAGTTTGAATTAAAATCCTAATTTAACTAATTTAATTATAAAAAATAATTAAAAAGTGAACAGTAAAAACTTTTTAAACCAAAAATCTTAAATTACTTTTCTAAATAAAAGAAAAATTTTAAAACTGAAAAATAATGATTTTTGGCACTAAATGCCAAAAACAGAAATATTAAAAAGTATTTAAAATAGCTATAAAACCTAAAAAATAGCAAATGAACAGTAATAAAATTTCTAATTAAACAGAAAAATCAGAAATAAAATTAGAAAAATAATGCAAAAAGTTTGAAACCCAAACTCCTAAATTCACCCACTAAAGACAAAAAAGTTCAAATCTGAAAGGGACATGTGACATGTTTTTGTCTGTTTGTAGAGCAGTACCAACTTATGTGCTAGCAGGGGGAACTTTTTTCCCACAGCTAGTGTAAAAACTTGATCTGGTGACTGATGAGCTTAGGAAAGCTCTTTTGCTTGGATTTCTTTGGACAACAAGGCACCCCCACACCAGTTGGGTTGTGGGGAGTCTAAGTAAACACAAAAAACTCACAAGTACTTCACAAAATCAATCACAAATTGGCATACAAAGCTTACTGATGAATGGTAACTGCTTACTGATGAATGGTAACTATTACATGCACAAAAACGAATTTTAAACCCTAAGAACTTGCACACAAATCCACCAAATCACATATAAGCTATTGCAAACCCTACTAGGACCTAGTATCTAACAGTTAACAAGCTTTGAAGGTCAAAATCACACAAAAACAAGGTAGAAAAGTGAGTGACTGTTTTTGAGCTACTTTCCAATTTTTTTATCATGCAAATGTGTTAAAAACTCTACCAATCTGAAAGCCACAAGCATATATCACTTAATAATACCCTAATGAGTGTGTCAAACTGATTTTTAACCCAAAAATCTTTCAATTTACCCTAGTTAACCCCTAATCCAAACACCCCTTAATTTTCTGAAAACCAATTTTTAACAAAGCAACCCTAAGCAAATCTACTCAAATCTGATTTAAAGCTATCTTATCATGCATACAAAGCATAAACCAGCATAATCAAACAAATAACAAACACCTAAACAGATTTTCATACAAATTGACCAAATCTCATAAATCACAATCTCTTGAAACTAAAAACAAGGAATAAGAAGGTTACCTTGTGGGACCCACATCCAGGTCCCAAAGTGACTGAAAAGTCACCTCCAAACAAGCCCGGGCTTGTGCAGACTTTTTGGCAATTTGAAGGCAAAATGATTATGATGATGATGATGATGTTCTTAGTTCTTGTTTTGAACCTGCCAAAAACAAACAACCAAAACAAGAATAACCTGGAACAAGAGCTTATAGGCTATAAGATTGACTTATTGACAAGTCAACTTATAGCTTATAGCTTAAAAAAAATGAAGCAGAAATATGAAAAAACTGATTTTTGAGAAACCTTCAACACTTAAACAGAACATTTACTTTCTTAAAAAACTGATAATTTCAACCACACAATCAAACAGCAGTAAGTAAAATGGAGCCTGGATTTTTCATCATCAATACTTTACCAAGTTTCATTCATTAATAAAACGGGTTTTACAAGATTGTGACCAAAGGAAAAATCAGGAACAAAGCAAAATGAAAACCCTATATGCCTTATATAGTGGCTACAGAACAATCTAGAATCATAAAACCCTAATGGACGAATTTCCAATGCTGCCCTTGGTCAAAACGAGTTTGAATTTTGTCTTGAGGTCTTCACGTGATGAGAGTGATGGCTAGCTGTAAGAGATCATCTTGGGACGTTCATTTGGTGTGGAGGACAAGTAAATTCTTGTGGGACGTTGATCATGTCCACTGCTTTTGTTTTGAGGGAAAGGGACGTAAATGGGGAATCTCATGGGGGGTCCAGGGGTGCATGTGAATGTATTTTTGGGTGTGGATGGGTTTAAGTTGGGGTAAATTAGCAATCTGGAAGGTTTGGGTAAAAACCCCTTTGTTTTGTGCATAATCGCACCTGGGCATAATTAGGGTTTATGGGAGGATTAGTGTGGGTTTTGATCTGATTTAGGGATTAAACATTTTAAATAAATGTTTTGGTGGTAAGTTATAAACTGATTAAATTAATCAGTTTAAGCAGATGGTGGAGTGTGACGTGGGAGGGGGTTGTGAGGTGGAGGGGTGTTATTGGCTGGTGGGGGTGACATGGCAAAACAATTGGTGGTGGTGAGTTTGTGTGTTTGGCAGTTTCAGTCCCCCTATTTCCCTTCTTTGTTTACTTGCATTTAAACAGCCCACAACTTGGTTTTCTTTGTTAACAACTTTGCATCACTTGTCACTTTTGGCACAACATGTTTTTAAACTTGTATCAAGGACTTCAAATGTGATTTCTTCATTCTTTAAGGACTGTTCTTGTACATTCTTGATAATTTAGGGACCCAAATGCAATAGATGAGATTTGCAAGGGTATAAATTGACAAGTCTTCAATCTTTCAGGGACCAAACTTGTACAATCATCAAACTTCAAGGTCATTTTTGGAAATTCCATTCTTGGGCCCGGTTCATTGTGCGGCTTCGTTTCCCATGTTCGTTTTTGATTGATTCTTGTGATCTTTTTGTCATTTCCTCAATATCCGTACCTAAAATACACAAGCAACAAACACGAGCATATATTTGGCAGTTTTAATGATATTTAATGCATTTTAAGCCCGATTTGGACGATGAGACTATGTATAAAAGCAGTCTCATCAACAACTTAGACATACGTCAAGGAAAGGTGCTAGCTACTTCTTAACATTTACGGATGATTATAGCCGTTATGGTTATGTTTATTTACTTAAGCATAAACATGAGGTATTTGAAACATTCAAAGTGTTTAAATCAGAAGTAGAATTGCAATTAGGGAAGAAGATTAAAGCTCTTCATTCTGATAGAGGTGGTGAATATTTAAGTCAAGAGTTAAAGATTATCTAAGTGAGAATGGAATTGTTCAGCATCTTACTTCTCCCTATACTCCACAACAAAATGGTGTATCTAAAAGGAGAAATCTTACATTATTAGATATGGTGCGATCTATGTTTAATCTTACAACTTTACCTTTATCCTTTTGGGATTATGCTTTAGAGTCTGCTGTTCGCATTTTAAATATGGTTCCTACAAAGAAGGTCGATAAGATACCATATGAACTATGGCATGGCAAGAAGCCATATTTGTCTTATAAAAAGGTTTGGGGCTGCGAGGCGTATGTGAAACGTGACTCGGGTGACAAACTCCAACAACGATCTGTAAGATGTATCTTTGTATGATACCCTAAGAAAACTATGGGTTACTACTTTTATTATCCACCTGAGAACAAAGTAATTGTTGCTAGGTATGAACACTTCCTTGAATCTGATCTTGTAAATCAAGAATTCAATGGGAGAAAATATGATCTAGAAGAGAGTCATATAGATACATTACCTTCTGAAAACACTAGCGTTGTAATTCCTGTAGAACCAGAAAGGCTGGCGGTTCTACCGAAATCAGTTCCTCTGCGTAGATCCGCAAGGATTGAAAACGCAAATAGCAATATATGTCTTAACATAGAGGATGATGATGAGTTAGGGGATCTTGGTGAACCCGCTAATTATAAATCCGCCATACTTGATCTTAAGAAGGATAAGTGGATGTTTGCTATGGATGAGAAAATGATATCCATGAAAGTAAATGATGTTTGGATTCTTGTAGAACCACCACCGAATGCTAAAGTAGTGAGACATAAGTGGATATATAAGATGAAAACCGACATGGATGGAAAAGTACAATCCTATAAAGCTCGTTTAGTAGCTAAAGGTTTTACACAAACTTTTGGCGTAGACTACGAGGAGACATTTTCTCCTGTAGCAGACTTAAGAGCTATTAGGATTCTCATAGCTATAGCAACATACTATGACTATGAGATATGGAAAATGGATATTAAAATTATCTTCTTGAACGGTCGCTTAGATTAAGACATCTATATGCAGGAACCAAAAGGGTATGTTGATCCTGAGAATCCAGGACATGTGTGCAAACTTCAAAGATCCATTTATGGTTTGAAGCAAGCATCACGTCAATGGAATAAAAGATTTGACGAAGAAATCAAAAAGTTTGGATTTATTCAGAATCGTGATGAGCCATGTGTATATCGCAAAACTAGTGGGAGTGATGTAGTATTCCTAGTCCTATATGTTGATGGCATATTAATCATGGGAAGTAACATTCCAAGACTTAAAGTTGTTAAGGATTATCTTGGTAAATGTTTTTCTATGAAGGATTTAGGAGAAGCTGCATACATTCTGGGAATTAAGATCTATCGGGATAGGAAAAGACGGTTAATTGGTCTATGTCAAGATGCTTATATAGATAAGTTTTTGAAGAAGTATAATATGCATAATTCCAAGAAAGGTTTTCAACCTATGGAAATTAAACATAATCTGAGTCATGAGATGGATGCATCAACTCCTAAAGAGGAGGCATACATGCAGAAGGTGCCATACGCTTCGGCTGTAGGATCTATAATGTATGTTGTTAGATGCACAAGGCCTGATGTAGCATTTGCTCATAATTTGGTCAGTAGATACCAAGAGAATCCAGAGAAGCTCCACTGGACTGTTGTTAAACATATTCTAAAGTATTTGAGGAGTACGAAAGATATGTTTTTGGTAAACCAGACACAAAACTGAATGTGACAGGTTTCTATGATGCGTCCTGGCAATGTGATAAAGACGATACGAAGTCTTAGACGGGTTACGTTTTGTTATCAATGGAGGAGCAGTTGACTGGAAGAGCAAGAAACAGACAACGATTGCAATGCATTCTACTCAGTCTCAGTACATGGCTGCTTCATAAGCTGTAATGGAAGTTGTTTGGATTAGGTAGTTTATTGAAGATCTTAGAGTGATGCCTTCAATTAAAGAACCTATAGATATGTATTGTGACAATTCTGCCGCAATAATATTTGCCAATGACCCTTGAGTCATGAAAGGCGCCAGACACTTTATGCGTACATATCACTACGTCCGAGAACAATTTGAAGCTCGTAAAATCAAATTGATAAAAGTTCACACAGATGATAACGTAGCCGATCCTTTAACTAAGGCTTTGCCTAGACCAAAGGTAGTTAAGCATGCCAAGGCGATTGGGCTGCAACTAGCTAGCGATATCATGCAATAAATCTGTGATTAGTATTTAGATAAAGGATGTTATGACATTATTATATAATAAAATAAAGATTGGGTTTCGTTTATTTTTATTATTTAATAAGTGTATCCTATTTAACATGTTTTAATCCATGAATAAAAGTTATGCTAAATGTCCGTTGTCGATTAATAAAATGGGAATATAGTTAAACTAAGACAAATCAAAATAGTTACACAGTATACTTGAAAGTATATTGGTCGATTTTGGATGATATTCGATAAATCGAATATTGGACTTATCCCAACTATATGTTTTTACTTTATGGATCTTTGTCATCAAGTAAAACATAAATAGTTATCTTTAGACTTGAGAAAACAGGAAACTGTTGTGAATCTAGTGCGTTTCTGTTGAATAATCTAACGCTAAACGTAACTTGTAGCTATAAGGATTATTTTCGGAAGTGTTGCAAAATTCATAAGTTTTGCTCGTAGTCAATATGGAATTTATTTCCTCCAATTTTGTTTTGGAGTTTAATACAGCTGGGCCCCTCGTGGGATTAGTAAGATGTGTGTCTGGCCACAGCCAAATTTGTTTTGGTAATCTTGCTGAATCTGTGAACGAGAAACATAATGGTTAATGAAAGGAATGACTGAGATCCATATCCTTATTCACGATGTATTAGAAATAAAAGGATAATAATAACGATGCAAAATCGTTAAAAGGTTTTGTCCAGGAGACCTTACTCGAGTTGTACTAGATATATTGCTATGTGTAACTAGACGCTAGACAATGTAATCACGATATTCGAAATATGTCCAAGTGGGAGCTGTAAGTTTATTGACTTATATTTAATAGTCGTGTGATAGGATCGAACTCGAGATTACGAGATTGCACACAATACGTAAAGAGTTAATTTAATTAACAAATATATTTATCTTATTTATTAATTTATTTAATAAATATATTTATGTATTTATTAATTTAAACTAAGCAAGTAACTATATAACTTTAACGATCGTTAATTAATTAATAGTTAAGTATTAGCGAGGGTTAAATAAATATATAGTAAGAGTAACAAAAAGGAAGAAGGACGGAAGGTTCCGGAACACCCCATGAGGGGTGTTCGACCGTCGGTTAGAGCCAGGGGGGGGGGGGTAAAAAGTTACCTTTTATTTATTTGGGCTAGAATGGGTTGAGGCCCATAAATACACCTCCTTATCCCTCATAATAAATCATATCTTGAATCCTCTCCCTCCTTTTCTCTTGGTTCAATTACAAAGGGTAAACCATGAAGGGTTTCGGTTGGTTTTCTTGGTTGATCGATTTACTTACAATCTAGTCCTAACCCCTCTCTAGGGTTGTTGGGTAGATTAATTACAAGCGTTGTAGCTCGTTTTTCACGTGCTAGAATCACGGTTAGCTCGTTTTATTACGTCTGTACAAGATCGTAATATAGTCTTACTTTAGACTATATCTTGGTATGTTACGGTATTAACCCGAATTGGTGATTCGTTCTTCGTCTTGTAGAATTGCTTTAGCGTAAAGGTATGTAACCCTAATTCGATTAATTATAATTGTGTTATTATTATGATCTTGTTAAATCGCTTCTGCTATGTGCTTTGATCTCGTTTTGGGTTTTATATAATTGTTATGATATTAATAAACCTTTAGTGGCATCGAGAGCCGTTTTAACATTTTATAACTATTGAAAATATAAAGTTTTTAACTAACAATTGTTTTGAGTTAAAACTACATATTTTTTAGGTTTTCATAAAATTAGGGTTTTGTTTTTTAAAAATTAGAGTTTTGGCCAAATTTTCAATAAAAAAAAGAATTGTTTTTGAAACCCTAAATTACATGTGGGATAATTTTAGATTAAATTGCATGATTAATTGTTATGTCATGTATGGTTACGATCCATAGAGATTTAATTGTTAAGATTTGTGGGGATTCCATGATAACGTGCATGTTTTCATGGATCGTAGAATTATATGTTTATATGATTTTATGTGTTACGTGATTATTTGATTCAATAAATCTTGAATTAGGGAAGACTTTTATATGAATATAAAGACCTAGATTTGATGATTATTGAATAAATCGTATGCATGTGGCTATTTGATTCATTTATTGCACATATAAATTGTTATTATGTGTTTATGATTTAGTTTTTTTACTTGTTTATATTAAAAATTGATGAATTGTTGTAAACAAGGGTTTTTTATGAAAATAAATAATATGGACTAAATCATATTAAAATAATGATTTGTTAGAGATTTAAATTACATAAGATTACGTTGATTAGCGAATTGCAATAATAATCTAACGACCTACTCTTTTTGACAAACTATAAAGTGGGTTTAACGCACCGCTGGTCATGTACCCGGTTAAGGAAGGAGGTGTTATACCATTAGTCGCTGACCAAATTCCTGGCTCGTCTGTGCGTCAAATTGAAATTACCTACGATTATTAATTGAATTAAACCTTAAGGGTGATTTATCATATATTCACATCTGAAACACAATGAATAAGGGTATTGCTTTGTGCGTAGCCGAGTTCTAGCAAAAGTACGTTGTGAATAGTTGTGGGTAAATACTTTAATTGGTTTAACCAATACCGCAACATAATTTATGAAGAAATTTAATCTCCTGAAAGAGTTTACTAAATGTTTTGTTAAACTTATGCTATGGAGATTGTATGCATGTTTCTCCATACATTGATTTTGACATCAAAATTTATACCCTTAAAATTTAAGTCGAATGCTCCTAATTGACGAACACTTGAAATTACTTCGTCATCAAATGAGATTTTTGGGTGATATTGTGATGCAGAGAAAACCATTTGTAGAATGAGAATCCGTATGATGGTTTTACGTTACTTAGATTAGATGACTTAATTAAGTTACTCAATGAGATCTGGAAACTTAATGCATTCAGAAGGGATGAAACATGTTTATAATGCAAAACGTTTTTTTGGCAATGAAAATCCCTTAAATATCTAGAAACTGAAAATTGTTTGTCAATTGAATTGTTCGACAAGTCGCTATGTTGAGTACATTCATTACTAGCAGATCAACTGATGTAATGGATCTATGTCAATATAGTTCTAGAATTCAAGGAAAATAATATGGTTTTTATACCAGGGTAATTTTATTTTCTTGAAAGTATTTTATTATCAAAAATACTAATATTTGAACTTATGTATGTAGAAATGGCTCAACCCACCAATAACACTATAAGTTCTGCGTTCAAGGCATTCTTTGAACGTCTTGAACTTACTGGCCCAAACTTCAATGATTGGTACTGCTCGCAATGAATTGTCTTGAGAGCAGCGGGTACTATTGATATCTTGACTACTCCCTATCCGGAGGATCTTGCTGAAGGAGCATCTGATGCGCAAAGGCTTGAACACGCTAATAATATTAAGAAGCACTCTGAGGTGGCTTGCTTAATGCTAGGAAAAATGGCTCCTCCACTTCAACAGAAGTATGAGCTACTTTCACCTAAGCGAATGCTTGATGAGCTCAAGACTATGTTCGAGAAGCCGCAAGCTGTGGAGATCTACGACTTGGTAGATGCTTTGCATAGCTGCAAGCAAGCTCCAAGAAAGTCTGTAAGTGCCCATTATTTGGAGATGAGGGGTTATATGGAACAACTCATTGCACTAGGACAACCCTATGATCATAATATGGCTATTAACTTGATCAATAGGTCCCTTAACAAGGACTTCTATGATTTCGTTAGAAACTATAATATGCATTGAACGGGGAAGACAATTAATGATTTGCATGCAATGCTCATTCACTATGAAAAAGGGTTGAAAGGCAAGGCATCTACCGCTACGCCTTCTGTACTAACCATACAAAAAGGTAGAGTGAGTAAGCCAAAACCGCAAGCGAATAAGAAGAAATGCAAAGGCAAGGGTAATAAGGGCAAACAAGTTACGACTTATTCGAAACCTAAGCAGAACTTTGTCAAGAAGAGTCAATCTCAAAAGGATGAGACTTGTCACGATTGCAAGGCAAGTTGTCACTGGAAGAGGAATTGCCCTCTTTACCTCGAAGAATTGAGAGAAATAAAGAAGAAGTCTGAGCAGAGCGCTGCAGCTTCAGGTACTTTATTTATGATTGAAGTGTTAAAATTAACATACAAACTAAATTCCGGGTATATGATATGGGATGCAGTACTAACATTTGTAATACGCTGCAGGGATTTAATCTAGAAAGGAAGCTTTCCTGTGGGGAACAATTTCTGCAAGTGGGCAATGACGCACAAGCAGCGGTTGAAGCTATAGGAACTTTTAATCTAGTTTTACCTTCAGGTTTAGTACTAAGATTAAATGATTGTCGTTATGCACCTACAACTGTTAGGGGTGTTATTTCCTTTTCTTGTTTGTTAAATAATGGATTTGTTCACACGATTGATAATAATGGAATATCTATTTGGAAAAATGGGATTTTCTATTTTAATGCAATTTCTGTTAATGGTGTATTTGAAATAGACATGCATGATAATGAATCCAAGAACAATAAATATGTATTTAGCATGAGTAAGAAGAGAAAGTTTGACAAGTACTCTTCTTATCTTTGTCATTGTAGACTTGCCCATATTGGGAAGACTCGTATATAAAAGCTTCAACGTGAGGGTCTTTTGGAAAGTATCAATGATGAATCATTTGATAAATGTGAGTCTTGTATCTCTGGGAAGATGACCAAGAAACCTTTTAATAGCAATATTGAAAGAGCTACTGATATAATTGGACTTATACATACTGATGTGTATGGAAAACTTAGACGTACGTCAAGGAAAGGTGCTAGCTACTTCTTAACATTTATGGATGATTATAGCCGTTATGGTTATGTTTATTTACTTAAGCATAAACATGAGGTATTTGAAACATTCAAAGTGTTTAAATCAGAAGTAGAATTGCAATTAGGGAAGAAGATTAAAGCTCTTCGTTCTGATAGAGGTGGTGAATATTTAAGTCAAGAGTTTATAGATTATCTAAGTGAGAATGGAATTGTTCAGAATCTTACTTCTCCCTATACTCCACAACAAAATGGTGTATCTGAAAGGAGAAATCTTACATTATTGGATATGGTGCGATCTATGTTTAATCTTACAACTTTACCTTTATCCTTTTGGGATTATACTTTAGAGTCTGCTGTTCGCATTTTAAATATGGTTCCTACAAAGAAGGTCGATAAGACACCATATGAACTATGGCATGGCAAGAAGCCATATTTGTCTTATAAAAAGGATTGAGGTTGCGAGGCGTATGCGAAACATGACTCCGGTGACAAACTCCAACAACGATCTATAAAATGTATCTTTGTATGATACCCTAAGAAAACTATGGGTTACTACTTTTATTAACAACCTGAGAACAAAGTAATTGTTGCTAGGTATGAAGACTTCCTTGAATCTGATCTTGTAAATCAAGAATTCAGTGGGAGAAATTATGATCTAGAAGAGAGTCATACAGATACATTACCTTCTGAAAACACTAGCGTTGTAATTCCTGTAGAACCAGAAAGTCTGGCGGTTCTACCGAAATTAGTTCCTCTGTGTAGATCCGCAAGGATTGAAAACGCAAACAGCAATATATGTCTTAACATAGAGGATGATGATGAGTTAGGGGATCTTGGTGAACCCGCTAATTATAAATCCGCCATACTTGATCTTGAGAAGGATAAGTGGATGGTTGCTATGGACGAGAAAATGAAATCCATGAAAGTAACTGATGTTTAAATTCTTGTAGAACCACCGCTGAATGCTAAAGTAGTGAGACATAAGTGGATATACAAGAAGAAAACCGACGCGGACGGAAAAGTACAATCCTATAAAGCTCGTTTAGTAGCTAAAGGTTTTACACAAACTTTTAGCATAGACTACGAGGAGATATTTTCTCCCGTAGCAGACTTAAGAGCTATTAGGATTCTCATAGCTATAGCAGCATACTATGACTATGAGATATGGCAAATGGATGTCAAAATTACCTTCTTGAACGGTCCGCTTAGATGAAGACATCTATGTGCAGCAACCAGAAGGGTATGTTGATCCTGAGAATCCAGGACATATGTGCAAACTTCAAAGATCCATTTATGGTTTGAAGCAAGCATCACGTCAATGGAATAAAAGATTTGACGAAGAAATCAAAAAGTTTGGATTTATTCAGGAATCGTGATGAGCCATGTGTATATTGGAAAGCTAGTGGGAGTGATGTAGTATTCCTAGTCCTATATGTTGATGACATATTAATCATGGGAAGTAACATTCCAAGACTTAAAGTTGTTAAGGATTATCTTGGTAAATGTTTTTCTATGAAGGATTTAGGAGAAGCTGCATACATTCTGGGAATTAAGATCTATCGAGATAGGAAAAGATGGTTAATTGGTCTATGTCAAGATGCTTATATAGATAAGATTTTAAAGAATTATAATATGCATAATTCCAAGAAAGGTTTTCAACCTATGGAAGTTAAACATAATCTGAGTCATGAGATGGACGCATCAACTCCTAAAGAGGAGGCATACATGCAGAAGGTGCCATACGCTTAGGCTGTAGGATCTATAATGTATGCTGTTAGATGCACAAGGCCTGATGTAGCATTTGCTCATAATTTGGTCAGTAGATACCAACAGAATCCAGAGAAGCTCCACTGGACTGTTGTTAAACATATTCTAAAGTATTTGAGGAGTACGAAAGATATGTTTTTTGGTATATGGAGGGAAACCAGACACAAAACTGAATGTGATAGGTTTCTATGATGCGTACTGGCAATGTGATAAAGACGATACGAAGTCTTAGACGGGTTACGTTTTTGTTATCAATGGAGGAGCAGTTGACTGGAAGAGCAAGAAACAAACAACGATTGCAATGCATTCTACTCAGTCTCAGTACATGGCTGCTTCAGAAGCTGCAATGGAAGTTGTTTAAATTAGGAAATTTATTGCAGATCTTGGAGTGATGCCTTCAATTAAAGAACCTATAGATATGTATTGTGACAATTCTGCCGCAATAATATTTGCCAATGACCCCTTGAGTCATGAAAGGCGCCAGACACTTTATGCGTACATATCACTACGTCCGAGAACAAGTTGAAGCTCGTGAAATCAAATTGATAAAAGTTCACACAGATGATAACGTAGCCGATCCTTGGACTAAGGCTTTTACCTAGACCAAAGGTAGTTAAGCATGCCAAGGCGATTGGGCTGCAACTAGCTAGCGAAATCATGCAATAAATCTGTGATTAGTATTTGGATAAAGGATGTTTATGACATTATTATATAATAAAATAAAGATTGGGTTTCGTTTATTTTTATTATTTAATAAGTGTATCCTATTTTACATGTTTTAATCCATGAATAAAAGTTATGCTAAATGTCCGTTGTCGATTAATAATATGGGAATATTATTAAATTAAGACAAATCAAAATAATGACAGAGTATACTTGAAAGTATATTGGTCGATTTTGGATGATATTCGATGAATCGAATATTGGACTTATCCCAACTATATGTTTTTACTTTATGGATCTTTGTCATCAAGTAAAACATAAATAGTTATCTTTAGACTTGAGATAACAGGAAAATGTTGTGAATCTAGTGCATTTCTGTTGAATAATCTAACGCTAAACGTAACTGGTAGCTATAAGGATTATTTTCGGAAGTGTTGAAAAATTCATAAGTTTTGCTCGTAGTCAATATGGAATTTATTTCCTCCAATTTTGTTTTGGAGTTTAATACAGCTGGGCCCCCTCGTGGGATTAGTAAGATGTGTGTGTGGGCCACAGCCAAATTTTTTTTTGGTAACCTTGCTGAATCTGTGAACGAGAAACAAAATGGTTAATGAAAGGAATGACTAAGATCCATATCCTTATTAACGATGTATTAGAAATAAAAGGATAATAATAACGATGCAAAATCGTTAAAAGGTTTTGTTCAGGAGACCTTACTCGAGTTGTACTAGAGATATTGCTATGTGTAACTAGACGCTAGATAATGTAATCACGATATTCGAAATATGTCCAAGTGGGAGCTGTAAGTTTATTGACTTATATTTAATAGTCGTGTGATAGGATCGAACTCGAGATTACGAGATTGCACACAATAAGTAAGGAGTTAATTTAATTAATAAATATATTTATCGTATTTATTAATTTATTTAATAAATATATTTATGTATTTATTAATTTAAACTGAGCAAGTAACTATATAACTTTAACGATCGTTAATTAATTAATAGTTAAGTATTAACGAGGGTTAAATAAATATATAGTAAGAGTAGCAAAAAAGGAAGAAGGACGGAAGGTTCCGGAACACCCCATGAGGGGTGTTCGACCGGCGGTTAGAGCCAAAGGGGGGGGGGGGGGCAAAAAGTTACCTTTTATTTATTTGGGCTACAATGGGTTGAGGCCTATAAATACACCTCCTTATCCCTCATAATAAATCATATCTTGAATCCTCTCCCTCCTTTTTCTCTTGGTTCGATCGCAAGGGATAAACCATGAAGGGTTTCGGTTGGTTTTTCTTGGTTGATCTATTTACTTACAATCTAGTCCTAACCCCTCTCTAGGGTTTTTGGGTAGATTAATTACAAGCGTTGTAGCTCGTTTTTCACGTGATAGAATCACGGTTAGCTCGTTGTATTACGTGTGTACAAGATCGTAATATAGTCTTACTTTAGACTATATCTTGGTATATTACGGTATTAACCCGAATTGATGATTCGTTCTTCGTCTTGTGGAATTGCTTTAGCGTAAAGGTATGTAAGCCTAATTCGATTAATTATAATTGTGTTATTATTTTGATCTTGTTAAATCGCTTCCGCTATATGTGCTTTGATCTCGTTTAGGGTTTTATATAATTGTTATGATATTAATAAACCTTTAACAACCACTATCCTTAATCTGCTCATCGGGCTCCAAATCGATTCCTAAGAATATTTAGGTAACAACACATAAGATCAAACATTTGGTCCCCAATATCTCATGGGTCCAAAGTTGTTAGTTCCAAACATCCCTTGCATTTGGTTGGGATGCATGAATGGAGGACATATGCCCCATGGAGAAAAATATTGTTGAAAGTTATTCCAATTCATATGAGCATTTTGATGTCCATTGTTTTCCTTAGGAGTCTTTGATCTAGACCTATAGTTATTGTTGTTTCTAGGTGTTGGTGTTTTACTTCTAGATCTTGACTTAGAGTGATCATTCCTTTTAGGTGTTGGTGTTCTACTTCTAGGCCTTAAATCATTACGTACTCTTGGAGGAGTAGATGATTGTCTTGATAAATTTCTCCCCATTAGAGGTTTACTTAAAGGCTTGTAGAATTTATCAAGTTCCTTTTTATAAATTATAGGTAATTTAACATTGTTAACAACAAGATGTTTTGGACCTTTACCTAAAATGGACTTTTTAGAAAGTTGAGAATTTTCACAAAATTTGTCTTCTGTCCGCGGTTCCTTAATGCAACATGCGGTTCCATATTGATATGGAACCGCCCCATATTTTCGAGCACCACGGGCCGTGGAACGTTTTTCTGCAAACCTAACTTGTAACATACCATTTTTATAAATGGAATATCATAGGATAATTATGGCGTGTCATCATAGCATGCAAGGTAAATGTCTAAAACATTAAATGACCATAAAGAATCCAAAAACAAACATCAGATCCACATAAGCTCCACACATGAAATGCATAAGTAGAATGTAAAAGAAAGGACTAAACAATGTCCTGCAAAGCAAAAGTATGTAAATGCATTAAAGAATGAAAGAAGACTGGCGCCTCATTCCATGCACGTACTCTTGAAATCCTAGCTTTTCCCTTTAGTACCTGCCGTATTGGGACTTGGAAAGAGAAATACGGCTGAGCAATACGCTTAGTGTGCGGATATATAACATAGAATGTAAAACATAACATAAGAAAGTAATGAAATGAAATGAATAGCAACGAAATAAATGGATGTCCTCGAAAACCTGGTTTAAGTTCATAAAGACTGGTTTATATTTCTAAAAAGACTTATGTTTAGTTTATCTTAAAAATCTGTATTTTAAATATGCCCGTAGCCTATATAGGTCATGTTATATCAACGTGCATGAATACTTAGAGGGTGACCTCGTCATACAATTAGAGGGGCCGCCTCTAACTAATATATAAAAATGAGTAGAGGGATCAGCTCCTGTAACGGATGCAAGGCACACATTGTAGTTACCATGAAATCAAACTACTTGTCCTAGGATGCACCCATTCGCCCCACATGATTATAGTAACATAGGCCAAATACTGTAAAGGGACGCTGCGAGCAATCACTCTCACTGCAGAAGAGTCATAACACTGGTGCCTCTAGTGCTATGGTTATGGAACCCCCATAACTAGGTGAAACTGGCATGCACGTACATAGCTCAGGCAATCTAAAATAATCATACATATACGGATGTGTTTAAGACACTTAAACTACTGGGGAAAACAGATGGCTGCAAACGGGGAAATCCTAAGTATAGGAAAGAATGTCCTTACTGAAGGACGGAATATCCGTACCTTATACCCTGTAATAAAGACGAAAATGAACGCAGAAGATCACTCCGACTTCACAATAGCTACATAATGAAGGGAAACGAATAAGAGTCGGTCTTACTTATACATACTTGTTAATTAGTTTCCTTGATGTGTTCATATTGTTCTTGTCTTGTCTTATTATTTCATGTTTAAATCATGTAGTTCTTAGTGTTTCATGTGTTTTAGATTCATGTGTTTCATGTTGTAAGTGTTATAGTACTTCTTATAACATAATGAGTAACTTTCTAAAAATAGCAGGTTTCTATATATAGTAACTTTCCAGCAGGTTTCCATATATAGTAACTTTTTAAAAATAGTAAGTTTCCTTAAATAGTAAGTTTCTAAAAATATAAAGTTTCCATAATTAGTAAGTTTCCAAAAATAGAAAGTTTCCATATTTAGCATGTTTCTATAAATAGCATGTTACCATATTTAGTGTATTTCCATAAATAGCACGTTACCATATTTAGTGTAATTCCATAATTAACATGTTTCCATAATTAATCGTATGCTTATTTTATATCATGTATAATTATACTATAAAGTTTAATAATTAATAAATACTTAGCTTAACATATTATTAATTAATAATATCATGTCATGTTATTAAACTTTACCTTAAAAATATATTAATTAATTAACCTAAGTTTTTATTAATTAATTCCATGTTCATGAATAATTAAATAATTAATTATTATAACATAAGTTTATTTAAATAAATGTACATACATGTTATATCATGATTTTATTTAAATAAACATAACCTAAGTTTTATTTTAATTAAACCAACATTAATTAATAAACTAAATTAATTAAATCATAACATAAGGTATTTCTACATAATGGTTTAATTACATGTTCATAAAAAGTGATAAGTTCCTGAACCAAATCCCGAGACCCGACACCCGACACTCGAGCACCACAGTCCGAAGGATGCGGCCTCGAGGTCGTGCCCCGTCCGAACCACAGCCGACCCACCGGGAGCCGAAACCCTCGGCTTCGCTGCTGCGTCCGAATCAGCCATAACCATAGCGCTCGCTGGGGTTCCCTTGCTACCCGAGAACACGCCGAGCCCCCACATGGGGGTCTCGGTTGTAAAACCCGCATGCTTTTACAATGAATAGTACCCTTAAGATCGTACGTACTAGATTAAAACTTTCCTTTTATAGTATGATTACGTTCACGTATAAGAATTATAAGTATTACGTACGTGTTAGATCACGATAAGTATTTATTACGGATGAACACACGATAATTATTCCAATAATAGTTATAATCATGAACATACGAACATGAAATCATGAACGTAAATTAATCACGAACAATATTACATATGTAAGTATATTTAATTACGATCACAAATAAATATATTAAGTCACGATCGATAACTAATTAAATCACGTAAACTACGTAACACGTAATCACGAACATTTAAACGATTATTATTGTTACGTATTTTTAATGTAACACGACAAGTCATTATGTACGTAATAGTTACGTTAAACGTATAAAGAGAACCATGAGGGGAATTCACGACATTCAATACTCGTTTACGCGCGCCTTTTAGCAAGAGCGATTTTAATAAAAGTACAAGTGTTTGTTTTGGGCTGTTTTAGACAAAGTAGAATAGAGGAGGGACTTGGGATCTAGGCCCAAGTGTCTGTTCGGCTTATACAGGAAAACAAACGGGGGGAGTAATTTTATTTCCTACTTTGAGACACAAAAATTCCAAACCCTAGAAACCAAAAACAGCCGCCTCTTTCTTTTTCCTTGCCTTCCTTGCTGCCGTCGACCATCACCAAAAAGGAACAAGAGATCGCAGCCTTTTAATCCAAGAAAACAAGGTGGATTCATGTTTTAAATCTTAAAACCCAAACACGCGAAAACAAGGTAACATCATCACGTTTTTATATTTTTGTGGGTTTTCTTTTGATTAATTGATCATAAACCGATTAATAAGAATTAAAACATGATTTGGGGTTATTAAAACGTGGTACGATCGGGGTTGTTGGGATTTGACCTCGACTGCACACCAACCGAGAGTCAAGAGACTCTCGGTGGTAATTTAAGCCCACCAGCCGCAACCCTAATATGGGTGCTGGCTGGGTTTTGTGTAGGCAGTGGGAACGACAACCTAGCAGGGGAAAACCACTGGCTGCGGCTAGTGGTGTTTTTAGTCTACCAGTGGGAACCGAGAGCTTATGCTCTCGGTGGATACTTATAGCAAGCAGGGGGAAATCCCCCACTGTCGGGGGGAATTGTGCAGGGACAGGGGGTGTTTGGCAACCTGTTTTAGAAGCATTTTAGGGGCTGTTTGGCTACGGGTTTAAGGGCAGGAAAAGGGCTGTTTGGTTCGGTCCGGTTCAAGGGAGCCGGTCCGGTTCATAATTAGTACAACTTAAATACGATTCACGACATGTAATATTTTAACACGGGCTCGATTCATAAATTAATTTTACAAGTAAATTATTTTGCAAGATAAATAATTACCAGATTTAATTAAATTAATTAAACTTGTACATAATTAATTTAATTTAAACATGGACTTAGGTTTATATTATTAGTTGATAATACATGATTTAACCTAAGTATTTTTATTTATTTAATTTAGACTAAGTAATTAATTAATTATTAAAACCATGACTTATAATTAATTAATTATCATGACTTAGGTTAATTATTTTACTATTAATACATAGTTAAACCTAAGTATTTTAAATCATGAAAATTAGACTAAGCAATTAATTAATTATTAAAACCATAACCTATAATTAATTAATTCTCATGACTTAGGTTATATTAATATAAATAATAATACATGTTTTAACCTAAGTATTTATATCTTTATTTAATTAAATCACATTATATTTAATTAAATGCTTAAACCTATAGTTTATTAAAATACATGGAATAATTAATAAACTATACTTGATAACTACATGACTTAGAATAATAAATGGTAAACACTTAAGCTTATATACTTAGCTTATTTAACCATCTTATATCTAATTATGGAAACTTTCTATTTTTAGAAACTTATCTATTTTAAGCAGTAATTCTATTTTTGGAAACTTTCTATTTTTGGAAACTTTCTATTTTTGGAAACTTTCTATTTTAGGAAACCTGATATTTTTGGAAAGTTACTTGTTATTACACAGTAAGTATAATAATACATGAAATACAAGTAATACTCAATCAGAATAAAAAGAATATAAGATAAACACAGTTTAAAGCTTAAAACAGTAAAACATGACATGAACGTATAAAATAAGTTAAGACATAACATTAAACCAGTTACGTATTCAGTAGTCAGATACTTATACACGTATGTATTTATGTAGCATTAGTGATACCGGAGTAGGACTCTCTTCCTTTCGTCTTCTTCGTTCACTGGACATAAGGTACGGATTCCCGTCCTTTCAGTATGGACATTCTTTCCTTATTAGGATTCCCCGTATGCAGCCAACTGTTTTCCCCAGTATATGTTTTATATGTTTTTGAATTGCTTATGTTTAATAGAATACCTAAAGCCATATACATGCATGGCCAGTTTCACCTAGTTATGGAGGTACCATAACCATAACACCAGAGGCACTGGTGTTATGACTTCACCAAGGCGGAGTGATTGCTCGTGGCGTCCCTTCAACTTTTGGGCATATTATTATATTTATCAGGTGGGGCGTATGGGTGCATCCTAGTTACATGTTTTCAGCAGATTACTCAGTGTGAATGTGGTGTGTGCCTTGCATTCTTCACAAGGAGCTGATCCCTCCTACCCAAACCAGTATATTAAATTAGAGGCAACCCCTCTAATTTGCATGATGAGGTCACCCCTCCAAGTATTCATGCACGGTGGATTTTCATGACCTATATTGGCTAATGGTAAAATATGTTAAACAGTTTTCATAAGATAAACATAAGGCTTTTCAAACTATAAAACCAGTTTTATGAACATGTTCCAGGTTTTCCCGGACTTATACATTTCTGTTGCTATTAAGTCTTTATTATGTTTTAGTCATTCATACTATGTCTATATCCGTACACTGAGCGTTTTGCTCAGCCGTTACTTTCCTTTCCATGTCCCAAAAAGGCAGGTACCCAAGGACGGACTCGAGCATTTTAGAGGATATGCATAGGATGGAAGCGGCCATAGACTTCTTCTCCTTTTGCCTTCATATACTTATGCTTGTTTAGTCTTTCATTCATTTATTTTGCTTTATTATGTTTTGGGCTTATGTTTGGGAACCGATGTTTGATTCCGGTTATCCCTTTGGTCATGTAATGTTTTAGACATTTATCCTTGTATGCTTTGATGACACGCCATAATTACGCGTGACATTCTGTTTATTAAAATTGGGTGTTACAATTATGGTATCAGAGCCAAGGCTTCGACCTGTAGGCTCTAAAACTCGACCTGTGACTAGTGGGTAGTCACCAGGAGCTTCCTATGCCAACGTTTGTTATTCTACGTATTGATGTTTTCAGCGCATTGTTGTTTTAACCATGATGTTTTCAACACCTTGAGGTTTTAACCTTGATGTTTTCATCGATATTGTTTTACTAATATGGATGGAAAACCGTCATTCATATGTAGTTATGTGTCATTGTTTCATGTATAATGTTCCTCGTGAACTGTGGCTATGTGGACTGAACCCCAATAGTTCATAATTAGTCACATAATTTTTTTTCTGATAAGTTTTGACAGATGAGTTTCATTTATTTATGTTTCATGTATCATTGTTGCATAGATTATGACTAAGTAATGGTTGGTACAGGACTGGCCCTATTTAGTCGCATGTGCTTTTATCGAAACTTTTAACTTTGGGACCGACCCATAGGCGTCCCCTCGCCATGTCTTTTGTTTTGGGACCGACCCATAGGCGTCCCCTCGCACATATAAAGGTTTTTATAAACTACATTAAGCATTCATGCACTGTTTTTCATGCATAAAGTTTTTTCTCATGATTTATTGGCATAAATTTTTTTTTCATGTCCCCTCATAAGTTACTATGTTTTTATGTCAAGTATGTTTTCATACTGTCATGGTTAACTTCGGTTTCATGCTGATTATGTTATACACTCCTTTATGATAGATCGTTTTATGTTCCTTCATGATAATTTCGTCTTCATGTTGATTACGTCTTGCGCCTCTTTTGTTATTTATGCTTTCACGCAAGACATTGTTGGATTTCATTGAATTCTGCTTTCACGATAGTCATGGTTGGTTTTCATTGATCATGCTGTCAGGCAAATCATCATTGAATTTTGTGTAACCACACTTTAACGTTTCTCGATACAACAAGAATGATGTCTATGCTAATATTGCCAGGTTATCATGATGGTTTTCTAACCGTTTAACCGATATACTTTCCTTAAATCATGACAAATTATCAACCCTATACCGATCATTTCATGTACATTCCATGTGTACTCCATGTACCTTATCCTATGTGCGTACTTCCACTTGCTGATACTCTACAAATTGCTGATGCCGCTCATAACTTGGAGATGTTACTAAAGGTTGATGCTGCTGACGTTCGGAGACGCTACGAGATGCTGATGTTGTTCACAACCTGGAGTTCATACAAGACGAAGACAAAGGCGTTAGATCAAAGCGATCAGACGAGAAGATGCTTCACCACCAGACGATCTCCATCTGTCATTGTCCCAAATTCTTAGTTACATGTCACACGTCATGCAGCTGTCATTTCAGCCATATGAGTGCAAACCGGTACCAGCCGGCCACTCAGTTGAATAGTTACATGAATTACGGTCATGAGAATGACCGTAATGGAACTGACAGACAAGACGATAGTAACCACTACTATGACAACAACTATCCTAGAAATCACAACTGAGGCTCCGACCGCGGACGTGATCAGACATACAAATTATCAATAGTCCAACCGATCCGCCAATTCTGGCATAATAACCTAATATTTGTAGTTCTATTGTTTTACGTCTCGAGACACATGTCAAGACATCAGTCAAGACACATGTCTCACGTATACTTTCTGAAGACACATGTCAAGACACTAGTCAAGACATATGTCATGCTTATAGTTCCAAGACACGAGTCAAGACACATGACTCACGTCCAACTATGGAACATTTCTAAGAAATTCAGGGTACCCTCCAAGGGTATATCCATTTCGTTGTTCCATGTATTAATCAGGCCACAAGAATTTCAAATACCATTACCAGCGCATCAGTGAGAACTGTCACGTTGCCGATGTCACTTTCATTTCTTTCAACCATATTTCATATATTCATGACCATGAAGGACGCTTTTTGTATTCCCACGTATACGAAGGTTTTCCTTCAGCTTAATGATGAGATCCAAGCTGCTAACGCATTTCCTCAGACATACACGAGATGAATTTTATCCTAATTATGGACTATGAATAGCACACCATGCTACCATTCATAATTATGTACAGTAATGTTCAGGCTCCGGAATACACTCAGCTTGATTTTCCATCAAGAAAATTTGTACAAATTATCTATGCTTACAAGCATGTGCGTTGTTAGCCATGGTCGCTAAAATTTCCTAGCTATCAGTAAGACACGACCACTTATGTCCTTTTACTCATAATAGTTGATTATTCCAAAAGAACCTACAAGGAGAAGGACGGTATCATGAGATTATGTGTCGACTACCGTCGACTTAAACAAATCACCATTCATGACCGTTATTCTCCTCCACGTATTGACAAGATCGGATTCATGATCATGCTGCCAATAGTGACGGGTGAAAGAGCAGGACATGTCTATGACTGCTATTCGAGCACGACTCGGTCATGCTAGATTACGATTTTGAATTAGTCTCATCAATGCTTCAACAACATTATGGACTTAATAAATTAAGTTTCCATGAACTCATAAGAAAATTCATCAGCGTTTCCATTGAGGATAACCTGATTTCCTCTAAGTCTAGAGAAGAACAGGAGACCATATCTGCTCTATGTTGCAAATTCTATGACAAGATAAATTTTACCTGGAAATTTTTTTTCCAATATCAAGTTTGGTTGATTACAGTGACACGCTGAATCACATTGGTCTCTACGGTTAATCCTACCATGACTCTGCTTATGCGTAAAAGAGAGAACCCTACAGTACATTAGGTGTTCTAGAAAATCCTACGCTAGGAGAAGTCTAGATTCAGAGACTCAGAATTTCGCAACCTTCTATGTATCAAGTTTCTACGAAGCAGGATACAACTACGTCCATATCTATGTACCTGACATACCAACAAGTTAAGATAGGACACCAACAGACTGGGATGTTTTCATCATCTAAAATTGTGAATCAAAAAGGGACAAGATCTCCATGGATTTTGGTTACCAGATTAACGCAAACTCAGAAGAAGCATGATGCTATCTGGGTTATTGCAAACAGTTTGATCAAGTCTGCAGAATCCTTACATCCGCAAGGATTTCAGAACCAACAGATTGATCGGACATGTTCCAACCAAGGCTCATCCGATCACTTGGCAATCCCTCAGTTATCGGGTCAGACAAAGATTCGCAATTGTGCTCCTTATTTACTTCACGTCCTCATTCTGATTCCACGACTTGCTTTCGCGCTCGTGTTCATGACACTATGGTTTCTCGAATTACGATTTTACGTTCATTTTCCTCATTCTAGGAAGTTTTGCAAGAACTTGAGAGACCAGACCCAAGTTTAGTATAACTCCATATCCTCAAATAGACGTTTCTCGTCATATTCTATATCTCACCTTGTAACGTTTGGCGTTACCGCCATTATATTCTATGTTCACGATATGTTTCACATGTCATGTTCATTCCATGTTCCTCATATCATGATCAAGATATGTTACACGTATCATGGTCACGATATGTTCACTCATACTACACTCATCATATCTCAACGTATCACATTCAAAACTTTTCACGTGTCACGTTCAAAATTTTTCACGTACTACGTTTCTTTGTGTCTCGCGCATCGTTGCTAATTATCAGTTAAGTTATAGTGTTTTGCACGATAACGTTTTAGTTGCCTTTACACGTTAATTTTTATTCCCTCGATCAAATTTAGGGGATCTAACTTAAGTTGATAACCAAGAACTTCTTCGTATTCCAAGTCAAGGTCAAGAGGACCAAGATTTATCATTGTGTCAAAATCTGGTGAAGGAACCGTTCCAAGAGGGAGACCACTTGGAAACGGACAAGTTCATCCGGACTTCTTATCCGTTTTTGTCATATCAATTAGATATGTCCTTTCAGTCACGTCACGTTCCATGTCCTTTCATGACATGTCACGTTCCGCGTTCTTTCTGCCAGGTCACCTGCACGTTCATTTATCTTACATACCCTCTCAGTTTGATTCGAGTATGTTTCTTTTTTAGTTACGTTATCTATAATTCGGGGACGAATTATTCTTTTTAGGGGGGAAGAGTTGTAAAACCCGCATGCTTTTACCATGAATAGTACCCTTAAGATCGTACGTACTGGATTAAAACTTTCCTTTTATAGTATGATTACGTTCACGTATAAGAATTGTAAGTATTACGTACATGTTAGAACACGATAAGTATTTATTACGGATGAACACACGATAATTATTCCAATAATAGTTATAATCATGAACATACGAACATGAAATATGAACGTAAATTAATGACGAACAAATATTACATATGTAAGTATATTTAATTACGATCACGAATAAATATATTAAGTCACGATCGATAACTAATAAATCACGTAAACTACGTAACACGTAATCACGAACATTTAAACGATTATTATTGTTACGTATTTTTAATGTAACACGACAAGTCATTATGCACGTAATAGCTACGTTAAACGTATAAAGAGAACCATGAGGGGAATTCACGACATTCAATACTCGATTACGTGCGCCTTTTAGCAAGACGCGATTTTAATAAAAGTACAAGTGTTTGTTTTGGGCTGTTTAGACAAAGTAGAAAAGAGGAGGGACTTGGGCTCTAGGACCAAGTGTGTGTTTCAGCTTATACAGGAAAACAGACGGGGGGAGTAATTTTATTTCCTACTTTGAGACACAAATATTCCAAACCCTAGAAACCAAAAACAGCCGCCTCTTTCTTTTTTCCTTGCCTTCCTTGCTGCCGTCGACCATCACCAAAAAGGAACAAGAGATCGCAGCCTTTTAATCCAAGAAAACAAGGTGGATTCGTGTTTTAAATCTTAAAACCCTAACACGCGAAAACAAGGTAACATCATCACGTTTTTATATTTTTGTGGGTTTTCTTTTGATTAATTGATCATAAACCGATTAATAAGAATTAAAACATGATTTGGGGTTATTAAAACGTGGTACGATCGGGGTTGTTGGGATTTGACCTCGACTGCACACCAACCGAGAGTCAAGAGACTCTCGGTGGTAATTTAAGCCCACCAGCCGCAACCCTAATATGGGTGCTGGCTGGGTTTTGTGTAGGCAGTGGGAACGACAACCTAGCAGGGGAAAACCACTGGCTGCGGCTAGTGGTGTTTTTAGTCTACCAGTGGGAACCGAGAGCTTATGCTCTCGGTGGATACTTATAGCAAGCAGGGGGAAATCCCCCACTGTCGGGGGGAATTGTGCAGGGACAGGGGGTGTTTGGCAACCTGTTTTAGAAGCATTTTAGGGGCTGTTTGGCTACGGGTTTAAGGGCAGGAAAAGGGCTGTTTGGTTCGGTCCGATTCAAGGGATCCGGTCCGGTTCATAATTAGTACAACTTAAATACGATTCACGACATGTAATATTTTAACACGGGCTCGATTCATAAATTAATTTTACAAGTAAATTATTTTGCAAGATAAATAATTACCAGATTTAATTAAATTAATTAAACTTGTACATAATTAATTTAATTTAAACATGGACTTAGGTTTATATTATTAGTTGATAATACATGATTTAACCTAAGTATTTTTATTTATTTAATTTAGACTAAGTAATTAATTAATTATTAAAACCATGACTTATAATTAATTAATTATCATGACTTAGGTTAATTATTTTACTATTAATACATAGTTAAACCTAAGTATTTTAAATCATGAAAATTAGGCTAAGTAATTAATTAATTATTAAAACCATGACCTATAATTAATTAATTCTTATGACTTAGGTTATATTAATATAATCGATAACACATGTTTTAACCTAAGTATTTATATCTTTATTTAATTAAATCACATTATATTTAATTAAATGCTTAAACCTATAGTTTATTAAAATACATGGAATAATTAATAAACTATACTTGATAACTACATGACTTAGAATAATAAACGGTAAACACTTAAGCTTATATACTTAGCTTATTTAACCAACTTATATCTAATTATGGAAACTTTCTATTTTTAGAAACTTATCTATTTTAAGCAGTAATTTTATTTTTGGAAACTTTCTATTTTTGGAAACTTTCTATTTTTGGAAACTTTCTATTTTAGGAAACCTGATATTTTTAGAAAGTTACTTGTTATTACACAGTAAGTATTATAATACATGAAATACAGGTAATACTTAATCAGAATAAACAGAATATAAGATAAACACAGTTTAAAGCTTAAAACAATAAAACATGACATGAACGTATAAAATAAGCTAAGACATAACATTAAACCAGTTACGTATTCAGTAGTCAGATACTTATACACGTATGTATTTATGTAGCATTAGTGATACCAGAGTAGGAATCTCTTCCGTTCGTCTTCTTCGTTCACTGGACATAAGGTACGGATTCCCGTCCTTTTAGTATGGACATTCTTTCCTTATTAGGATTCCCCGTATGCAGCCAACTGTTTTCCCTAGTATATGTTTTATATGTTTTTGAATTGCTTATGTTTAATATAATACCTAAAGCCATATACATGCATGACCAGTTTCACCTAGTTATGGAGGTACCATAACCATAACACCTGAGGCACTAGTGTTATGACTTCACCACGGTGGAGTGATTGTTCGTGGCATCCCTTCAGCTTTTGGCCATATTATTATATTTATCATGTGGGGCGTATGGGTGCATCCTAGTTACATGTTTTCAGTAGATTACTCAGTGTGAATGTGGTGTGTGCCTTGCATCCTTCACAAGGAGCTGATCCCTCCTACCCAAACCAGTATATTAAATTAGAGGCAGCCCCTCTAATTTGCATGATGAGGTCACCCCTCCAAGTATTCATGCACGGTGGATTTTCATGAACTATATTGGCTAAGGGTAAAATATGTTAAACAATTTTCATAAGATAAACATAAGGCTTTTCAAACTATAAAACCAGTTTTATGAACATGTTCCAGGTTTTCCAGGACTTATACATTTCTGCTGCTATTAACTCTTTTATTATGTTTTAGTCATTCATACTATGTCTATATCCGTGCACTGAGCGTTTTGCTCAGCCGTTACTTTCCTTTCCATGTCCCAAAATGGCAGGTACCCAAGGACGGACTCGAGCATTTTGGAGTACATGCATAGGATGGAAGCTGCCATAGACTTCTTCTCCTTTTGCCTTCATATACTTATGCTTGTTTAGTCTTTCATTCATTTCTTTTTCTTTATTATGTTTTGGGCTTATGTTTGGGAACCGATGTTTGATTCCGGTTATCCCTTTGGTCATGTAATGTTTAGACATTTATCCTTGTATGCTTTGATGACATGCTATAATTACGCGTGACATTCCATTTATCAAAATGGGGTGTTACATCGGTTGCTGCTGATCAAAAGCCACAGCCCCCGTGAAGGTGGCGTGGTGTCGCAGCTGTCCACAAACCACCAACGCCGACCCATTAAGGGTGCGGTTGTTGGTCCTGAACATCACCGAGAGTCACATGACTCTCGGTTCGCGTATACCCAAACAACAAACCATAAGTACCCGATCCCCATTGATTGATCTTTTTATTTAACTTGTTTTTCATACTTGTTTTTAAATGATCTAACCAATATAGAAAATAAATAAAATAGATTAGAGATCAAAGGTACCGTATGCGTGAAAAGGTTATAGACATGAACACTATACCGTATGAATAATGAACAAGAAATCAAACGAATCGTCCTTGTGTTCTTTAGGGTGCCGCGGAAAAGAGAGAGACAAAGAGAGCCTTTTAGGGTTTTTGTTATTATACTGTAAAGTGGTAAATGACTAATCTCCTGGTTGTTTTAGGATTAGTTAATGGTTATGGGCCAAAGCCCGCTCTTCCTTTCTTTCTTTCCCAGCCGACGCACAAACACCCCTTGGTGTTTTCATAATTGTTTTTCTTGCTTAAATATTTACCGTTTAATTATCGTGTTATATTTCTTGTTGCGTTCTTAAGCATTATTCTTAAACACTTCTCGTGTATTAATAATAATATTAATATATGTAATACTTGTAGTAATTAATTAATATACGTAATGTTTGTATTAAGTATTCATGATTCGTGTCGTATATTAATTAATCTGAAAGTTTAAATTTGTGGGTGTTTTCATGCATTTAATACTGTTAGGTATTTTTAAAGCGGGTTTTACAACTCTTCACCTCTAAAAGAATAATTCGTCCTTGAATTAGAGATACGATAAGCTGATGAGATAATAAACGCTAAAATGACATAAGCTGGAAAGACATGTAAGCTGAAAATGACATACCCGAGTCAGAACTGGAAATGAGGGTAAGAAGTCCGGATAGACTCCTCCGTTTCCCAAGTGGTTTCCCGCTCGAAATGATCCCTTCAAAGTATTTTAACGAATGGAATTGTCGTTCTCCTCATGACTCGTTCTTGGCGATCGAGAACTTTCTCGGGTTCCTCGATATATAATAGATCCTCTCGAATCTGTTCGAATGGATATGTAACCGTATGCAATGGATGGTAGTTGTTACCTCTGAGTAAGGATACATGGAATACATCATGCACATGAGATAGCTGGGGAGGTAAAGTTAGACAATATGATACTTCGCTGACGCGTTCAAAGATTTCAAACGGTCCGATAAAGCGAGGACTGAGCTTGCCTTGAGTCCAAAACGCTTGACACCACGTGCTGGTGATACTTTAAGAAAAATATGGTCGCCGATATTAAACGCTAGATCTCTACGGTGTTTATCAGCATAGCTCTTCTGTCGAGCACGAGCTTCCTGTAGCTTCGCCTTGGCGATGGCAACCTTCTCATTGGTCACCTCTATCATTTGTGGTCCTTCAAGGATTCGTTCTCCAACTTGATCCCAACATATTGGAGCACGACACTTCTACCATAAAGCATCTCGAAAGGTGTACACTTAATACTTGCATGCCAGCTGTTGTTGTAGGCAAACTCTACCAAAAAAATGTAGCCGTCCTAACTTCCTGACCATTCCAATGCACAAGCCCGTAGCATGTCTTCTAAGGTTTGAATGGTGCGCTCTGATTGACCATCGCTCTAAGGATGAAAGGAAGTGCTAAGCTTAAGTTTAATGCCCCAAGCTTTCAGCACATGTTTCCAGAATTTTGACGTGAAACATGGATCTCGGTCTGATATGATGTCTGAAGTTGTTCCATGTAGTCGTATGATATCCTTGAGGAATATATCTGCCAATTTGCTAACTGAGAAGTCCTTGTGAATTGGAAGAAAATGAACTGACTTGGTTAAACGATCTACTATGACCCATATAACATCATGTTTACTCTGAGTAAACGGAAGTCCGGTGATGAAATCCATGGAGATTTTGTCCCACTTCCATGCGGGAATCTCTAACGGTTGCAGTAAACCACTGGCCCACTGATGCTCAATCTTAACCTGCTGGCAGGTTAGACACTTGGATACGAAAGTAGCAACATCCTGCTTCATCCCACTCCACCAGAAATGTTGTTTAATGTCATGATACATTTTGGTGGATCCTGGATGAATAGAGAGTGGAGAGCTGTGAGCTTCTGTCAATAGTGCTTCCCAGAGTGTAAGATTATCCGGAACACATAACTTAGTTCCTTGCCATAGAATGCATTCTTCGTCTACACGAAATTTTGTCTGCCGATCAAGATTCTAAATGATAGCCCAAATCTCACCATCGTCTTTCTGAGCTGCCTTAATCCGAGAAATTAAGTCTGGCTCAATCCTCAGATTAGCCCAGTACCCATGCTGTCCACATATTAAGATTTCCATGTCTAGTCGCTCTAAGTCACGTATGATCTCCTCCTGTATCTTGATGCCATTGATCATACCCGACTTCCTGCTAAGAGCATCTGGCACTACATTCGCCTTGGCGGGATGATACTGAAGATTTATGTCGTAGTCCTTGAGTAGTTCCAACCATCTTCTCTGCCTCATGTTAAGTTCTCTCTGAGTGAATATGTACTTGAGACTCTTGTGATCAGTAAAGATGTCACATGATTCACCGTATAGGTAGTGTCTCCAGATTTTAAGTGCAAAGACTACTGCTGCTAGCTCCAAGTCATGGGTCGGATAATTCTCCTCATAAGGCTTCAGCTGACGTGATGCATATGAAATCACTTTTTCATGTTGCATGAGTACACAGCCTAATCCTTTACCTGAAGCATCGCTGTAGATCTGAAATCCACCTGTACCAGATGGGAGAGTAAGAATTGGTGCATATACTAACCGCTTCTTGAGTTCTTCAAAGCTCTTCTCCCGCTCATTAGTCCAAACAAATTTCTCTCCTTTCCGCATCAACTTGGTCAAAGGTAAGGCTAGTCTTGAAAAATTCTCCACGAATCTACGATAATAACTAACTAAGCCTAGGAAGCTACGAACCTCAGTTGTAGACGTCGGTCTTGGCCATTTAGTGATAGCTTCAACCTTCGCAGGATCCATAGTAATCCCTTCTGTGGAGACAATATGGCCTAAGAATGCCACCTTGTTCAGCCAAAATTCACTCTTAGAAAATTTGGCAAACAACTGTTTCTGACAAAGAATCTGTAGCACAATACGTAGATGTTCTTCATGTTATTCCTTGGATTTAGAGAAGATGAGGATGTCATCGATGAATACGATAAAGAATTTGTCTAAGTACTCGTGGAAGACGCGGTTCATAAGGTCCATGAATATCGCATGAGCATTAGTGAGTCCGAAAGGCATGACAACAAACTCATAATGTACATATCTGGTGCGAAAAGCAGTCTTGGGTATATCCTGCTCTTTCACTCGCAGCTGATGATAACCAGATCTTAGATCAATCTTGGAGAAATGCTTGGAACCTTGTAGTCGGTCAAATAGATCATCAATTCACGGTAATAGATAACAGTTCCTAATCGTGATCTTATTCAGCTCATGATAGTCAATGCATAAACACATGCTGTCATCCTTCTTTTTGACGAAAAGTACGAGTGCTCCCCATGGTGATACACTCGGACGGATAAAACCTCGCTCTAGTAATTCCTGCAGCTGATCTTTTAACTCCTTGAGCTCTATGAGAGCCATGTGATAAGGAGCCTTAGAGATTGGTTAAGCTCATGGGATGAGCTCGATGTTAAACTCTAGTTCAAGGATAGGTGGTACACTCGGAGTTCTTCTGGGAATACATCGGGGAATTCTGAAACAACTGGTTGATCTTGGATCGATGGAACTTCGATAGTGATATCCTGAATTGTAGCTACAAAGCCCTCGCAACCACGAGATAGTAATGCACGAGCTTCTAACGTAGAGATGATTTGTACAGACTTTCCTGGTATGAAACCATTGTGAATGTACTATGGTGCTTGAACATCACCGAAGATAACTCGATAGGTATGGCAATCGATAGTAGCATGATGCTTGGATAACCAATCCATGCCTAAGATGAGATCAAATTCGCACATATCCAAAGGAAATGCATCTATTGGGCGAATCTTGTCATCAAATTCTAGTGGAAGATCTTTGTACACTTGGGTAATACGTACAGAGTCTCGCATAGGGGTAGATATACATAAGATATTCTCTAATGGCATAGGGATTTTATTGATACTAGTGGCATACGTAGTGGATATGACTGAATGAGTAGCACCAGTATCAAATAAAACACACGCTGCATGACGGTTCATAAAGAGGATGCCTGTGATAGTACCTGAGGACTTATTAGCTTGGTACCTTGTGGTAGTGTAGACGCGGCCCGAAGCTGGCGGTTTAGGAAGAGTAACACTAGAAGTACCAGCAGTATCTCCCTTCTTGCAGTCCTTCAACATGTGTCCTGGTAGTCCACACTTGAAATAGACGCCGAGTGACTCACGACATGGTCCGCGATGTCTATGACTACAAGTCGTGCAGATGGGGTAGGTGTAACCTCCTGGAGGTACCCTTGCTACCCGAGAGCCTGTTTAAGAAATATGCGTGAGACATGATTACTTGGCATAAACATGACTTCACTAAAGTGTAAATGATAGTTTACCAGATGAAGACGAGTTGTTGGACTGCTGACCTTTTGCATTTTGGTCACGTCCACTTGTAGAGTTCCTATTTATGATGCTGACATGTTAGTATGTAAAAACATATATCAACTTAACATAGAAAACTTAAGAACTTAGGGACCTGCTGTTGTTGGACTGGCTGTCGTTGTTACGGTAATTGTCATTACCGTTTTCCTATCAGATCCATAGCGGTCGTTAGATTGACCGTGCCCCTTGTTGGCATTCTGCTGAGTGGCCGGTTGGGACCGGTCTCCACCCTTCTGCCTGAAGATATAATTGGATAGGAAAATGTATAAATGAACATAAAGATTGAAATGAAATGATAACGCTTGATGACTGAAATTTATACCTCTTCTCAGGACGAGCTTGTTCCTCATAGTCATCACGCTCATGTAGCATTTCCAAACTACGTGCTGCATCATTGACTTGTGCCACATTAGTGTAAGTAGAACTAAGTAAACGAGTTGCTGTAGAGGCGTGCAGAGCCCAGCTAAAGTGCTTAGCTTGTTCTTCCACAGTACCCGCAACAACACCTAAGAATCCAGACAACCTAAGAAACCTCTGCATGAACTCAGTGCTAGTCTCTCCAGTTCTCTGACGAATGAGTGATAGTCCCTCTTGAGTCCATCCTGCTCAGATTTCGGAAAGAACTGCCCATAAAACAAAGTCTTGAACTGCTCCCAAGTCAACGCAGCTAGCCAAACATCACCTCCATTTGCTAACTTGTATGCCCTCCACCAATGTAAGGCATCACCTTCAAACTTATAGCAAGCCAACCTTGCCTTGTAGACACCATCACATCCCATAGCATAAAATTTTTTCTCCACATGCGAAATCTAGTCTTCCGCATCAGATGAGGTCTCAGCTTTCTCAAAGGATCTGGGTTTCTGCTTGTTAAACCTCTCAAGCCAAGTGTGTAACGTAACCAATGGAGGAGGAGGATTGTTCTGATTAGGAATGTTCTGGTATTCATTCCGAATCTGGTTCCTGATTTGAGGAAGCATTGCATGAAGAGCTTCTTGGACAGCTGCTGCTAGCTCTTGTTCGCGTGTCATGACCATCTGACTGTTTAAAAGAACACGAAATGATTAATCTGATAAGAACATATGATAAACATAAAGAATGCATGAAGATTTTATGAAGGCATAGCCAACAAAAATGGCATGAGTTTGGGTGAACGCCTATGGGTCGGTTCACCAAAACAATATGGACATAACGAGGATGAACGCATATGGGTCAGTTCATCAAAACAAAAGGACATGAGCTAATGTGAACGCCTATGGGTCGGTTCACCAAACAAAATATTGCGAATATAAGCACATGCGACTAAATATGGCCAGTCCTATACCAACCATTATTTAGTCAAAAATTTTGCAACAATGATACATGAAATAAATGCATGAAAACAAACTGTTATTTTTTAGAAAGACATTAATGACTACCCACTAGTCATAGGTCAATTTTAAAAGCCTACAGGTCGAAACCTGGCTCTGATACCATAATTGTAACACCCCATTTTGATAAATGAAACATCACAGGATAATTATGGCGTGTCATCAAAGCATGCAAGATAAATGTCTAAAACATTAAACGTCCAAAAGAATCCGGAAACAAACATCGGATCCACATAATCTCAACACACGAAATGCATAAGTAGAATGTAAAGGAAAGGACTAAACAATGTCCATCAAAGCAAAAGTATGTAAATGCATTAAAGAATAAAAGAAGACTGGCGCCTCATTCCATGCACGTATTCTTGAAATCCTAGCTTTGCCCTTTAGTATACGCTCGGGTGTGCGGATATATAACATAGAATGTAAAACATAACATAAGCAAGTAATGAAATGAAATGAATAGCAGCGGAATAAATGTATGTCCTGAAAAACCTGGTTTAAGTCCATAAAGATTGGTTTATATTTCTGAAAAGACTTATGTTTAGTTTATCTTGAAAATCTGTATTTTAAATATGCTTTTAGCCCATATAGGTCATGTTATATCAACGTGCATGAATACTTAAAAGGGTGACCTTGTCATGTAATTAGAGGGGCCGCCTCTAATTAATATATAAAAATGAGTGGAGGGATTAGCTCCTGTAATGGATGCAAGGCACACACCACAGTTACCATGAAATCATACTACTTATCCTAGGATGCACCCATTCGCCCCACATGATAAAAGTAACATAGACCAAATATTGTAAAGGGACGCTGCGAGCAATCACTCTCACCATAGAAGATTCAGAACAACGGTGCCTCTAGTGCTATGGTTATGGACCCCCATAACTAGGTGAAACTGGCATGCATGTATATAGCTCAGGCAATCTAAAATAACCGTACATATAATGATGTGTTTAAGACACTTAAACTACTGGGGAAAACAAATGGCTGCAAACGGGGAAATCCTAAGTATAGGAAAGAATGTCCTTACTGAAGGACGGAATATGCGTACCTTATGTCTAGTAATGAAGACGGAAACGAATGCAAAAGATCACTCCGACTTCACAATAGCTACATAATGAAAGGACATGAATAAGAGCCGGTCATACTTATACATACTTGTTAATTAATTTCCTTGACGTGTTCATACTTATTATGCTCGTTCTTGTCTTGTCTTATTATTTCATGTTTTAATCATGTAGTTCTTAGTGTTTCAAGTGTTTCATGTTGTAAGTCTTATAGTACTTGTTATAACATAATGAGTAACTTTCTAAAAATAGCAGGTTTCTATATATAGTAACTTTCCAAAATAGCAGGTTTCTATATAGTAACTTTCCAAAAATAGTAAGTTTCCTTAAATAGTACGTTTCTAAAAGTAGAAAGTTTTCATAATGAGTAAGTTTCCAAAAATAGAAAGTTTCCATAATTAGCATGTTTCTATAAATAACATCTTACCATATTTAGTGTATTTCTATAAATAGCACGTTACCATATTTAGTGTAATTACATAATTAACATGTTTCCATAATTAATCGTATGCTTATTTTATATCATGTATAATTATACTATAAATTTAATAATTAATATATACTTAGCTTAACATATTATTAATTAATAATGTCTGTCATGTTATTAAAGTTAATATTAATTAATAATATTACATATTTCATGTTATTAAACTTTACCTTAAAAAGATATTAATTAATTAACCTAAGTTTTAATTAATTAAATCTATGTTCATGAATTATTAAATTATTAATTATTATAACATAAGTTTATTTAAATAAATGTAAATACATGTTATATCATATTTTTATTTAAATTAACATAACCTAAGTTTTATTTTAATTAAACCAACATTAATTAATAAACTAAATTAATTAAATCATAACATAAGGTATTTTCTACATAATGGTTTAATTACATGTTCATGAAAAAGTGATAAGTTCCTGAACCAAATCCTGAGAGCCGACACCCGAGCACCACAACCCGAAGGCTACAGCCTCAAGGTCGTGCCCCGTCCGAACCACAGCCGACCCACCGAGAGCCGAAGCCCTCGGCTTCACTGCTGCGTCCGAATCAGCCACAACCCCAGCGTTCGCTGGGGTTCACTTGCTGCCCGAGAACATGCCGAGCCCCCACATGGGGGTCTCAGTTTCTGCTGATCAAAAGCCATAGCCTCCATGAAGGGGGTGTGGTGTCGCGGCTGTCCACAAACCACCAACACCGACCCATTAAGGGTGCAGCTGTTGGTCCCGAACGCCACCGAGAGTCACATGAATCTCGGTTCGCGTGTACCCAAACAACAAACCATAAGTACCCGATCCCCATTGATTGATATTTTTACTTAACTTGTTTTTCATACTTGTTTTTAAACGATCTAACCAATATAGAAAATAAATAAAAACGATTAGAGATCAAAGGCACCGTATGCTTGAAAAGGTTATAGACATGAACACTATACCGTATGAATAATGAATAATAAATCAAACGAATCGTCCTTGTGTTCTTTAGGGTGCCGCGGAAAGGAGAGAGACAAAGAGAGCCTTTTAGGGTTTTTGTTATTATTCTGTAAAGTGGTAAATGACTAATCTTCTGGTTGTTTTGTTTAATGATTAGGATTAGTTAATGGGTATGGGCCAAAGCCCGTTCTTCCTTTCTTTCTTTCCCAGCCGACGCACAAACACCCCCTTGGTGTTTTCATAATTGTTTTTCTTGCTTAAATATTTACCGTGTGTGCTCGTGTTTAATTATCGTGTTATATTTCTTGTTGCGTTCTTAAGCATTATTCGTAAACACTTCTCGTGTATTAATAATAATATTAATATACGTAATACTTGTAGTAATTAATTAATATACGTAATGGTCGTATTAAGTATTTATGATTCGTGTCGTATATTAATTAATCTGAAAGTTTAAATTTGTCGGTGTTTTCGTGCATTTAATTCTGTTAGTTATGTTTAAAGCGGGTTTTACATAACTTGTTTTGGTTCACTTGTAGATGCTTCATTGGTGTTAAATCCCAATCCAAGTATTTCCTTAGAATGGATTTGCCTACTAAGCATATCGTCAAGAGCACTAGTACTTTTCATGAACTTTTCCAAGTTATTGGAGGTGCTCTTAAGATCTTCATTCTCTTGTCCAAGACTTTCACAACTTAGACAACCTAAATCAACTTCTTTATTTTTCTCAAGCTTAGCTAATTTATCTCTTATTTCACTAATCTCATTTTCAAGCTTGGTCCTAGTTGATTTTAGCACTTTGTTCTTTTCAATGAATTTTAGACTTAGTTTGTATAGGTTGTTATATTGACCTTCTAAATCTAAATCATCTAGAGAAGAACTATCATTGCTATAATATTCGGTTTCAGAATGTACCTCTTTGGAAGAATGGGCCATGAGACACTTCTCGTCTTTAGCATTGTTGTCACATTCTTCACCACTATCGCTCCATGAACCACCAACGAAAGCCGTGTGATTCTTGTCGCGAGATGGCTTGGGACATTCACCGATGAAATGATGTGGGTCATAATATTTGTCTTTTTTAAGTTCGTTTTTGTCTCGACATCTTTACGAATTAAATGATCGATATTAATCAAGTCTTTTTATTGTTCTTGGTATTTGATTGTGAAAGTTTATGGCATTCTATGTCTAATTTCCACAAAACCGTCAAAAGTGTAAAATAATATCGTCTACGTAACCGTACTAATCTAGAAACATAGTGCACATACCATTTACAAAGCACAAAGTACAACCAATTAATGCACAACAAGAATTAATGGCCAAAATGTAAAGTATATGAAAGTATAATGACTAAAATTGTAAATGTGCAAAGCTAAGGGACTGAAAATGTAAATGTAACAAACTACTAACCAAATGTAACAAGTTTAACAAACTAAGCAACTAACTATACAAACTAACAAAATTCAGGGACTAGAATGCAAACCCTAACAAGTTTAACAGATTTCCAACTAAACAACAACTACCCTAATTTCTAAGGACCAAAGTGCAATTAATGAAAATATTTTCACTAAAATCGGGCTTATTGAGATTAAGCTATATCTTGAGATTTAGTTAACCAAATAAGCTCAAACTGGTTTCAAAAGTTTTTAAATTCAAAATAAGCTAGTCATAATCAAGGATTTAAGCTGAAGTTGTCTAAATCTCAAATAAGCACTTTTGAATAAGCCACTTTTAAGAGAACTGCTTATCTAGATAAGCACTTAATCTGTTTTTCACAAAAGATGATTATAAGCCCAAAATATGGACACCTGTCCAAGAAATTTTGAAAAACAACCATAGAATAAGCCAGAAAATCAAATAAGCTCAAATGGGCATATGTTGACCAGCGTTGACCAGAATTGACCAAAATTTGAACAAAGTCAAATCCTAGTTTAAGCACTTATACAACAGATTTGTGAAAGAAAATGGGCATGTTTATGAAGTGGATAATCTGGAAATGAAAATAAGCTATGACATAATTAAGCTATTTTCACAGAGACTTTTAATAGCTTCTAGCTTATTCTACAATGAAAACTGTATCAAATGGCTTATCAACCTTGAAAGACAGGATGTTGGGCTTTCCTAAGAACCAAAAATCACAATCTAACTCTAAGATTTGAGCTAGTTATGCTAGTTTGAAAATGGACTGTTCTAGGCATGTATGACCGACCCAAAGCATTTCAATGTCATTTGCCTCATTGACAATTTATTTGACTTCCAAAACTTGTACAATTGCTTTACACAAGTATTAGAGCAAATGTAAACACTTTTTACCCAAGTTCAATGACTGAATCAAAAGTACTCAGGTAATCCAAACACCAGTTATTGAATTAAATAAATTTTAAGCTATGCAAAACAGATTACACTAACAGAATCACACAACAAGCTATCAAAGCATATAAGCAAGATCTCAAAGAGCAAATATCAGGCAAAATCAGACAAAGTTACACTATGACTAGTAATTGAGCATGCAGTTTGATTTTTAGGGGAAATGAAAACAACAAGTGAACTTTTTAGCTTATGATGCATCCTTTGATGGACAAGAGAGTGTTGAACTCTCTTTGAGCTTATTTACAACTTATCAACCAATCAGCAACAACCAAATCACCATCACACACCATTGATCATCACTGTCAAGGTCTGCTACAAGTCTGAACTGGTACTACTGGCTAGAACTGGTAGAAAACTTAACTGCAACAAGGTCTAATCACATAAAATAGCTTCCAAAACAACCACTTGATTCAGTTATTCATGGTGAATAACAGAATCACATTCATGAATGAATGAACAGTGAATGTAGTATAGCAAAGAAGAGAATTGAGAATTTGTGAACTGAAATTTGTTGTTACTGGTGTAAGTTTGTTACAACTGCCTAACTAACTCACTTAGAGTGGTTGTCAATCAATCTAATTAGTTTTAACTATGAAATGAGAGAGAAACAAGATTAAAGCTAAAGTGTGTGTGTTTTCTGTTAGATATTGTAAATCTTGCTTATGTTTTATAGAGAGAAAGAGATAGAAAGATAGATTATTTCACACACTTCTAGAGAGAGAAATGGAAGAACTATGTGTTAATTGAATACGAAACCACACCCTCTCCATCTAAGGAGAGGGTTTATATACCAAGCCCATAAGATGGGCTTGGGCTTACATATTGGGCCATCCATACATTCCATGTACTAGGCCTTTCTATGTTTACTTGATATAACATAACTAAACTACGAGCTAGTACTTAATATATTATCGGAGTGAACGAATCTTCCTAAATACGTAAAAACGTATTTCCAACAATCTCCCCCTAAGGGAGGTCACTCCAAACAAGGGCGTTACCCAAGTTAAAATAAACCTAGCATACTATGCTTGTCTTGAGCTCGTAGTCTTCGTCTTTATTTTCTTTTTCTTTTCAGGTGAACATGTTGATGTGATCTTTGATATCAATCTTTAGCATTAATCTCTTGCCTTGATCTTGTGCATCCTTCACTTGCGATCTTCGCCTCTTCGTGACTTCATGTCCCACATACTTATACCTTTGTAATTTTTGAAAGCTTCAGAGTTTGATACAACGAAAGACTTGACTTTTAGGCTTTCTAGAATTAGATGAAGTATTAAGTGCATAAAGTATAAGCATGCGGGGACGACTTCTTCTCGGATTCCGCAACGCCACCATCTTCAAATGCCGCAACATAAGTAGACACGAACGAAATGGCTTTGAACATTTCATTCTAATTCGGTAGCATTTTACCTCCGGTCGGTGAAGACCGTTGGACGATATAAATTATCGTACTTGTGGCAGGTAGATTTAATTAAAAATCTCCTTGACAAGATTTCGCGGGTAAACCCGTTCTCTTTACTCGACCGTCCAAAGCTGACTGCGAACGTAAAGAGTGAATCATTTGGATAAAATTATCCGCATGATTGAAGTCGTCAATTCCGATTCCTGGAACAAGTTTGATTCATTAAAGAATCGCACCGTCGTTGCTTTCCTGTTGTCACGAGCTTGATTCATATTGAATCTTGCAAGTTACCTACCAAGTGTTGTTTAAGGTTAACACTAGAAGGATTTCTACTCATCACTGTGAACACTAATGTATCACTCTGAGTGTTCTGGCTAGATCACTAAGATATTGCGTAGATGCCTGGAACGTGTTTAGATTCAATTAAGAATTAAACAACTGTTGCTTTCCAGTTATCACAAGTTTGATTCATAAAGAATCGCACGAGTCACCTACCATGAGCTTTTGGATGGTCACTCAAGAAGGATTTCCATCTTCATTGTAAATACTTTCGTATTACTCGGATATTCAGAAAAGATCATGAAGATTTTGCGTAGGACTCTTAAGATCTTTCTTACTTTTCACAGTGTGTGAAGAAGCAAGGAAATATGGAAATGTGTCATAATGAGATATTTGATGATCTCAAATGGCTCTAGACTCGATCGTGCATTTTGGATTTTAGTGATCGGAGGCTGGAGAGGAGTGCCACCATTTCAATACCAATTTACTCGGAGTGAATAAATCAACAGATAATGCGTTGTCTCCGTGTGATTAAAACAAATACCTTTTGAGAGATATCTGAGTTAGCTGGGATGGGTTGTGCATTGCATCACTGGGTCCATGATGTCTTTCTTCAATATCAAGAATCATTAAAATGATCTCAATAGCATATGTATTGACCCGGTTTCTGCATAAGTTTTAAGGAGGGCTTCTTTCTTTACACCCTTTATCTTTACCATTCTTTTTCATTCTTCAACCTCTTCAGTGTTTACCAATACGTCATAACTAGCACCTTGCTGTGATTGTTCCAGTGCTAACTTAAGTACTTGGTCAACATTCAGCTACATTCACAATCTTTCTCCATCTCTCCTAAGGACTACTATTTCTAGCTATGGAATGTCATTGGGAAGATTCCTCCGGTTTTGGAAGAATCATTGGACTTAACCTATCCTACCATCCTTATGTCACCACAATCTTCATCGTCGTGAAATAAATGGGTTATGGGTAAGTATAAATCACCATGAAAATCTATTTTGGTATAGCAAATCCATTTTGCTCCCCCTTAACATATGCCACGATATTCGAAAACATTTCGCACATGTCGGGATGAGCCATCACGTTAAGTCAAACCATTTGTAATAATTTCCCATATTAAATCACATTTTCTCCCCCATATTAAAAATATTAACTCAACCGATATTTTTTATATCAATTGATTTAATGAAGTTTTAACAAAGGTTTTGGGAAGAAACATGCAAGTCCGTATAATCTTCATGAGACCAATTTGTGAGATATGATACCGATTTGTAACATGATCACATATTCACCATATTAGAATAAATTGACAAGGTTGGACCTGATTGATGAGAACAACATATGATAAGAACAAATGGTTCTTGTCGGCAAATGTTGGTCGCCTCGTCACATCTGAAGTCATCTCTTGACACCACATGTACGGGTGGATTTCAAATCTACAGTGATGCATCGGGGAAGGGACTTGGCTGTGTTCTCATGCAACATGGGAAAGTGATCGCGTATGCTTCACGTCAGCTTAAGCCTTATGAAGAAAATTACCCCACGCATGACTTGGAACTTGCTGCAGTCGTGTTTGCATTGAAGATATGGAGGCACTACTTATATGGAGAATCATGTGATATTTTCACTGACCACAAGAGCTTAAAGTATATCTTCACTCAACGTGAATTAAACATGAGGCAGAGGAGATGGTTAGAGCTGTTGAAGGATTATGACATTAATCTACAGTATCATCCCGGAAAGGCAAATGTAGTAGCAAATGCTTTTAGAAGGAAGTCCGGAAAGATCAATGGCATTAAAATTAAGGAGGAAATCATAAGAGACTTGGAACGACTAGACATCGAGATCATGGTACGTGGACGGCACGGTTACTGGGCTAATCTTAGAGTGGAACCAGAGTTACTCTCTAAGATCAAGGAAGCTCAGAATGATGATGGAGAAATCTAGGCGATAGTACATAATTTGGAGAAACAGACGGAATTCAGAGTAGATGCAGGTGGTATCGTATGGCAGGGCACGAGACTTTGTGTTCCTGATGACCAAGAACTCCAGGAAGCCTTGTTAGCTGAAGCTCATAGCTCCCTATTCTCTATACATCCTGGTTCGACTAAGATGTACCATGACATCAAGCAATAATTTTGGTGGAGTGGTATGAAACAAGATGTGGCCACTTACGTCTCCAAATGTCTTACATGCCAGCAGGTTAAGATCGAGCATCAGCGATCTGGCGGTCTCCTTCAACCGTTAGATATTCCAGAGTGGAAGTGGGACAAAATCATCATGGATTTTGTTACCGGTCTTCCGCCTACCAAGAGGAAGCACGATGCAATTTGGGTTATCGTAGATCGACTCACCAAATCAGCTCATTTCTTAGCGATCCGCAAGGAAGATCCGGTAAGTAAACTTGCCGATACGTATAGAAGAGAGATCATGAGACTCCACGGTGCTCCATCCAGCATCGTTTCAGACAGAGATCCTCGTTTCACTTCGCCATTTTGGAAGAGTCTGCAGAAAGCTTGGGGTACACAACTTAAGCTCAGCACTGCTTTTCATCCTCAAACAGACGGACAGTCGGAGCGAACGATTCAGACATTGGAAGACATGTTAAGGTCATGTGCGTTGGAATGGACGGGTGATTGGGACGATTATATTTGTTTGGTGTAGTTTGCATACAACAACAGTTGGCACGCAAGTATCAAGTGTGCTCCTTTCGAGATGTTGTATGGCAGAAAGTGTCGCGCCACAATCTGCTGGGATCAGGTTGGCGAGCGAACACTTGAAGGACCAGAAATCATAGAGATGACCAATGAAAGGATGGCAGTAGCTAAGGAGAAACTTCAGGAGGCACAGTCACGTCAAAAGAGTTACGCCGATAAGCATCATAGGGACATACATTTTAACGTAGGAGATCAAGTCTTCCTTAAGGTTTTGCCGACACGTGGTGTTAGACGCTTCGGGATTAAAGGGAAGCTCAGTCCTCGTTTCATCGGACCGTTTGATATCATTGAACGAGTCGGTGAAGTATCTTACCGGTTAGCGTTACCTCCGCAGCTTTCACATGTACACAATGTGTTTCATGTGTCCTTACTCAGACGGTACCAGTATCATCCCCTTCACATGGTTCAGTATCCACTGGAACAGATACGTGAAGATCTCACTTTTATAGAAGAACCCGAACGAGTTCTTGACAGACAAGAACGAGTCATGAGAAGGAAGACGATTCCATTTGTCAAAATCCTTTAGAGGGATCATACCGAGCGGGAAGCTACTTGGGAAACATAGGAGTCTATCCGGGCTTCTTACCCTCATTTCATATTTTGAATTCTGGCATGTTCTTCTTTTTTAGTTTACTTTATCTATAATTCAGGGACGAATTATTCTTTTTAGGGGGGAAGAGTTGTAAAACCCGCATGCTTTTACCATGAATAGTACCCTTAAGATCGTACTTACTAGATTAAAACTTTCCTATTATTGCATGATTACGTTTACGTGTTAGGATTTTACGTATTACGTACGTGTTAGAACACGATAAGTATTTATTACGTACAAACACACAATAATTATTTAACAATAATTAATCACGAGCATGTGATCATGAAATCATGAACGTAATTAAATCACGAACTAATATTAATTACGTATATATATTTATTACGAGCACGAATAAATATATTAAGTCACGATTAATATTTAACGAGAACACATAAAACACGAACACAAATAAACACGAACGAACACTTGGATATCGAGACACGGAAAACGGTACGGGTACCCCATGTGGGGCCCCCTTAACCGCGGCTACACCAAAAGATGGGCCAAGCCTATCTAAATTTTTAACTAACAAGGGTTAATGTGAAATCTTGTTTTCATTTTTCACTTTACAGTAAAAACATTAAAAACCTAAAAAGCTTTCCTCCTTCTCCTTCTTGCTCTCTTTGGCCGCCGCACCTAAGCACAAGAAAGGGGGTGTTCATTTGTTTTTGATCTTGAATCTTGTACGTGTGTTCGTGTGTGTTCATCCTCGTTAGATCCATGCATTCGGTATATCTTTTAAATCCTTTTTCTTTTGTTTTGATTTATTAAATTAAATAAGAACATGATGTTTTTAAAAACCTAATTAAAAACATAAATCAAACATGTAATTGGTTATGGGGTGAATCAAAACGGAGGTTTTTAGGGGTGTTTGTTTGGCCGACGCCTAAACTGAACCCCAAGGGGGTCTCGGTTTGGCTTATAGACCACCACTGAGACTATATGGTCCCGGTTTGGTGGTGTGGGTCCTACGGAAGCAGCAAACGAAAGGGAACCCCGAAGTGGTTCGGGGTATGGTGTCGATTTCAGGTCTGGTTCATGGTTTCTAGTCACGATCCGGTTCATGGTTTATGTTAAGATTATTTTTTATAATCATATGTTATAAATTAAATTAATAAAATATGACATGATTAATTTAATAAAACATGACTTAGGTTATAATTTAATTATTAAATCATGGAATTATTAACCTAAGTATTTATATTTTTCTAGACTTATAATTAATTAATTATTTAAAAACCATGGTTATAATTAATTAACTAACACGACTTAGGTTATATTATTAATAATTAATAATACATGTTTTAGCCGAAGTATTTAATTTTATTTAATTAAAAGCATGATATATTTAATTAAATACTTTTAACCTATAGTTTATTTAAATTACATGTAATAATTAATAAACTATACATTATATCATTATGACTTAAAATAATAATAAGAAAACACTTAAGCTTATATACTTAGCTTATTTAACCAGCTTATATCTAATTATGGAAACTTTCTATTTTTAGAAACATATTTAATTAAGGCAGCTAATCTATTTATGGAAACTTTCTATTTTTAGAAACTTATTTAATTAAGGCAGCTAATCTATTTATGGAAACTTTCTATTTTTAGAAACTTATCTATTTTAAGCAGTAATTCTATTTTTGGAAACTTTCTATTTTTGGAAACTTTCTAATTTTGGAAACTTTCTATTTTTGGAAACTTTCTATATTTGGAAACTTTCTATTTTTGGTAACTTTCTACTTTTGGAAACTTTCTATTTTAGGAAACCTGCTATTTTTAGAAAGTTACTTATTATTACACAGTAAGTAAAATAATACATGAAATACCAGAAATACTTAATCAGAATAGACAATATATAAGATAAACACAGTTTAAGGCTTAAAACAGTAAAACATGATATGAACATATAAAATAAGCTAAGACATGACACAAAACCAGTTACGTATTTAGTAAACAGATACTTATTCATGTATGTATTTATGTAGCATTAGTGATACCGAAGTAGGACTCTCCTCAGTTCGTCTTCTTCGTTCACTGGACATAAGGTACGGATTCTCGTCCTTTCAGTATGGACATTCTTTCCTTATTAGGATTCCCCGTATGCAGCCAAATGTTTTCCCGTAGTATAAGTTTATATGTTTGATTTGCTTATGTTTAATTTAGAATACCTATAGCCATATACATGCATGACCAGTTTCACCTAGTTATGGAGGTACCATAACAATAACATTAGAGGCACTTATGTTATGACTTCACCACGGCGGAGTGATTGCTCGTGGCGTCCCTTCAGCTTTTGGCCATATTATTATATTTATCATATGGGGCGTATGGGTGCATCCTAGTTACATGTTTTTCAGCAGATTACTCAGTGTGAATGTGGTGTGTGCCTTGCATCCTTCACAAGGAGCTGATCCCTCCTACCCAAACTAGTATATTAAATTAGAGGCAACCCCTCTAATTTGTATGATGAGGTCACCCCTCCAAGTATTCATGCACGGTGGATTTTCATGACCTATATTGGCTAATGGTAGAATATATTAAACAGTTTTATAAGATAAACATAAGGCTTTTCAAACTATAAAACCAGATTTACCAAGACTTAACCAGGTTATTCGGGACTTAGTTTCTTCCGCTGTTATATGTTATATGCTTATCCTATTCATGCTTTATTGTACATCCGTGCACTGAGCGTATTGCTCAGCCGTTTTCCTTTTCTATGTTCCCAAAACGGTAGGTACTCAGGGACGCTCGTAGACTTTAAGCGTACGTGCATATGGACTGGAAGCTTTCTATCCTTTCTTTACTTTATGCATTATCTTTACTTTGATACACTTGCTATGGATATTGTTTAGTCCTTTCCTTTACAGTATTTATGTTTGTGTGTGATGAGCTTTAATTTTGGACTACCGATGTTTGATTCCGGTATTTTCCTTTTATGGTCATGTAATGTTTAGACATTTTTCCTTGTATGCTTTGATGACACGTTATAATTACGCGTGACATTCCACTATCAAAATGAGGTGTTACAGTTATGGTATCAGAGCCAAGGCTTCGACCTGTAGGCTAATACTAGGATTTTACAACCAAGTATAAAATCTTATCGTCTGAATCTCTTCGAATTGACTATTGGTAGAAAGTGCGACTCAATTGTTCTTGGTGGAAGATAAATGGTTTAGTTGATTATCTATTTTAGACTAATAGCAAATAAATGTAAATGTCGTTGAGTAAAAAGAGCTTTAAAAATTAAACTAAGATGACGAGTTAAAAATAAATGCTAAAAACTTTAAATACAAAATTAGAAAATTACTTGAACACTTAATAAATCTAAAACTAGAAACTTTGTAAAAACAAGAAGGCCAAATAGGAATGCCAGATCTGAATCTGATCGGAATGCGTGGTCGGAAAATAAGGCTGATCGGAATACAACCTGATCGGAATGCTGGGAAATGTCTCTAATCGGAATATGGCAAATCGGAATGTCAAACAACTCCCTCGTCGGAATAGCAATCGGAATCCACGATAGGAATCCAAATCAGAGTCCAAGGAAAAGATAGCAGTCAGAATAAGGGAATAAGAAGCAATCGGAATAATTACCTAATAAGTCCAGTCAGAATATCTCACAAAACCAACACAATCGGAAAGTTCTAAAACCCTTTTCCGATCAAATGATCGGAATAAAGGGGGGTGTGCAGTCGGAATACTACAATCGGAAAAGGGTTTATACCTTTTCCGATCACCCTTTTGATTCGAAATAAGCCAAGCTATAAGCTATAAGGAATAAGCTCAAACTAAAACTTGAACGAATCTAAAGTGAAAAGGACTAAATAAGCACAAATAACAACTTATCCAATCTTAAAATAAGCAACCTTTTAAATCAAACTATAAAAAGATGAACTTTTTAAGAAAACTTTTAAAAAGTAAATAAGCTAAACATATAAATAAGCCAATAAGCACAAGAATCTTAAAGCTTAATCGTATGAAAGCTTAAGTAGGAACAAAAAGATTAACTTGTAGGCACGAAAACATTAAGAACAACACTGATCAAATAGATTTCGCACCAAAAGTAAACTAAAATCAAATAAAGGTAGAAGGAGATGAAAGATTAAAAGCTTAACTTGAACTTTGATTAATGAAATCACAATACAAAAAGCTTAATCTTGAAAGATTAAAAGAAAGAAAGAAAGAAAAGATGAAAACTTAGTGAGAGAAAGTTGAGAACTTTCTCTCTCTAAAACTAGAAAGAAAAGTGAAAAAATGAAACTAACTACTAAAATCTAACCACCCTCCTAATGTGTATTAGGAGGGTATTTATAGAGAAAAATGAGAAGGAGTGCATGTGTTGCCTCTTCTTTCTTTCTTTCTTCACGTCTTCTAGACTCGATTTAATTCTTTGTCTTTTCTCGACGTCGTCTCGGGATTTGAACTTGTCTTAATAATTTTCTTCTTTAATTTAGACTTGAGTTCTTCGACTTCATTAAACTTCCGTCTTTAGACTTTTTCTTCGATAAATCTTCAGAATAGGCCTTGGACTTCCGTTCTTTTTGCACTCTTGATCTTTTGACTTCGTCTTTTCTCGTTTTCTTCGATAAAAGCCCGTGAAAGTCCGTGTTTTCTTCCTTTTTCATCATTTGGTCCTAAAACACAATAAAAACACAAATCACGCATAATTCCGACTTTTACGACATAAAATACACGTTTTGGTCTTGTATTTATTGGAAATAAGTGGTAAAAGGATAAGTGTTTTCACACTTATTATAGGCTCTCAAAATATGACATGTGATTAGAGGGTAGTCACTATGGTCTTCCTAGAACTGACAGTCGTTTTCATGCATTCATCATTTTTATGCATACATATATATGTCATTGTCGCATGTTTATGACTAAGTAATGGTTGGTACAGGACTGACCCTATTTAGTCGCATGTGTTTTATCAAAACTTTTAAATTTGGGACCGACCCATAGGCGTCCCCTCGCCATGTCTTTTATTTTGGGTGAATTGACCATAGGCGTTCACTCTCGAGCATAGAAAAGTTTTCATAAAACTGCATCATGCATTCATACACAAAAATTTTCTTGCATAAAATTTTTCCTTGAATTTTGGTATAAATTTTTTTTCATGTATATATATTTTATGTTTTGATCTGTTTAATCATATGTTTTATGTTATACTATCAGATGGTTCTCACACGCGAACAGGAACAACTCAATGTTGCAATCCAAGCTGCAATGCAAGCTTTGCTTCCTCAACTGAGGAACGACATGAGGGCTGAGGTTCAAGCTGCCAACAATCAGCAGCATAACAAGGCACCTCCTCCTCCTCCAGTGACATTAGCAGTATGGTTGGAGAGATTCAACAAGCTCCGTCCTTGAGCTTTTGAGAAGACAGATAGCCCCAGTGATGCTGAAAGCTGGTTGGCTCATATCGAGAAGATTTTCAATGCTATGGGTTGTGACCCCGCGTACAAGGCGAAGTTGGCATACTATCGGTTCGAAGGCGATGTGCTAAATTGGTGGTTAGCGTTGATGCAGTCTGAGGGAGGTGACGAGTGGGTTGCTGGTTTGACTTGGGCTCAGTTCAAGGACAGGGTGATGGAGCAGTTCTTTCCCAAGGCTGAGCACGACAAGCTCAAGAGGGAGTACCATGGGATCCGACAGAGAGCTGGGAAGAATGGCAACGAGTTTATGCAGCGCTTTCTTCGCTTAGCTGGTTTCTGATAGGTGTGAAAACACCCATCTTTTCTACCACTTAATTACATTAAAACGGGACCTAAACGTATATTTTATGTCGTAAATGGCGGAATTATGCATGGTTTGTGTTTTTATTGTGTTTCAGGGTCAAAATGTGAAAAGGAAGGAAAACACGGTCTTTCACGGGCGTTTATTGAAGAAAAAGACAAAAGACGAAGTCAAAAGATCAAGAATGCAAAAAGAATGGAAGTCCAAGGCTTATTCTGAAGATTTATCAAAGAAAATGTCCAAAGACGAAAGTTTAATAAAGCCGAAGAACTAAAGTCTAATTTATGAAGAAATTACAAGACGAGTTCAAAGAAATCCCGAGACGAAGTATTAAAAGTCGAAGAATTTAACAAGACTGAAAGACTGAGGACCAAGAAAGAAAGAAAGAAAGAGGAACCACCAACCACCTCCCCATTTCCTATAAATACCCTCCTAAACTCATTTAGGAGGGTTGGTTAGTTTTAGTTTTAGGAGTAGGAGTAGTTTAGTTCTAGAGAGAGAAAGTGACAGTTTCTCTCACTAGAACTTTAATCTTTCATCTTCCTTTCTTGTTTTTAATTGAATCTTTACGTTTTAAGCTTAATCTTGTTTTAATTTTCATCTTTTAATCTTTCTTGTTAATCACGTCCTTGTTTTCATCATCTGTTTCATCAAGTTTTTACATAAAGTTTAAGTCTTTTTATTTTCATGCCTTTATTTTGATGTTTTTATAAGTTTTGATCTTCTTCCTAGCTTATTGGTAGCTTATTGGTGTTTTTTTTTGCTTATTGTTCTCAAAAAGTTAAGATTTTAGAGCTTATTTTCGTCCTTTTATGTTTTCCTAGTTTTTAGGAAAAGCTGATTCGATTTTGCAATTGTCCATAATTGCGAAGTTGTGTCTGATTCGATTTTGGAACTTTTCATAAAGTTGCGAAATTGAACTTTTCATAAGTTAAGAAATTGTACTTTTGTCTGATTCGATTTTGGAACTTTTCATAAAGTTGCGAAATTGAACTTTTCATAAGTTGCGAAATTGTACTTTTGTCTGATTCGATTTTGGAACTTTTCATAAAGTTGCGAAATTGAGCTGATTCGATTTTGCAATTGTCCATAATTGCGAAATTGTGCCTTTTTAGGAAATCTGATTCGATTTTTGAATTATTGCGAAATTGTGCCTTTTTAGGAATGTCTGATTCGATTTTTGAATTATTGCGAAATTGTGCCTTTTTAGGAAATCTGATTCGATTTTTGAATTATTGCGAAATTGTGGCTTTTTAGGAAATCTGATTCGATTTTTGAATTATTGCGAAATTGTGCCTTTTTAGGAAATCTGATTCGATTTTTGAATCACAACAGTATTGCGAAATCATTGTTTTTCACAATTGCGAAATCTTTGATTTTGTCAATTGCGGAATCTTGTTTTTAATTGCGAAATTATGTCATTTTTGTCCAATTTTATTTTTAAACTTATTTTTCCCGCCATTTTTACTTAGTTTATTTTAATTGTTTCGTCTTATTTTTACGTCAATTTATTTTTACTCGTTTTGTCTTAATTAATTTTCGTAATTTTAATTTCTCGTCACGCTTTTAAATTCCTGTCATTTATTTTAAATTAGAGTTAGATTTACTTTAACGTCATTTTCATACACGTTTTGTATATTTATTTTAAAACAACCAAAAATATTTGTTTCACCAAAAACAATTGAGTCGTACTTTGAACCGGAAATCAATTCGAGAAGATACCGAGAATTAATCTGAACCCTAAGTAAAATCTACTTATCAAATGGCGCCGCTGCCGGCTCTTTTCGTGAAGATTAACGGTTTTTTGTGAGAGACGCGGTTTCTTTTGGGATCCGTTCACTTGTGAACGTTATTTTTCGTGTCAAAAATTTTCAAAAAATCCAAAAACATTTGAAAAATCTTAAAATGCATTTCTTTTTCAAATTTTTGCACCAAAAATATTCTTCTTGCTCATCTATTTTTCTTTATGGATTCTTATGTCCATTGCGTCGGGTGTGGGAGACGATTGTACGGGAACGACTCTTGTCAATGGTGTACATGTGAGCGGTGCGGAAACGATATCAACAATACACAATTCCTATTCGGATTTTGTCCTTTGTGCAACTCGACTAATTCGTCCTTTTTGAACCCACCTCCTCCTGTTCCCCCGTGCATCTATTGTGGAAGCGATTCTCATTGGCATGACGAGCAAGAACCGGGTTACAATTATGACAATGAAAATAGCTATCCATGAGACGCACCCAGTCTTTTTCCTCACCCGTTTTGCAACAACTGTGGGGGTCCTCATGAAAGTTTTCACTGTCCTACAGGGGATCACAATTACTATAATTATACCCCTTCCAGTTTTGACCAACCCCTGCAATATCCAATTGATCATCAGCCTCGTCACGGGATGAGTTACCAAGAACCAATTGACGATCTTGCTATAGCCTTTCAAGAACAAAGAAACGATCTTGCTACAGCTTTTCAAGAGCAAACGAAAGAGCTTTTACACACGCTGCAAACTTGTATGGAGTCATTTTTACAGCAGCGAGATCAGACGAGTACTAATATCACTGAGCATATTATTGGCCCTATAGGTAATGAGGAGAGCAATGACGATATTGAGGTTATTTTCGATGAGGAGGAATTTCTAAAGCAACACAAGACTTCTCCTATTCCTCCTTCGTCTATTGCTCCGTCCTTGACTCCTTTTGGAGAAAATGACTTTCTTTGGGATGATATTCAAGCTAGTTTGGGTCCCCTTAATCATAACTCTAACGATTCTTCAACCGATTGGGCAGACGAACTTCTTACAATTGTGAAACTTCTCAAGGAAGATCCTGTCTCTCCGCCTTATCCTGAAACGGTTACTAATGATGCTCCATCATTAGCTCCACCATCTAGCGATGAAGAACCAACTCACATGCCCAAACATCCTATTCTCGAGGAGTTACCTAATCAACACTCCTCTTATGAGAATTACGTTTACCACATTCGTGAGGATTTAACTTATCAACAATCCCCACAAATGAATGATGGTTTCGTACTTGAGCGTGATCTTTTCAAACGCGTTTCTACTGTCCTTATCTACAATGAACTCAACAAAATCAACGTTCATGACGATAAATGCTTTGACCCGGGAGGTGACATAGACCATTTTATAATTGATAACCTTACGGCTTTGCCAATTGGTCAGCATCCATTGTCTTTGGAGGATGACAATGTGATTCCTCTACCCACCCCACCTCCCGTCAATCTTAACTTCACTTACTTTTCTTGTATTGACAAGAACTTTTTACCATTCAAGACTTATCCTCCTGCCTCTCCTTTATTAATGTCCTCCGGGAACGAGGACAAAGTCTTTGATCCCGGTATTACATTCGAGGCTTCCCCATGGACTATTTAATTCGGGGACGAGTCAGGCTCGCGACTCGGTTAATATAAACAAGCGCTCTTCGGGAGGCAACCCGATTATCTATCTTTATCTGTTTTAATCATAAGTGTAGGGGGGAGCCCCGTTGGTGTTTCTTGTTTTCTTTCTTATCATTGCAGGGATTCGAGCTTCAAAGACACACTCTTGATGACTTTTGACGAACCGTGATTCCGTGTTCTCATCCTCCCGGTTCTATCCTAAACTCTTTTGATTTCCTATTTTATATTTTCCAATATTAAGATAGAAATCACGTTAGTTGTCTTTTCCTTAACAAGATTTAAGCAAAGTGCACAATGTCCTAAGTGTATGGGAGTTTACTCCCACATGCTTAAACATTGAGGACAATGTTTATCTCAAGTGTAGGGGGGACTTCTATCGAAGTTAAGTGGACTTTTCCATGAATTTGCCCTCTTTTTAGCCGGAAATTCGATTTTTCGACATTTTTTCAAAATTTTTAATCTATTTTGGCCTAGTTGTAGTTCCCTTTATTTTTGTTATTTTTCTCTTATTTTAATAAAATGGTTTTAAAAAGTTTAGTTATCTTAGATATATTAGGCCCGTTCTGAATATTTTGACTCAACCCGAGTTTACTTATCCAAGTTCACTCTAGCTAGTATCCTTAACCATGTAGACCTTAATTGGTTTATTAGGCTAAGCATCCACGAGTCTCATTCCTTGAGATTTTAAATTGTGGAGAACGAGAAATGATAGAGTTAGTTGCAAGTTTGGTATTCTTTCATTAACTTATGTGAGTTAATTATGATCTTTTTCTCCCCTCGCTTGTAAATAAATAATTGCAATAAGTAAGGTCGTACGGTCTGAAAAATTACTTAGTTATTAGCCCAAGATCGTTTAAAAGTTGCTCGGTATTGATTAGAGTTCATAGCCAAGGCATAACTAATGAAACGGGACGCGAAGATTGGCAAGTCCAAAAAGGCCCTTACAAGGCATGAGGATTCCATTTTGTTGCTAAAGATCCAAGATGATGTGAAAAACATTATTCTAAAGTCAATATGAAGGATCAAGACACACGACGAAAAGCAATCAACTCCCACAAGATCATGGAGAAATCTATCCGAAAAGACCCTCACAAGGTATGAGGATAAATCGATCCAAGTCCGAAAAGGAGGCGGATCGTTGTATATCAAAATCCCAAATAATGATTGAAGAAATAATGATGAAGTCGTGGTCAACATTGAAGAAAATATCTCAGCTTTCCCAAGTGAAGATATACACTATATTTGAAGAGAAGACCATAATTTCAAGAACGTCTTCTCAAGATTTGAAGTATGAAGTAAATACCAAATATCGGTCCGAGAAAGGTCTCAAATCGTGAAGCGAGTTATGCCAAGATATGAACTTTTTGAGGTCTCGAGAAGCAGTTTTAAAAGGTTTTTTCCTTTAGCTAACTATAGATTAGATCGTCCCACTTTATTTTCAGCCTTAAATAATTATCGAAATAAGTCAAACAATGCATGTTCATGATCATTCAAGACAATAATAAAATATCAGAGATACCCATAGGAATAAGGGAGTTTAAGTGATTAATTGAACCACATGAGTAAATGTTTGTTATGCTAACTTGTACTAACAATGATCTTGTTTTTAAGCTTGGCATGGGGAACGTGAAACTTGAGGGTGATAAACATTCATGACACACAAGCCCTAATGTAAGTCTTAGATTTCTTTACAAGTTTCTTCCTTATTGCATCTTGTTATTTTCTATCTTTTTGATTTTCCTTAGTTGTTTAATAAAGGCCAAGGTAGGTTGATTATGATGGAAAGTGTAAACCTTGCTTTATTGCTAAGCATTGCATGAGGGCATTGCAATGGTCAAGTGTAGGGGATTTGATAGGTGTGAAAACACCCATCTTTTCTACCACTTAATTACATTAAAACGGGACCTAAACGTATATTTTATGTCATAAATGGCGGAATTATGCGTGATTTGTGTTTTTATTGTGTTTCAGGGTCAAAATGTGAAAAGGAAGGAAAACACGGTCTTTCACGGGCGTTTATTGAAGAAAAAGACAAAAGACGAAGTCAAAAGATCAAGAATGCAAAAAGAACGGAAGTCCAAGGCTTATTCTGAAGATTTATCGAAGAAAATGTCCAAAAACGAAAGTTTAATAAAGCCGAAGAACTCAAGTCTAATTTATGAAGAAATTACAAGACGAGGTCAAAGAAATCCCGAGACGAAGTCTTAAAAGTCGAAGAATTTAACAAGACTGAAAGACTGAGGACCAAGAAAGAAAGAAAGAAAGAGGAACCACCAACCACCTCCCCATTTCCTATAAATACCCTCCTAAACTCATTTAGGAGGGTTGGTTAGTTTTAGTTTTAGGAGTAGGAGTAGTTTAGTTCTAGAGAGAGAAAGTGACAGTTTCTCTCACTAGAACTTTAATCTTTCATCTTCCTTTCTTGTTTTAATTGAATCTTTACGTTTTAAGCTTAATCTTGTTTTAATTTTCATCTTTTAATCTTTCTTGTTAATCACGTCCTTGTTTTCATCATCTTTTTCATCAAGTTTTTACATAAAGTTTAAGGCTTTTTATTTTCATGCCTTCATTTTGATGTTTTTATAAGTTTTGATCTTCTTCCTAGCTTATTGGTAGCTTATTGGTGTTTTGTTTTGCTTATTGTTCTCAAAAAGTTAAGATTTTAGAGCTTCTTTTCGTCCTTTTATGTTTTCCTAGTTTTTAGGAAAAGCTGATTCGATTTTGCAATTGTCCATAATTGCGAAATTGTGTCTGATTCGATTTTGGAACTTTTCATAAAGTTGCGAAATTGAACTTTTCATAAGTTGCGAAATTGTACTTTTGTCTGATTCGATTTTGGAACTTTTCATAAAGTTGCGAAATTGAACTTTTCATAAGTTGCGAAATTGTACTTTTGTCTGATTCGATTTTGGAACTTTTCATAAAGTTGCGAAATTGAGCTGATTCGATTTTGCAATTGTCCATAATTGCGAAATTGTGCCTTTTTAGGAAATCTGATTCGATTTTTAAATTATTGCGAAATTGTGCCTTTTTAGGAATGTCTGATTCGATTTTTGAATTATTGCGAAATTGTGCCTTTTTAGGAAATCTGATTCGATTTTTGAATTATTGCGAAATTGTGGCTTTTTAGGAAATCTGATTCGATTTTTGAATTATTGCGAAATTTGCCTTTTTAGGAAATCTGATTCGATTTTTGAATCACAACAGTATTGCGAAATCATTGTTTTTCACAATTGCGAAATCTTTGATTTTGTCAATTGCGGAATCTTGTTTTTAATTGCGAAATTATGTCATTTTTGTCCAATTTTATTTTTAAACTTATTTTTCCCGCCATTTTTACTTAGTTTATTTTAATTGTTTCGTCTTATTTTTACGTCAATTTATTTTTACTCGTTTTGTCTTAATTAATTTTCGTAATTTTAATTTCTCGTCACGCTTTTAAATTCCCGTCATTTATTTTAAATTAGAGTTAGATTTACTTTAACGTCATTTTCATACACGTTTTGCATATTTATTTTAAAACAAACAAAAATATTTGTTTCACCAAAAACAATTGAGTCGTACTTTGAACCGGAAATCAATTCGAGAAGATACCGAGAATTAATCTGAACCCTAAGTAAAATCTAGTTATCAGTTTCCTTGGTGCGGCAGCAAGTACTCCTGAAGAGCAGGCACACCACTTTAGGTGGGCTCTTCGCACATCGGTCACAAACAATCTGGTGTGTGCTACGTTCAACACTGTAGCACAAGTGGCCGATGCAGCACGTAAGCTGGAGATGCTGCAGGAGAGAGATGAGTTCGGGGAAGCTGAGAGACCCGACAAGAGGTAAACATTCGTATTCAACCGGTGATCAATCCGTATTCTTTCCATATATGTCAATTATTCATCTCTGTAAAATGTATCTTCCAGGCTGAAAACTGGGGACCGGTCTCAGCCGGCTACTCAGCAGCAGCCTCATCAGCCCAAGGGAACGGTCAGACTAACGACCGTTCTGCTACGGAAAGGCGTGGCGGTAATGATAATTACCGTAACAATGCTGGACACTCCAACAGCAGCAGGTCCTAATACTTACGCATTTTCTTATGATTTCATGTCATAACTCATATTTTGACACTTTAGCAAAGCTTCTACCAGGAACCATGGAAATGGTAGGGACCAGAACCAGAGAGGTTCACAGCATAGCTGTCCAGCTATCACTGGTATTCAATCTTACGATTATCCGCATTGTCCTTTGTACCCTATTATCATGTCTTATGTAAAATGTTTTATCAGGTTCTCAGCCAGCCAGAGCACCTGCTGGAGGGTATACTCATCCTCTTTGCTCTACTTGCCACCGTAGGCACCCAGGGCCATGTCGTCGTAACACGGACGCATGCTTCAAGTATGATCTTCCTGGCCATATCATGAAGGATTGCCGTAAGAGCGAGATGGAGGGCACATCGGGACATGCTGATTCCAAGCCGCCTCCTACCACCGGGCGTGTCTACACGACATCTCGAGACCAGGCCAACAAGTCTACAGGTACCATCACTGGAATCTTGTATATGTATGGTCAAGCTGCGTGTGTTCTTTTCGATACGGGTGCTACTCACTCGGTCATTTCTACTGCTTATGCTAAGAACATTAGGATGCTCCCCATGCCACTAGAGAATAGGCTTACTATTTCCACGCCTTTGAGGGACTCTGTATTAATCACCCATGTATACAAGATTCTTCCCCTGGAATTTGACGATAAGGTTCGACCTGTTGACGCACTTCCGCTGGACATGAATGACTTCGACATGATTTTGGGCATGGATTGGCTATCCAAGCATCATGCTACTATAGACTGCCATTCATATCGAGTTATCTTCGGTGATGTTAATGCACCAGAGTACATTCATAACGGGTTTGTACCCGGATGGTTTGTACAAATCATATCTACCCTGCAAGCGCGTGCACTACTGTCACATGTGGAACCGAGAGCTTATGCTCTCGATGGATACTTATAACAAGCAGGGGGAAATCCCCCACTGTCGAGGGGAATTGTGCAGGGACAGGGGGTGTTTGGCAACCTGTTTTAGAAGCATTTTAGGGGCTGTTTGGCTACGGGTTTAAGGGCAGGAAAAGGGCTGTTTGGTTCGGTCCGATTCAAGGGAGCCGGTCCGGTTCATAATTAGTACAACTTAAATACGATTCACGACATGTAATATTTTAACACGGGCTCGATTCATAAATTAATTTTACAAGTAAATTATTTTGCAAGATAAATAATTACCAGATTTAATTAAATTAATTAAACTTGTACATAATTAATTTAATTTAAACATGGACTTAGGTTTATATTATTAGCTGATAATACATGATTTAACCTAAGTATTTTTATTTATTTAATTTAGACTAAGTAATTAATTAATTATTAAAACCATGACTTATAATTAATTAATTATCATGACTTAGGTTAATTATTTTACTATTAACACATAGTTAAACCTAAGTATTTTAAATCATGAAAATTAGACTAAGTAATTAATTAATTATTAAAACCATGACCTATAATTAATTAATTCTCATGACTTAGGTTATATTAATATAATTGATAATACATGTTTTAACCTAAGTATTTATATCTTTATTTAATTAAATAACATTATATTTAATTAAATGCTTAAACCTATAGTTTATTAAAATACATGGAATAATTAATAAACTATACTTGATAACTACATGACTTAGAATAATAAACGGTAAACACTTAAGCTTATATACTTAGCTTATTTAAACATCTTATATCTAATTATGGAAACTTTCTATTTTTAGAAACTTATCTATTTTAAGCAGTAATTCTATTTTTGGAAACTTTCTATTTTTGGAAACTTTCTATTTATGGAAACTTTCTATTTTAGGAAACCTGATATTTTTGGAAAGTTACTTGTTATTACATAGTAAGTATAAGAATACATGAAATACAAGTAATACTTAATCAGAATAAACAGAATATAAGATAAACATAGTTTAAAGCTTAAAACAGTAAAACATGACATGAACGTATAAAATAAGTTAAGACATAACATTAAACCAGTTACGTATTCAGTAGTCAGATACTTATACACGTATGTATTTATGTAGCATTAGTGATACCGGAGTAGGAATCTCTTCCTTTCGTCTTCTTCGTTCACTGGACATAAGGTACGGATTCCCGTCCTTTCAGTATGGACATTCTTTCCTTATTAGGATTCCCCGTATGCAGCCAACTGTTTTCCCCAGTATATGTTTTATATGTTTTTGAATTGCTTATGTTTAATAGAATACCTAATGCCATATACATGCATGACCAGTTTCACCTAGTTATGGAGGTACCATAACCATAACACCAGAGGCACTGGTGTTATGACTTCACCAAGGCGGAGTGATTGCTCGTGGCGTCCCTTCAGCTTTTGGCCATATTTTTATATTTATCAGGTGGGGCGTATGGGTGCATCCTAGTTACATGTTTTCAGCAGATTACTCAGTGTGAATATGGTGTGTGCCTTGCATCCTTTACAAGGAGCTGATCCCTCCTACCCAAACCAGTATATTAAATTAGAGGCAGCCCCTCTAACTTGCATGATGAGGTCACCCCTCCAAGTATTCATGCACGGTGGATTTTCATGACCTATATTGGCTAATGGTTAAATATGTTAAACAGTTTTCATACGATAAACATAAGGCTTTTCAAACTATAAAACCAGTTTATGAACTTGTTCCAGGTTTTCCAGGACTTATACATTTCCGTTGCTATTAAGTCTTTATTATGTTTTAGTCATTCATACTATGTCTATATCCGTGCACTGAGCGTTTTGCTCAGCCGTTACTTTCCTTTCCATGTCCCAAAACGGCAGGTACCCAAGGACGGACTCGAGCATTTTAGAGGATATGCATAGGATGGAAGCGGCCATAGACTTCTTCTCCTTTTGCCTTCATATACTTATGCTTGTTTAGTCTTTCATTCATTTCTTTTGCTTTATTATGTTTTGGGCTTATGTTTGGGAACCGATGTTTGATTCCGGTTATCCCTTTGGTCATGTAATGTTTTAGACATTTATCCTTGTATGCTTTGATGACACGCCATAATTACGCGTGACATTCCGTTTATTAAAATTGGGTGTTACAATTATGGTATCAGAGCCAAGGCTTCGACCTGTAGGCTCTAAAACTCGACCTGTGACTAGTGGGTAGTCACCAGGAGCTTCCTATGCCAACGTTTGTTATTCTACGTATTGATGTTTTCAGCGCATTGTTGTTTTAACCATGATGTTTTCAACACCTTGAGGTTTTAACCTTGATGTTTTCATCGATATTGTTTTACTAATATGGATGGAAAACCGTCATTCATATGTAGTTATGTGTCATTGTTTCATGTATAATGTTCCTCGTGAACTTTGGCTATGTGGACTGAACCCCAATAGTTCATAATTAGTCACATAAATTTTTTTTTCTGATAAGTTTTGACAGATGAGTTTCATTTATTTATGTTTCATGTATCATTGTTGCAGAGATTATGACTAAGTAATGGTTGGTACAGGACTGGCCCTATTTAGTCGCATGTGCTTTTATCGAAACTTTTAACTTTGGGACCGACCCATAGGCGTCCCCTCGCCATGTCTTTTGTTTTGGGACCGACCCATAGGCGTCCCCTCGCACATATAAAGGTTTTTATAAACTACATTAAGCATTCATGCACTGTTTTTCATGCATAAAGTTTTTTCTCATGATTTATTGGCATAAATTTTTTTTCATGTCCCCTCATAAGTTACTATGTTTTTATGTCAAGTATGTTTTCATACTGTCATGGTTAACTTCGGTTTCATGCTGATTATGTTATACACTCCTTTATGATAGATCGTTTTATGTTCCTTCATGATAATTTCGTCTTCATGTTGATTACGTCTTGCGCCTCTTTTGTTATTTATGCTTTCACGCAAGACATTGTTGGATTTCATTGAATTCTGCTTTCACGATAGTCATGGTTGGTTTTCATTGATCATGCTGTCAGGCAAATCATCATTGAATTTTGTGTAACCACACTTTAACGTTTCTCGATACAACAAGAATGATGTCTATGCTACTATTGCCAGGTTATCATGATGGTTTTCTAACCGTTTAACCGATATACTTTCCTTAAATCATGACAAATTATCAACCCCATACCGATCATTTCATGTACATTCCATGTGTACTCCATGTACCTTATCCTATGTGCGTACTTCCACTTGCTGATACTCTACAAATTGCTGATGCCGCTCATAACTTGGAGATGTTACTAAAGGTTGATGCTGCTGACGTTCGGAGAGGCTACGAGATGCTGATGTTGTTCACAACCTGGAGCTCATACAAGACGAAGACAAAGGCGTTAGATCAAAGCGATCGGACGAGAAGATGCTTCACCACCAGACGATCTCCATCTGTCATTGTCCCAAATTCTTAGTTACAAGTCACACGTCATGCAGCTGTCATTTCAGCCATATGAGTGCAAACCGGTACCGGCCGGCCACTCAGCTGAATAGTTACATGAATTACGGTCATGAGAATGACCGTAATGGAACTGACAGACAAGACGATAGTAACCACTACTATGACAACAACTATCCTCGAAATCGCAACCTAGGCTCCGACCGCGGACGTGATCAGACATACAAATGATCAGTAGTCCAACCGATCCGCCAATTCTGGCATAATAACCTAATATTTGTAGTTCTATTGTTTTACGTCTCGAGACACATGTCAAGACATCAGTCAAGACACATGTATCACGTATACTTTCTGAAGACACATGTCAAGACACCAGTCAAGACATATGTCATGCTTATAGTTCCAAGACACGAGTCAAGACACATGACTCACGTCCAACTATGGAACATTTCTAAGAAATTCAGGGTACCCTCCAAGGGTATATCCATTTCGTTGTGCCATGTATTAATTAGGCCACAAGAATTTCAAATACCATTACCAGCGCATCAGTGAGAACTGTCACGTTGCCGATGTCACTTTCATTTCTTTCAACCATATTTCATATATTCATGACCATGAAGGACGCTTTTTGTATTCCCACGTATACTAAGGTTTTCCTTCAGCTTAATGATGAGATCCAAGCTACTAACGCATTTCCTCAGACATACACGAGATGAATTTTATCCTAATTGTGGACTATGAACAGCACACCATGCTACCATTCATAATTATGTACAGTAATGTTCAAGCTCCTGAATACACTCAGCTTGATTTTCCATCAGGAAAATTTGTACAAATTATCTATGCTTACAAGCATGTGCGTTGTTAGCCATGGTCGCTAAAATTTCCTAGCTATCAGTAAGACACGACCACTTATGTCCTTTTACGCATAAAAGTTGATTATTCCAAAAGAACCTACAAGGAGAAGGACGGTACCATGAGATTATGTGTCGACTAACGTCGACTTAAACAAATCACCATTCATGACCGTTATTCTCCTCCACGTATTGACAAGATCGGATTCATGATCATGCTGCCAATAGTGACGGGTGAAAGAGCAGGACATGTCCATGACTGCTATTCGAGCACGACTCGGTCATGCTAGATTACAATTTTGAATTAGTCTCATCAATGCTCTAACAACATTATGGAATTAATAAATTGAGTTTCCATGAACTCATAAGAAAATTCATCAGTGTTTCCATTGAGGATAACCTGATTTCCTCTAAGTCTAGAGAAGAACAGGAGACCATATCTGCTCTATGTTGCAAATTCTATGACAAGATAAATTTTACTTGGAAATTTTTTTTCCAATATCAAGTTTGGTTGATTACAGTGACACGCTGAATCACATTGGTCTCTACGGTTAATCCTACCATGACTCTGCTTATGCGTAAAAGAGAGAACCCTACACTACATTAGGTGTTCTAGAAAATCCTACGCTAGGAGAAATCTAGATTCAGAGACTCAGAATTTCGCAACCTTCTATGTATCAAGTTTCTACGAAGCAGGATACAGCTACGTCCATATCTATGTACCTGACATACCAACAAGTTAAGATAGGACACCAACAGACTGGGATGTTTTCATCGTCTGAAATTGTGAATCAAAAAGGGACAAGATCTCCATGGATTTTGGTTACCAGATTAACACAAACTCAGAAGAAGCATGATGCTATCTGGGTTATTGCAAACAGTTTGATCAAGTCTGCAGAATCCTTACATCCGCAAGGATTTCAGAACCAACAGATTGATCGGACATGTTCCAACCAAGGCTCATCCGATCACTTGGCAATCCTTCAGTTATCGGGTCAGACAAAGATTGACAATTGTGCTCCTTATTTACTTCACGTCCTCATTCTAATTCCACGACTTGCTTTCGCGCTCGTGTTCATGACACTATGGTTTCTCGGTTTACGATTTTACGTTCATTTTCCTCATTCTGGGAAGTTTTGCAAGAACTTGAGAGACCAGACCCAAGTTTAGTATAACTCCATATCCTCAGATAGACGTTTCTCGTCATATTCTATATCTCACCTTGTAACGTTTGGCGTTACCGCCATTATATTCTATGTTCACGATATGTTTCACATGTCATGTTCATTCCATGTTCCTCATATCATGATCAAGATATGTTACACGTATCATGGTCATGATATGTTCACTCATACTACACTCATCATATCTCAACGTATCACGTTCAAAATTTTTCACGTGTCACGTTCAAAAATTTTCACGTACTACGTTTCTTTGTGTCTCGCACATCGTTTCTAATTATCAGTTAAGTTATAGTGTTTTGCACGATAATGTTTTAGTTGCCTTTACACGTTAATTTTTATTCCCTCGATCAAATTTAGGGGATCTAACTTAAGTTGATAACCAAGAACTTCTTAGTATTCCAAGTCAAGGTCAAGAGGACCAAGATTTATCATTGTATCAAAATCTGGTGAAGGAACCTGATATAGCTTTTTGTACACCTTTAGGAAAAGGATGCACAAAGTAGTGGTAAGTATCGAGTGTCGGTTTAGGAAAACCGAGCACTAATGACCCTTAAGAAAGTTCAAGTTCGTTTCCCAAGGAGGCTAGTGTGTTGTGTAATGAATTGATTTTGATTGTGATTTTATTGAGAAGAAAAGAAAAGAGAAATAAGAAGGAAGTGACGGTTACGAAGACGGATCGAGCTAAGACGAAAAAGCGTTCACGTAAAACCGTAAAAAAACTACAAAATTAAAAATTTTAAAACCTAAAAATAATTAAAAGCTAAAAGTAGTCTAAAATAATATAAATAAGAATAAAAATCCAATAAAAATATTTTAAAACCTTTTATTAATTAAATATTCAATTTTAAATGCTAATTAAAGCCCTAAAATTAAATATAATTAATCAGAATGTCCAAAATATGATTTTATTGAACAAATAACTTATTTATATTATCTAAAGACTAAAAAGTATTTTTTCTAAATTTTAAAAACTATTTTTCTATTTTTAAATCACTAAAAACTATTTTAAAACTAAAATAATTATAAAAAATAATAAAATAATGCCAAAAATAATTTAACAATTTTAAAAATCCTAATTTACGCTAATGAACAGTAGAAAATTGAAAAAGTTAGAAAATTATTAAATTTACCACTAAAAGACAAAAACAGTTTAAATTAAACCCTAATTAACTTAAATTAATTCTAAAAAAATAATTAAAAAGATGAATAGTAGAATATTTTTAAACTAAAAACCTTAAAATGTTTTTCTGAATCTAACAAAATTTTTAAAATCTAAAAATATTAATTTTCTACACTAAATGCCAAAAAACAGATTAATAAAAAGTATTTAAAAATGCTATTTAAACTAAAAAATAGTAAATAAACAGTAATAAAAATTCTAATTAAACTAAAAATTCAGAAATAAAATTAGAAAAATAACAAAACTAGTTTGAAGTCCTAATTCCCAATTTAGGGCACTAAAGACAAAAAAGAAAGAATTCTGATTGTGACACGTGTTTGGGGTTTGTCTGCTAGTGAAGCAGTACCAACAATGGTACTACCAGTGGGAAGTTTGTTCCCACTACTAGTGTAAAAATTTGGTCAGGAGACCAAATAAGCTCAGGAGAGCTTATTGTGAGCTTATATTGGGCAATAAGGCACCCCTATACTCAGTTGAGTATAGGGAGTCAATTACAACACAAAAACAAGCAGGTTGCAAGAAAAAATCAAGCACAAATAATCAAGAAAGTTTCTGATTAAGCCCTTAATGTATCTGATGAACAGTGAAACTAGATTACTTGCACAAAAATGAAATTCAAGAGCTCATAATTTGCACACAATCCAATAACAAGGCATAAAAGTGATCACAAACCCTACTTATCCCTAGAATCTAGCAGATTAGCAAATTGATGATCAAAAATTCCACCAAAATCAGTCACACAAGACACTTTCTGATTTTTGCTATGTTATCCTGTAGGATTGTAGAATTGGGTACCACATCCTTTGAGTTACTAGTTCCCGAATGCTGTTCGAGGTTGTCATTTTCATGCCCAACTTGATGTTGGTTATCATCAATATTATTAGATGTGATTGGTACCTCACTGATGACATCAGAACCGTAGTGAGAGAGATTAGCAACGAGAGCAGCTTGGGCAGAGTGAATGTCATCACAATCCGAATCGTATGCATCAAGATCGTCCGCTTGATAAGCTGCATTAGAAGTAGAAACGACTGCAATGCCTTCAGTATCTGCTGCCCCTGGGTCTGCAAGAAATGCCAACTCCTCTGAATCCAAAATCTTCCCCTTAGACTGAGCATCAACCAAATACATCTTCTCACGAAACCATGCATCATCCCTCCTCCTTTTCGGCTGAGTGCATTCCCTAGCCATATGACCTTGTCCTCGGCAATTGTAGCAAGTCACAACCTTCTTAGGACCAATAGGACTCCCATTTCCGCTAGCTTGAGAATTTACATCTTGATTGTTCCCAGTCCTTGTAGGAGGTCCATATGAATTTTGCCTTCCCTGAATAGGTTGCACCGTCACTTGACCATCTTGAACAGTGGCTTGTTGTCGAGGATTTGAAGAGGTGCGGAGCTGATTGTTTGTTGGTGGAAATCCTCTAGTTGCAACAAGTTTTGACAAGTAAGCAGTGAGATGGTTTAGTACATCAGCTGGCGTATCATTTGGAGTAAAGACCGGTGCTTGGATTGGTGGAAGTTCATTAGAGTAGAAAGCTTGTGCTGGTTGTGCTTCTATTGGAAAATATCCTTGCTGAGGAGTATAGCCCAATGGAGAAGTGTTGGCTTGTGATAGTGATGTCTGATATGGTGGTTGCTGTTGAAAAGATTGTTGATGAACACTTTGTTGATATTCTTGCTGTGGCATCATTGGTGGTTGATAAGATGGTTGCTGTGGTTGCTGATAGATGTGTGGTGGTGGCTGCTGCAAGTATGATGGTTGTTGATAAGTATAAGCCATGTTTGGTTGAGAAGCATACATTGCAAGTGGATCATGAACTTGAGGTGTAGACAACCGAGCCTCGATCACATGGCATTCGTGTTGATGAATAAAAGCTTGAAGTTGATCCACATTGGTATTATGCAAGTCCTTAGCCAATTTAACATCCGTCACGTACTTTTTCCATTCTGGAGGAAGAGTGTTCAAATACTTGGTGTTCAATTGAAAGGTAGGAATTGCCATGCCATAGATATTGAGCTCATTCAACAATAGGGTAAATCTCAGATAGTAGTCATTGAGAGTCTCCCCTGGCACATAGGCAAACTTATCAAAAGTATCATAAAGCTTACACTCTCGTTCTTGTTTAGTTAACGAGGTGCCTTGCATTAGAACACGAATTCTATCCCATAACTCTTTGGCAACTTTATGTTTGCTGACGAGTTTGTAGACATCTGGAGGAAGGGCTTGGAGAATGATGTTTGTAGCATACTTATCACATTTATCTTGAATCTTCATATCTCCAGTCAACTCACCCGTTGTGCGAGGACGAGTAGTCGTACCTTCCGTCACTGTACCATAATCTAATGGTCCATTGAGCACCGATGCCCAAATTAGATGTCCATTCTCCTTGTTCAACATATAAAGTTCCATTCGGGAAGCCCATTCCTCATACATAGTCTTCACCAACATTGGTGGACGATTATCCATACCCGAGAGGATGGACTTATCCGTAAGAGATGTGTATTCCATTTCAATAAGTGAAGATTTACAAAGTTGATCGATCAATGAAAGAAAGTAAATGTGTTTGTTGTAGTGTGTTAAAACCGAGAAATAATGTTAAAATCCCCTAAAATATGTCCTCGAAAAAATGTTGGATCGTACTCAGATCGTGGTTGTGATCGCACTCAGATCGTGGTTGTGATTGTACTCAGATCGTGGTTGTGATCGCACTCAGAGCGTGGTTGTGATCGTACTCAGATCGTGGTGATGATCGCACTCAGATCGCAGTGATGATCGTACTTAGATCGCAGTGAGGATCGCACTCCCTATGATCGCACTTAGATCGGACTCTCAGATCGTACCCAACGATCGTACCCTGATCGCACTCCCTTATCGTAACAAGTGATCGGACTATGGATCACAACGAGAGATCGTACTGAACAAACTTACCTTGATCGTAGTATGGATCGTAGTGAGCTATCGAAGTCAAGATCGCAACTTGGATCGCACTACCGATCGCAGTTAGATCGCAACACCAGATCGTGATGATGGATCGCAAGTAGAAACCCCCAGGGTTTATGCAATCGCAACTTCAGATCGTACTATGGATTCCCTTTTACCTTGTTTCTCGGACAGTACACGAACACCAACAATTCAAGATTCTAGGCCAAAAAATGAATCAAACAACCAAAAAATTTTGTGTTTTTAACCCAAATAACAATACCAAATCACTATAACAAGTAATAAGATGAAGTAAATCAAGATTAACCCATAAAAACACAAAAAAAATTTTTTTTTTTGGTTCGTATGAAAATGGATCAAAAATGGCGAGAATCAAAAACACAAACACAAGAACTAAACAATCATCCTATGGCTCTTGATACCATTTGTAGGATTGTAAATCTTGCTTATGTTTTTTAGAGAGAGAAAGAGATAGAGAGATGGTGGATTACACACACTTAGAGAGAGAAACCAATGTTTACTATGTGTAAATAATGAAACCACACCACCCTCTCCATCTAAGGAGAGGGTTTATATACCCAAGCCCATGAGATGGGCTTGGGTTTACATTAGGCCGCCGGCCCATACAATCCATGAGCTCGGTTTTGGGCTTTGTTTAATAAATGTAAATAACTAAACTACGAGCTATCACATGGACTAAAGTTGGAGTGACCGATCCTTCCTAATACGTAAAACGTATTTCCAACATATCCAATATTTTAGCATGCAATTCACTCACCCTCTATCCAAAATGAAAACTACCACTTATACTCACCCAATAACAACCTAGTGAGTGAAGAAAACAGGATTACAAGCAAGATTTAAATCATTAAACCACTCTTAAACCCTAATCCAAACACCCCTTTTAAATATGAAATTCAATTTTTAACAAAGCAAGTCCTAACAAAACTCAACCAACTGATTCCTAAACTATCTAAACATTCATAATAACCTTAAATAAGCAAATTCCAATCAGCTTAACAAACACATAACCAGTTTTCATGCAAAATCACATAAAACTGAAAATGTTGAAAACTAAAAAGGGACACAAGGATTTTACCTTAAGGGACCTACATCCAGGTCCCTTAATGGCTGCTAGCTATCTCCAATCAGGTCCGGACCTGAGCAGAACCTCTTGGACAAACAAGCACCAATGAACCTGCTAAGATCAAAATAGAACAAGCAATATGTAGTTTCTGATTTTTCTTTCTCTTTTTTTTACCTTGCTATCAAATTTCTCAAATATTCTTCCTTTCAAACTCTTTAAACAAACCACTAATAAGTTTGGAAAACCAAACTTAGAACCAAGATTTCACCAAAAATCCAACCTTTTTTCAGTAACTTGAAAATAAGAGTGACTTTTTGAAAATCTTTTGAATGATGAACAAATATTGGAACTCAGATTGCTAGACACACAAGACACCAACTTTTATCAAACAAAAAGGAATTACTTTTAACAATAAAATACCAACTTTTATTTTCATAAAAAGGAATTACAAAAGGGTTTTGCAAAATCTGGAACAAGGAAAAATGCTAAGCTAGGGGTGCCTTATATAATGGCTACAAAACAATCTATAATCAATAAAACCCTAGCAACTAAGAACCCCTAAATGCCCTTGGACGATTTTGAAAATTTGGTCAAAAAGTTCTCCCATGTGATTCTGATGAAGACAGCTGTTGTTTGTTGATCATGGGACGTTCAAATGGTCTTGGGGACCAAGTAATGCAATCCTGAACGTTTATCCTGTCACTTTAGGGTTTTGTGAAGAAAGGGACGTTTATGGGGAATCTTGGGGGGTCACATGGGTGTGTCTGGGTTGTATTTGGGACGTGGGTTTTAGTGAGGGTGAGGGTAATTAGTAATCTGGAGTAGATGAAACAAAAACCCTTTTGTTTTTAGTCCAATTGGGTCTGGGAAAGTTTAGGGTTTATGTGGGTAATTAGAACAGGTTTAATCTGTTTTGGGGAAAAGATGTTTTTAAATTAGTGTTTGGAGGGAAGGTTAGTGGGAGGGTTTGACTAATGTTGACCCAGGTTTATTTAATAAACCTGGTGGGTGGAAGTCTGACGTGGGGAGATGGGTGAGGTGTTGAATGGAGAGTGGTGGAAGTGGGGTGATGTGGTGGTTTGATTGGTGGTGAGGAGTTTGGATGTCTGGCAGTTTGGCCCCCTCAAGTTTCCTTTTGTCTTCACTTTGTAATAAACAGCTCCATTAACTTTTCCCTTTGTATTTAAGTTTGCCACTTTGTCATTTTTGGCACAACTTATTTTCAAACTTTAGAACAAGGACTTCAAATGTAAATTCTTCAATCTTCAAGGGCTGTTTTTGTAATATCTTGATAATTTAGGGACCAAAATGCATTTTATGAGTTTTGCAAGGGTATAAATTGCCAAGTCTTCAAAAATGAGGGACCAATGTTGACAATCTTCAATTCTTCAAGGTCATTTTTGGAAATTCCAGATTCGGGCCCGGTTCATTGTGCGGCTTTGTTTCCCGTGTTCGTTTTTGAATGATTCTTGTGATCGTTTTGTCATTTCCTCAATATCCGTACCTAAAAATACACAAGCAACAAACACGAGCATATATTTGGCAGTTTTAATGATATTTTATGGATTTTAAGCCCGATTTGGACGATGAGACTATGTATAAAAGCAGTCTCATCACTCCCCCATACTAAACCATTTCCGTGCCCTCACGCAATGCTAGAATAAAGTATCTTAGCACCTCCAAAATTCATTTTTATTCACTTTATTGGAATGATAAACTAGCTACACTACTACTATTACTACTACTTGTGTTTTAGACATAATGTATGATTTTCATCGCAAAATGGGACGTTTAGGTTCATAGAATAAGAACACGTGAATGCTTCGTTAGAAATAATTTCATCGTCCTCGATTTTCACCCTAATTCCATGCCAAGCGTGCAACGAGATCATTGTCATTATAAGTTAGTAATGCTAACACTACTCATATGCCCTAATCACGTACTTATCCTCCCATTATTCCTAAGTTGTATCTCTTATATTTTATTATGTCTTGAATGATCACGAGCATACATTGTTTGACTTATGCGATAATAGAGATTTAGGTCTAAAAATAGAGTCCTAACGGTGTAACTAAGACCATCGAATCAATAACCCCTCCTAATAGACAACGATGTTAAAAAATTAAGTTGACAAGAAGAATCGATAAACACGGTTTTATAACGGTTTTGAACATGAGACTTATTACCAAGACTTTTATACGCCCCCTAACGGAAGGGCCTTATTATCTTTGGTTTACCTCCATCTTTTATTCAACTTTTCCATGAAGCTTTTATTATGACTTCGGTCTTGCCTTGCCTTTTATTATCCGCCTCATTGGTGGTTTTATTAGCCAAAGACGTATATCCTCACGCTAAAGCGAATTTTGGATCTTTAAAGCTTCGAAGATTAAGGCTTGATTCACTTTCAATTTTGCATAGATTTTAGGCCTTGTGGGGCTTCAAATTGTTTGCTAGATTTAGGTGAGCACTTGAAATCTTATTATTGGGTGAAGCTTTCGATTATTCGGGTGCCAATACTTCAAAACCGTGACGCTGGCGATACCTTAATGTTTTCCCAATTTAATTACACGGAAGCTACTAGAAAAGACTAGAAACCCAACAATCCTAACTAAACCGCTAAGTCAAAAAATATTTACAAGCGAAGGGAGAATAAGCAAACAACGAGAACACATGAGTTTTTGAAAGAATACGAGTACTCTACGTTTAGCATAGTAACTTATAATTAACTCTATCATCTCTCGTCCTCATTTAAGAGACTTAGCCTAATGTGTAGTTAAGGAATCAAAGCTAAGTGCTCAACACGCACGGTCGAGTCAAAAATTACTCTTATTCTCGCCATCGGAAAACCTACATTCGTGTCTTCAAACACTTATAAAACATGAGAAAAATTTAACATTTAGCCATTTTTAGCCTTATTTTGCAACAAAACGATAAACAAAAAGATAAACTTTGGAAAGCGTGAAGGTTTGGCAAGGCAAGTATCTATTCACCCCCCATACTAAAGTTAAACATTGTCCTCAATGTTTCGAGTCCAGGGGTGCAAAACACCCCCATACTAGAGACGTAGTCGAATGCCTAATCTAGCATGGAAAGGGTGTAACCAATAAATTAATAGCCGTTTATGAAGTGTGCTAAAAACCTAAGGTTGGAACATTAAAGGATATATCATTTGGATATTGAGAAAGTCTTCAAAGCAAACGATCGAGTGCTCCCATAAAACGAACACGAGAGGCTCCAATCGTGAAGATCATGATCTAAAAACCACAATGCACAAACAACCACGGAACAAAGGTTGGAAGGGCACAAATCCCCTCTCATTAAACTAATTAGAAAGCAATAATATGTACATGGATAAGCATGGGTCTCCCCCACGAGGCACCTTGTTTTTGATAACCGAGTCAAAAGCTCAACTCGAATCCCCATAAATGTGATCATTTAGGGATAATCATGGTATGGTCAATTTTTGGTGGGGCTTACATGATAAACAAGGCCCAAAAACAACCGGTATTAAGGACTAAGTCCTTTGATGGTGCAAAATACCGGGATCGAAGATGGCGTTCTCGTTTTCATTGGAAAAACAAATCAACGCCACTTCATCATGTGCCAACAAAAACTCAAAGAGTTTCAAGAAAATAGATGAGAAGAAATAGAAGGGTGGGACAATGGGTAAGTCATACAAACATTGAGCTACTCGAGGTAGACTCGCACCAATCAAATGAAAAGATTTTCCATTTATTGCATCGGTGGAAGACCGAGATTTCCCTATATAAGCAATTCCAGGATCAAATATCTCGTCGTCGGTGGAGAAAGGGGGGGGGGGACATAAGGGATTTCCCCCACACTAGGTCCACACAAAGCATCGTCAAAAGGAGAAGACGAGCTTGTAGTACTCAAAACACGTGGTGATGACGGAGTTAGAGTTGTAGAAAAATCTTTTAAATTCAATTCAAAATCTTTTCCTTTTTCATCTTTTAAACTCTCCTTGTGAAAACCTGATTTAATTATGTCAAAAATATTTGGTGTATCTAAAGCAATGTTAGTCACACTAAAAATTCTCACATTTGAAAACCGTTTTGGTATAGGTGGTGGTAAGTTCTCAAAACGTTTGTCGACAAAGAAAACTTCCCCATCGGGATCAACATATTCATCATCCGAAGAATCATTCGAGATTGGAATCGTAGGCTTAACACTCTTAACCTCCACCGGCGGAGGGGACGGAACTTCATTTTTCTCAACAACTTCTAAAACTCTTTTAGAAATCTTTTTGAAAATGTTTTTGATGGGATTGACATTGTACAAAGACGTGATCGAATACACATGAGAAAGTGTGGAGTTTTGAGTTGCATTAATGACGAGTTCTTCCTCATTGAAACGAAGAGTGATTTTCCTTGCATGCAAATCGATAAGTGCTCTCGAGGTATCCAAAAAAGATCGACCTAAAATTAGCGGAACTTTAGGATCAATAGGAATGCCAACAACAATAAAGTCTATGGGATAGTAGAACTTTCCAACTTTCACAAAGACGTCCTCGGCAACTCCACAAGCTAAAATCGTAGAATGATCGGCCATCTCGATTGACATTCTTGAAGGAGTGAGATTGGGAAGATTGAGCGATTTAAAAATCTCAAGAGGCATCAAATTAATACTAGCACCAAGATCGGCCAAGGCGTAGCATTCTTCCATGTCTTGTATAGCACATGGGATTAAAAACTTGCCGGGATCCCCGACTTTTTGAGGTATGCGGCTTAGAAAAACCGATGAACAACTAGACGATTTTTGCAATTTCTCTTTGTTATTCAACATACTTTTGAAGTTCGCGGCAAATCGAGGCATCATGACTAAGGCGTCGGCAAAACTTATATTTAAATGCAAGTCACGAAACATTTTCATAAAAAGTTCAAATTGATAGTTATTTCGTTCTTGTGCCTTTTCCTTGTCTCGTCTTGAAGGGTAGGGTAAAGGTGGTGTGGGTTGGGGCATAGGCATAGGCATCGGCCTTGGAATCTCGGGTTCCATGATTGGTATTGGTTCAACCGTAGGTGTGGTTTGAGCGGTACTTCGTGGGCTTGTAATTTGCTCCTTTTCTACCACCACCTCGGGTTCTTTCTCTTTTTCCTTCTCCATAGAAGTACTTGGACGAGAAATGGGTTCTTTGAAAGTTTTACCACTACGAGTAGTAATAACCTTCAATTCTCCTTTCGGGTTCACGATGGTATCACTAGGAAGACCACCCGAAGAAGAGGGCTTACACATGATAGCTTCAAACATTTTAGCCATTCGGTCTTCAAACTTAGATTTCCTAGCATCCGCTTTTAACAATTCTTGCTTAATCTCATGTTGAACTTGCTCCATTTTTTTGTTGATTTTGTTGGAGTCGTTGAACATTTGCTTCCATTTTATTAGCATGAGTCTTAAGTTCATTAGCAAGTTCGTTTTTAAGCTCGTTTTTCAACTCGGATCTTAAGCTAACCATTTCACGTTGCATATTATCAAACTTAGCATCATTTGCCTTAGCATAATTCAAAAACTCTCCTTGAAGATTTTTGGTGTGATCATTTTGAAAACCTTGAGTCGTAGTTTGAAAATCACGGTTTTGGTTTTTGTTTGAAATTTGCCCATTTCCACTTTGATAATTACCCTTGTTGTAATTCCTTTGATTGCCTTGATAATTACCACCTTGGTTGTTGTTTCGATAGTTATTAGCATTTTGATTTGGTGGAGCTTGATTTTGGCGGGAACCTTGGCCGTTTTGGTTATAAGTTCCCGTGGCTACATAAGCACTCGAAGTGTTACCATCCGCGGTAATGCACTCGGAAAGATCATGAGCTCCCCCACACGACAAACAACTCTTAGACACCGCTTTAACCGAAGCGGAATTCGAAGCTTCTTGAGCTTTCCAATGGGACAGAAGGCTAGCAAATCTATCAAAAAACCGATTTTCTTCATTTGCTTCATCATGTAAGGCATTGATACTACGAGACGATGACGAGCCCAATTTGGAAACACTCGGTGTGTTACGAGGGCTATAAACCTTAGACCTATTCTCAATTATGACCAAAGCTTCCTCAACCGTTTTACACAAAAAATTACCACCCGCGGCGGCATTTAAATAATCTCTTTCATGATCGTTAAGTCCATTGTAAAAGGTGTCAATTTGGTGTAAATCGGAAAAACCGTGATGAGGACATTCATGTAACATCTCCTTAAACCTATTCCAAGCCGTTGAAAAACTTTCATTTGATTCTTGTGAAAATTTAGAAATCTCATTTTTCAAATGCGTAGTCTTAGAGGGCGGAAAAAATTGGTTCACAAATTTTGAAACGAGATCCTTCCACGTCAATATAGAATTTGGTGGCTCTTTCTCTAACTAAATTTTAGCGGGCCCCGCTAAGGAATACGGAAAAAGCATCATCCTTAAATTTGCACGTGGCGGTAAGACGATTAAATTGGCGGATATGGTTGTGAGGATTGTCCTTCTCATCACCACGGAATTTGTTGTTTTGGATCATCGACAACAAACCCGTTTTCACCTCAAAATTCTCCGCAAGGATAGCGGGAATCACAATAGCTTCTCCATAACCCTCGGTGGGTGCTTGAAGTAACTCCATCATAGTTCGATTCGCCATGGTTGGTGCTTCTCGTACAATGGGTTCGTCAATAGGAGACTCCTCACTAGAATGAGTTGGAGTGGGAGTTTTGTTCTTTCGTCTACGTGCACGTTTTGCTTGATTACGAGTTAGCATAAACGTCACGTACAACGTGGAGACTAGCAAAGAAGATTCTTTCAATTTTTTGTGGTTTCTGATGGTATTAACTTTTTTTGGAAATTGGTGAATGTATTAAGTAGCAAAAAATCTACAAATCTCCTCCTTAATCAAATCTCTCGATTAAAGAAGCCTCAAGGAATGAAAACGATCACGTGATGTGAACGCCTTCGATGACTTTAGAACGTTGGTGGAACACCAAAACGTTCAAGAGGGTTTAATCAATAGAAACCAAGAAAATATATATGATATGTAATAATACTTTGGGCGGCAAAACCCTCGATTCACTCTCAAAATCAAATACGCACAAGCAAGCGGAGGAAACGAGGCGGCGCGAAGCACTTAAGAGCCTTTTTCCTTTAGGTCGTGAAATACAACCGCCTTATACCCACCTTATAGTTTGTATTTTTCAAAATCGAGCTTCTCGAAAGTATTTATCTATTTTTGCCTTTTTTCTTTGGTTTGAGATTCGAATACAATGATTGGGTAATGACCTCCTAAGTCAAGGTTGTGATTTCTCACGTATTTGGAGTACTTGTGAATTTATTGTTCTACGTATACAATATATTAATAGTATTCACAAAAAACCGAAAAACGATAATACGTATTAGTAGAGTGCTACTAATACAAATACTAATTATGGTTAGTATAAAAACAACAATTGTTCAATCAAAACACAACACGCCTCCTCGGCAGCGGCGCCATTTTGGTATAGCTTTTTGTACACCTTTAGGAAAAGGATGCACAAAGTAGTGGTAAGTATCGAGTGTCGGTTTAGGAAAATCGAGCACTAATGACCCTTAAGAAAGTTCAAGTTCGTTTCCCAAGGAGGCTAGTGTGTTGTGTAATGAATTGATTTTGATTGTGATTTTATTGAGAAGAAAAGAAAAGAGAAATAAGAAGGAAGTGACGGTTACGAAGACGGATCGAGCTAAGACGAAAAAGCGTTCACGTAAAACCGTAAAAAAACTACAAAATTAAAAATTTTAAAACCTAAAAATTAATTAAAAGCTAAAAGTAGTCTAAAATAATATAAATAAGAATAAAAATCCAATAAAAATATTTTAAAACCTTTTATTAATTAAATATTCAATTTTAAATGCTAATTAAAGCCCTAAAATTAAATATAATTAATAAAAATGTCCAAAATATGATTTTATTGAACAAATAACTTACTTATATTATCTAAAGACTAAAAAGTATTTTTTCTAAATTTTAAAAACTATTTTTCTATTTTTAAATCAGTAAAAACTATTTTAAAACTAAAATAATTATAAAAAATAATAAAATAATGCCAAAAATAATTTACCAATTTTAAAAATCCTAATTTACCCTAATGAACAACAGAAAATTGAAAAAGTTAGAAAAATATTAAATTTACCACTAAAAGACAAAAACAGTTTAAATTAAACCCTAATTAACTTAAATTAATTCTAAAAAAATAATTAAAAAGATGAACAGTAGAATATTTTTAAACCAAAAACCTTAAAATGTTTTTCTGAATCTAACAAAATTTTTAAAATCTAAAAATATTAATTTTCTACACTAAATGCCAAAAAACAGAATAATAAAAAGTATTTAAAAATGCTATTTAAACTAAAAAATAGTAAATGAACAGTAATAAAAATTCTAATTAAACTAAAAATTCAGAAATAAAATTAGAAAAATAACAAAACTAGTTTGAAGTCCTAATTCCCAATTTAGGGCACTAAAGACAAAAAAGAAAGAATTCTGATAGTGACACTTGTTTGGGGTTTGTCTGCTAGTGAAGCAGTACCAACAATGGTACTACCAGTGGGAAGTTTGTTCCCACTGCTAGTGTAAAAATTTGGTCAGGAGACCAAATAAGCTCAGGAGAGCTTATTGTGAGCTTATATTGGGAAATAAGGCACCCCTATACTCAGTTGAGTATAGGGAGTCAATTACAACACAAAAACAAGCAGGTTGGAAGCAAAAATCAAGCACAAATAATCAAGAAAGTTTCTGATTAAGCCCTTAATGTATCTGATGAACAGTGAAACTAGATTACTTGCACAAAAATGAAATTCAAGAGCTCATAATTTGCACACAATCCAATAACAAGGCATAAAAGTGATCACAAACCCTACTTATCCCTAGAATCTAGCAGATTAGCAAATTGATGATCAAAAATTCCACCAAAATCAGTCACACAAGACACTTTCTGATTTTTGCTATGTTATCCAATATTTTAGCATGCAATTCACTCACCCTCTATCCAAAATGAAAACTACCACTTATACTCACCCAATAACAACCTAGTGAGTGAAGAAAACAGGATTACAAGCAAGATTTAAATCATTAAACCACTCTTAAACCCTAATCCAAACACCCCTTTTAAATCTGAAATTCAATTTTTAACAAAGCAAGTCCTAACAAAACTCAACCAACTGATTCCTAAACTATCTAAACATTCATAATAACCTTAAATAAGCAAATTCCAATCAGCTTAACAAACACATAACCAGTTTTCATGCAAAATCACATAAAACTGAAAATGTTGAAAACTAAAAAGGGACACAAGGATTTTACCTTTAGGGACCTACATCCAGGTCCCTTAATGGCTGCTAGCCATCTCCAATCAGGTCCGGACCTGAGCAGAACCTCTTGGACAAACAAGCACCAATGGACCTGCTAAGATCAAAATAGAACAAGCAATATGCAGTTTCTGATTTTTCTTTCTCTTTTTTTTACCTTGCTATCAAATTTCTCAAATATTCTTCCTTTCAAACTCTTTAAACAAACCACTAATAAGTTTGGAAAACCAAACTTAGAACCAAGATTTCACCAAACATCCAACCTTTTTTTAGTAACTTGAAAATAAGAGTGACTTTTTGAAAATCTTTTGACTGATGAACAAATATTGGAACTCAGATTGCTAGACACACAAGACACCAACTTTTATCAAACAAAAAGGAATTACTTTTAACAATAAAATACCAACTTTTATTTTCATAAAAAGGAATTACAAAAGGGTTTTGCAAAATCTGGAACAAGGAAAAATGCTAAGCTAGGGGTGCCTTATATAATGGCTACAGAACAATCTAGAATCAATAAAACCCTAGCAACTAAAAACCCCTAAATGCCCTTGGACGATTTTGAAAATTTGGTCAAAAAGTTCTCCCATGTGATTCTGATGAAGACATCTGTTGTTTGTTGATCATGGGACGTTCAAATGGTCTTGGGGACCAAGTAATGCAATCCTGAACGTTTATCCTGTCCCTTTGGGGTTTTGTGAAGAAAGGGACGTTTGTGGGGTCACATGGGTGTGTCTGGGTTGTATTTGGGACGTGGGTTTTAGTGAGGGTGAGGGTAATTAGTAATCTGGAGTAGATGAAACAAAAACCCTTTGTTTTTAGTCCATTTGGGTCTGGGAAAGTTTAGGGTTTATGTGGGTAATTAGAACAGGTTTAATCTATTTTGGGGAAAAGATGTTTTTAAATTAGTGTTTGGAGGGAAGGTTAGTGGGAGGGTTTGACTAATGTTGACCAAGGTTTATTTAATAAACCTGGTGGGTGGAAGTCTGACGTGGGGAGATGGGTGAGGTGTTGGATAGAGAGTGGTGGAAGTGGGGTGATGTGGTGGTTTGATTGGTGGTGAGGAGTTTGGATGTCTGGCAGTTTGGCCCCCTCAAGTTTCCTTTTGTCTTCACTTTGTAATAAACAGCTCCATTAACTTTTCCCTTTGTATTTAAGTTTGCCACTTTGTCATTTTTGGCACAACTTATTTTCAAACTTTAGAACAAGGACTTCAAATGTAAATTCTTCAATCTTCAAGGGTTGTTTTTGTAATATCTTGATAATTTAGGGACCACAATGCATTTTATGAGTTTTGCAAGGGTATAAATTGCCAAGTCTTCAAAAATGAGGGACCAATGTTGACAATCTTCAATTCTTCAAGGTCATTTTTGGAAATTCCAGATTCGGGCCCGGTTCATTGTGCGGCTTCGTTTCCCGTGTTCGTTTTTGAATGATTCTTGTGATCTTTTTGTCATTTCCTCAATATCCGTACCTAAAAATACACAAGCAACAAACACGAGCATATATTTGGCAGTTTTAATGATATTTTATGCATTTTAAGCCCGATTTGGACGATGAGACTATGTATAAAAGTAGTCTCATCAGAACCGTTCCAAAAGGGAGACCACTTGGAAACGGACAAGTTCATCCGGACTTCTTATCCATTTTTCTCATATCAATTAGATATGTCCTTTCAGTCATGTCATGTTCCATGTCCTTTCATGACATGTCACGTTCCGGGTTCTTTCTGCCAGGTCACCTGCACGTTCATTTATCTTACATACCCTCTCAGTTTGATTCGGGGACGAATTATTCTTTTTAGGGGGAAGAGTTGTAAAACCCGCATGCTTTTACCATGAATAGTACCCTTAAGATCGTACGTACTAGATTAAAACTTTCCTTTTATAGTATGATTACGTTCACGTATAAAAATTGTAAGTATTACGTACGTGTTAGAACACGATAAGTATTTATTACGGATGAACACACGATAATTATTCCAATAATAGTTATAATCATGAACATAGGAACATGAAATCATGAACGTAAATTAATCACGAACAAATATTACATATGTAAGTATATTTAATTACGATCACGAATAAATATATTAAGTCACGATCGATAACTAATTAAATCACGTAAACTACGTAACACGTAATCACGACCATTTAAACGATTATTATTGTTACGTATTTTTAATGTAACACGACAAGTCATTATGCACGTAATAGCTACGTTAAACGTATAAAGAGAACCATGAGGGGAATTCACGACATTCAATACTCGATTACGCGCGCCTTTTAGCAAGACGCGATTTTAATAAAAGTACAAGTGTTTGTTTTGGGCTGTTTTAGACAAAGTAGAAAAGAGGAGGGACTTGGGCTCTAGGCCCAAGTGTGTGTTTCAGCTTATACAGGAAAACAGACGGGGGGAGTAATTTTATTTCCTACTTTGAGACACAAACATTCCAAACCCTAGAAACCAAAAACAGCCGCCTCTTTCTTTTTTCCTTGCCTTCCTTGCTGCCGTCGACCATCACCAAAAAGGAACAAGAGATCGCAGCCTTTTAATCCAAGAAAACAAGGTGGATTCGTGTTTTAAATCTTAAAACCCTAACACGCGAAAACAAGGTAACATCATCACATTTTTATATTTTTGTGGGTTTTCTTTTGATTAATTGATCATAAACCAATTAATAAGAATTAAAACATGATTTGGGGTTATTAAAATGTGGTACGATCGGGGTTGTTAGGATTTGACCTCGACTGCACACCAACCGAGAGTCAAGAGACTCTCGGTGGTAATTTAAGCCCACCAGCCGCAACCCTAATATGGGTGCTGGCTGGGTTTTGTGTAGGCAGTGGGAACGACAACCTAGCAGGGGAAAACCACTGGCTGCGGCCAGTGGTGTTTTTAGCAGGGGAAATCCCCCACTGTCGGGGGGAATTGTGCAGGGACAGGGGGTGTTTGGCAACCTGTTTTAGAAGCATTTTAGGGGCTGTTTGGCTACGGGTTTAAGGGCAGGAAAAGGGCTGTTTGGTTCGGTCCGGTTCAAGGGATCCAGTCCGGTTCATAATTAGTACAACTTAAATACGATTCATGACATGTAATATTTTAACACGGGCTCGATTCATAAATTAATTTTACAAGTAAATTATTTTGAAAGATAAATAATTACCAGATTTAATTAAATTAATTAAACTTGTACATAATTAATTTAATTTAAACATGGACTTAGGTTTATATTATTAGTTGATAATACATGATTTAACCTAAGTATTTTTATTTATTTAATTTAGACTAAGTAATTAATTAATTATTAAAACCATGACTTATAATTAATTAATTATCATGACTTAGGTTAATTATATTACTATTAATACATAGTTAAACCTAAGTATTTTAAATCATGAAAATTAGACTAAGTAATTAATTAATTTTTAAAACCATCACCTATAATTAATTAATTCTTATGACTTAGGTTATATTAATATAATCGATAATACATGTTTTAACCTAAGTATTTATATCTTTATTTAATTAAATCACATTATATTTAATTAAATGCTTAAACCTATAGTTTATTAAAATACATGGAATAATTAATAAACTATACTTGATAACTACATGACTTAGAATAATAAACGGTAAACACTTAAGCTTATATACTTTGCTTATTTAACCAACTTATATCTAATTATGGAAACTTTCTATTTTTAGAAACTTACCTATTTTAAGCAGTAATTCTATTTTTGGAAACTTTCTATTTTTGGAAACTTTCTATTTTTGGAAACTTTCTATCTTAGGAAACCTGATATTTTTAGAAAGTTACTTGCTATTACACAGTAAGTATAATAATACATGAAATACAAGTAATACTTAATCAGAATAAACATAATATAAGATAAACACAGTTTAAAGCTTAAAACAGTAAAACATGACATGAACATATAAAATAAGCTAAGACATAACATTAAACCAGTTACGTATTCAGTAGTCAGATACTTATACACGTATGTATTTATGTAGCATTAGTGATACCGGAGTAGGACTCTCTTCCGTTCGTCTTCTTCGTTCACTGGACATAAGGTACGGATTCCCGTCCTTTTAGTATGGACATTCTTTCCTTATTAGGATTCCCCGTATGCAGCCAACTGTTTTCCCCAGTATATGTTTTATATGTTTTTGAATTGCTTATGTTTAATAGAATACCTAAAGCCATATACATGCATGACCAGTTTCACCTAGTTATGGAGGTACCATAACCATAACACCTGAGGCACTGGTGTTATGACTTCACCACGGCGGAGTGATTGCTCGTGGCATCCTTCAGCTTTTGGTCATATTATTATATTTATCATGTGGGGCGTATGGGTGCATCCTAGTTACATGTTTTCAGCAGATTACTCAGTGTGAATGTGGTGTGTGCCTTGCATCCTTCACAAGGAGCTGATCCCTCCTACCCAAACCAGTATATTAAATTAGAGGCAGCCCATCTAATTTGCATGATGAGGTCACCTCTCCAAGTATTCATGCACGGTGGATTTTCATGACCTATATTGGCTAAGGGTAAAATATGTTAAACAGTTTTCATAAGATAAACATAAGGCTTTTCAAACTATAAAACCAGTTTTATGAACATGTTCTAGGTTTTCCAGGACTTATGCATTTCTGCTGCTATTAAGTCTTGATTATGTTTTAGTCATTCATACTATGTCTATATCCGTGCACTGAGTGTTTTGCTCAGCCGTTACTTTCCTTTCCATGTCCCAAAACGGCAGGTACCCAAGGACGGACTCGAGCATTTTGGAGTACATGCATAGGATGGAAGCTGCCATAGACTTCTTCTCCTTTTGCCTTCATATACTTATGCTTCTTTAGTCTTTCATTCATTTCTTTTGCTTTATTATGTTTTGGGCTTATGTTTGGGAACCGATGTTTGATTCTGGTTATCCCTTTGGTCATGTAATGTTTTAGACATTTATCCTTGTATGCTTTGATGACATGCCATAATTACGCGTGACATTCCATTTATCAAAATGGGGTGTTACATCGGTTGCTACTGATCAAAAGCCACAGCCCCCGCGAAGGTGGCGTGGTGTCGCAACTGTCCACAAACCACCAACGCCGACCCATTAAGGGTGCGGTTGTTGGTCCTGAACGCCACCGAGAGTCACATGACTCTCAGTTCGCGTGTACCCAAACAACAAACCATAAGTACCCGATCCCCATTGATTGATCTTTTTATTTAACTTGTTTTTCATACTTGTTTTTAAATGATCTAACCAATATAGAAAATAAATAAAAAAGATTAGAGATCAAAGGTACCGTATACGTGAAAAGGTTATAGACATGAACACTATACCGTATGAATAATGAACAAGAAATCAAACGAATCGTCATTGTGTTCTTTAGGGTGCCGCTACAAGGAGAGAGACAAAGAGAGCCTTTTAGGGTTTTTGTTATTATACTGTAAAGTGGTAAATGACTAATCTCCTGGTTGTTTTAGGATTAGTTAATGGTTATGGGCCAAAGCCCGCTCTTCCTTTCTTTCTTTCCCAGCCGACGCACAAACACCCCTTGGTGTTTTCATAATTGTTTTTCTTGCTTAAATATTTACCGTGTGTGCTCGTGTTTAATTATCGTGTTATATTTCTTGTTGCGTTCTTAAGCATTATTCTTAAACACTTCTCGTGTATTAATAATAATATTAATATACGTAATACTTGTAGTAACTAATTTATATACGTAATGTTTGTATTAAGTATTCATGATTCATGTCGTATATTAATTAATCTGAAAGTTTAAATTTGTGGGTGTTTTCGTGCATTTAATACTGGTAGGAATTTTTAAAGCGGGTTTTACAACTCTTCACCTCTAAAAGAATAATTCGTCCTTGAATTAGAGATACGATAAGCTGATGAGATAATAAACGCTGAAATGACATAAGCTGGAAAGACATGTAAGCTGAAAATGACATACCCGAGTCAGAACTGGAAATGAGGGTAAGAAGTCCGGATAGACTCCTCCGTTTCCCAAGTGGTTTCCCGCTCGAAATGATCCCTTCAAAGGATTTTAGCGAATGGAATTGTCTTTCTCCTCATGACTCGTTCTTGGCGATCGAGAACTTTCTCGGGTTCCTCGATATATAATAGATCCTCTCGAATCTGTTCGAATGGATATGTAACCGTATGCAATGGATGGTAGTTGTTACCTCTGAGTAAGGATACATGGAATACATCATGCACATGAGATAGCTGGGGAGGTAAAGTTAGACAATATGATACTTCGCTGACGCGTTCAAAGATTTCAAATGGTCCGATAAAGCGAGGACTGAGCTTGCCTTGAGTCCAAAACGCTTGACACCACGTGCTGGTGATACTTTAAGAAAAATATGGTCGCCGATATTAAACGCTAGATCTCTACGGTGTTTATCAACATAGCTCTTCTGTCGAGCACGAGCTTCCTGTAGCTTCGCCTTGGCGATGGCAACCTTCTCATTGGTCACCTCTATCATTTGTGGTCCTTCAAGGATTCATTCTCCAACTTGATCCCAACAGATTGGAGCACGACACTTTCTACCATAAAGCATCTCGAAAGGTGTACACTTAATACTTGCATGCCAGCTGTTGTTGTAGGCAAACTCTACCAAAAAAATGTAGCCGTCCCAACTTCCTGACCATTCCAATGCACAAGCCCATAGCATGTCTTCTAAGGTTTGAATGGTGCGCTCTGATTGACCATCGCTCTGAGGATGAAAGGAAGTGCTAAGCTTAAGTTTAATGCCCCAAGATTTCAGCACATGTTTCCAGAATTTTGACGTGAAACATGGATCTCGGTCTGATATGATGTCTGAAGTTGTTCCATGTAGTCGTATGATATCCTTAAGGAATATATCTGCCAATTTGCTAACTGAGAAGTCCTTGTGAATTGGAAGAAAATGAACTGACTTGGTTAAACGATCTACTATGACCCATATAACATCATGTTTACTCTGAGTAAACGGAAGTCCGGTGACGAAATCCATGGAGATTTTGTCCCACTTCCATGCGTGAATCTCTAACGGTTGCAGTAAACCACTGGCCCACTGATGCTCAATCTTAACCTGCTGGCAGGTTAGACACTTGGATACGAAAGTAGCAACATCCTGCTTCATGCCACTCCACCAGAAATGTTGTTTAATGTCATGATACATTTTGGTGGATCCTGGATGAATAGAGAGTGGAGAGCTGTGAGCTTCTGTCAATAGTGCTTCCCGGAGTGTAAGATCATCCGAAACACATAACTTAGTTCCTTGCCATAGAATGCATTCTTCGTCTACACGAAATTTCGTTTGCCGATCAAGATTCTAAATGATAGCCCAAATCTCACCATCGTCTTTCTGAGCTGCCTTAATCCGAGAAATTAAGTCTGGCTCAATCCTCAGATTAGCCCAGTACCCATGCTGTCCACATATTAAGATTTCCATGTCTAGTCACTCTAAGTCACGTATGATTTCCTCATGTATCTTGACGCCATTGATCATACCCAACTTCCTGCTAAGAGCATCTAGCACTACATTCGCCTTGTCGGGATGATACTGAAGATTTATGTCGTAGTCCTTGAGTAGTTCTAACCATCTTCTCTGCCTCATGTTAAGTTCTCTCTGAGTGAATATGTACTTGAGACTCTTGTGTCAGTAAAGATGTCACATGATTCACCGTATAGGTAGTGTCTCCAGATTTTAAGTGCAAAGACTACTGCTGCTAGCTCCAAGTCATGGGTCGGATAATTCTCCTCATAAGGCTTCAACTGACGTGATGCATATGAAATCACTTTTTCATGTTGCATGAGTACACAGCCTAATCCTTTACCTGAAGCATCGCTGTAGATATGAAATCCACCTGTACCAGATGGGAGAGTAAGAATTGGTGCATATACTAACCGCTTCTTGAGTTCTTCAAAGCTCTTCTCCCGCTCATTAGTCCAAACGAATTTCTCTCCTTTCCACATCAACTTGGTCAAAGGTAAGGCTAGTCTTGAAAATTTCTCCACGAATCTACGATAATAACCAACTAAGCCTAGGAAGCTACGAACCTCAGTTGTAGACGTCGGTCTTGGCCATTTAGTGATAGCTTCAACCTTCGCAGGATCCATAGTAATCCCTTCTGTGGAGACAATATAGCCTAAGAATGCCACCTTGTTCAGCCAAAATTCACACTTAGAAAATTTGGCAAACAACTGTTTCTGACAAAGAATCTGTAGCACAATACGTAGATGTTCTTCATGTTCTTCCTTGGATTTAGAGAAGATGAGGATGTCATCGATGAATACGATAAAGAATTTGTCTAAGTATTCATGGAAGACGCGGTTCATAAGGTCCATGAATATCACATGAGCATTAGTGAGTCCGAAAGGCATGACAACGAACTCATAATGTACATATCTGGTGCGAAAAGCAGTCTTGGGTATATCCTGCTCTTTCACTCGCAGCTGATGATAGCCAGATCTTAGATCAATCTTGGAGAAATGCTTGGAACCTTGTAGTCGGTCAAACATATCATCAATTCACGGTAATAGATAACGGTTCCTAATCGTGATCTTATTCAGCTCATGATATTCAATGCATAAACGCATGCTGTCATCCTTCTTTTTGACGAAAAGTACGAGTGCTCCCCATGGTGATACACTCCGACGAATAAAACCTCGCTCTAGTAATTCCTGCAGCTGATCTTTTAACTCCTTGAGATCTATGAGAGCCATGCGATAAGGAGCCTTAGAGATTGGTTAAGCTCCTGGGATGAGCTCGATGTTAAACTCTACTTCACGGATAGGTGGTACACTCGGAAGTTCTTCTGGGAATACATCGGGGAATTCTGAAACAACTGGTTGATCTTGGATCGAGGAACTTCGATAGTGATATCCTGAATTGAAGCTACGAAGCCCTCGCAACCACGAGATAGTAATGCACGAGCTTCTAACGTAGAGATGATTTGTACAGACTTTCCTGGTATGAAACCATTGTGAATGTACTCTGGTGCTTGAACATCATCGAAGATAACCCGATAGGTATGGCAATCGATAGTAGCATTATGCTTGGATAACCAATCCATGCCTAAGATGAGATCAAATTCGCACATATCCAAAGGAAATGCGTCTACTGGGCGAATCTTGTCATCAAATTCTAGTGGAAGATCTTTGTACACTTGGGTAATACGTACAGAGTCTCGCATAGGCGTAGATATACATAAGATATTCTCTAATGGCATAGGGATTTTATTAATACTAGTGGCATACGTAGTGGATATGACTGAATGAGTAGCACCAGTATCAAATAAAACACACGCTGCATGACGGTTCATAAAGAGGATGCCTGTGATAGTACCTAAGGACTTATTAGCTTGGTACCTTGTGGTAGTGTAGACGCGGCCCGAAGCTGGCGGTTTAGGAAGAGTAACACTAGAAGTACCAGCAGTATCTCCCTTCTTGCAGTCCTTCAACATGTGTCCTAGTAGTCCACACTTGAAATAGACGCCGAGTGACTCACGACATGGTCCGGGATGTCTACGACTACAAGTTGTGTAGATGGGGTAGGTGTAACCTCCTGGAGGTACCCTTGCTACCCGAGATCCTGTTTAAGAAATATGCGTGAGACATGATTACTTGGCATAAACATGACTGCACTAAAGTGTAAATGATAGTTTACCAGATGAAGACGAGTTGTTGGACTGCTGACCTTTTGCATTTTGGTCACGTCCACTTGTAGAGTTCCTATTTATGATGCTGACATGTTAGTATGTAAAAACATATATCAACTTAACATAGAAAAGTTAAGAACTTAGGGACCTGCTGTTGTTGGACTGGCTGTCGTTGTTACGGTAATTGTCATTACCGTTTTTCTATCAGATCCATAGCGGTCGTTAGATTGACCGTGCCCCTTGTTGGCATTCTGCTGAGTGGCCGGTTGGGACCGGTCTCCACCCTTCTGCCTGAAGATATAATTGGATAGGAAAATGTATAAATGAACATGAAGATTGAAATGAAATGATAACGCTGGATGACTGAAATTTATACCTCTTCTCAGGACGAGCTTGTTCCTTATAGTCATCACGCTCATGTAGCATTTCCAAACTACGTGCTGCATCATTGACTTGTGCCACATTAGTGTAAGTAGAACTAAGTAAACGAGTTGCTGTAGAGGCGTGCAGAGCCCAGCGAAAGTGCTTAGCTTGTTCTTCCACAGTACCCGCAACAACACCTAAGAATCCAGACAACCTAAGAAACCTCTGCATGAACTCAGTGCTAGTCTCTCCAGTTCTCTGACGAATGAGTGATAGTCCCTCTTGAGTCCCTCCTGCTCAGATTTCGGAAAGAACTGGCCATAAAACAAAGTCTTGAACTGCTCCCAAGTCAACGCAGCTAGCCAAACATCACCTCCATTTGCTAACTTGTATGCCCTCCACCAATGTAAGGCATCACCTTCAAACTTATAGCAAGCCAACCTTGCCTTGTAGACACCATCACATCCCATAGCATAAAAAATTTTCTCCACATGCGAAATCTAGTCTTCCGCATCAGATGAGGTCTCAGCTTTCTCAAAGGATCTGGGTTTCTGCTTGTTAAAACTCTCAAGCCAAGTGTGTAACGTAACCAATGGAGGAGGAGGATTGTTCTGATTAGGAATGTTCTGGTATTCATTCTGAATCTGGTTCCTGATTTGAGGAAGCATTGCATGAAGAGCTTCTTGGACAGCTGCTGCTAGCTCTTGTTCGCGTGTCATGACCATCTGAAAGTTTAAAAGAACACGAAATGATTAATCTGATAAGAACATATGATAAACATAAAGAATGCATGAAGATTTTATGAAGGCATAGCCAACAAAAATGGCATGAGTTTGGGTGAACGCCTATGGGTCGGTTCACCAAAACAATATGGACATAACGAGGATGAACGCATATGGGTCAGTTCATCAAAACAAAAGGACATGAGCTAATGTGAACGCCTATGGGTCGGTTCACCAAACAAAATATTGCGAATATAAGCACATGCGACTAAATATGGCCAGTCCTATACCAACCATTATTTAGTCAAAATTTTTGCAACAATGATACATGAAATAAATGCATGGAAACAAACTGTCAGTTTTTAGGAAGACATTGATGACTACCCACTAGTCATAGGTCAATTTTAAAAGCCTACAGGTCGAAACCTGGCTCTGATACCATAATTACCCCATTTTGATAAATGAAACATCACAGGATAATTATGGCGTGTCATCAAAGCATGCAAGATAAATGTCTAAAACATTAAACGACCAAAAGAATCCGGAAACAAACATCGGATCCACATAATCTCAACACACGAAATGCATAAGTAGAATGTAAAGGAAAGGACTAAACAATGTACATCAAAGCAAAAGTATGTAAATGCATTAAAGAATAAAAGAAGACTGGCGCCTCATTCCATGCACGTATTCTTGAAATCCTAGCTTTGCCCTTTAGTACCTGCCGTATTGGGACATGGAAAGAGAAATACGGCTGAGCAATACGCTCGGGTGTGCGGATATATAACATAGAATGTAAAACATAACATAAGCAAGTAATGAAATGAAATGAATAGCAGCGGAATAAATGTATGTCCTAAAAAACCTTGTTTAAGTCCATAAAGATTGGTTTATATTTCTGAAAAGACTTATGTTTAGTTTATCTTGAAAATTTGTATTTTAAATATGCTTTTAGCCCATATAGGTCATGTTATATCAACGTGCATGAATACTTAAAGGGGTGACCTCGTCATGTAATTAGAGGGGCTACCTCTAATTAATATATAAAAATGAGTGGAGGGATTAGCTCCTGTAATGGATGCAAGGCACACACCACAGTTACCATGAAATCATACTACTTATCCTAGGATACACCCATTCGCCCCACATGATAAAAGTAACATAGACCAAATATTGTAAAGGGACGCTGCGAGCAATCACTCTCACCATAGAAGATTCAGATTAATGGTGCCTCTAGTGCTATGGTTATGGACCCCCATAACTAGGTGAAACTGGCATGCATGTATATAGCTCAGGCAATCTAAAATAACCGTACATATACTGATGTGTTTAAGAAACTTAAACTACTGGGGAAAACAGATGGCTGCAAACGGGGAAATCCTAAGTATAGGAAAGAATGTCCTTACTGAAGGACGGAATATGCGTACCTTATGTCCAGTAATGAAGACGGAAATGAATGCAAAAGATCACTCCGACTTCACAATAGCTACATAATGAAAGGACATGAATAAGAGTCGGTCATACTTATACATACTTGTTAATTAGTTTCCTTGACGTGTTACTTATTATGCTTGTTCTTGTCTTGTCTTATTATTTCATGTTTTAATCATGTAGTTCTTAGTGTTTCAAGTGTTTCATGTTGTAAGTGTTATGATACTTGTTATAACATAATGAGTATCTTTCTAAAAATAGCAGGTTTCTATATATAGTAACTTTCCAAAATAGCAGGTTTCTATATAGTAACTTTCCAAAAATAGTAAGTTTCCTTAAATAGTACGTTTCTAAAAGTAGAAAGTTTTCATAATTAGTAAGTTTCCAAAAATAGAAAGTTTCCATAATTAGCATGTTTCTATAAATAACATCTTACCATATTTAGTGTATTTCTATAAATAGCACGTTACCATATTTAGTGTAATTCCATAATTAACATGTTTCCATAATTAATTGTATGCTTATTTTATATCATGTATAATTATACTATAAATTTAATAATTAATATATACTTAGCTTAACATATTATTAATTAATAATGTCTGTCATGTTATTAAAGTTAATATTAATTAATAATATTACATATTTCATGTTATTAAACTTTACCTTAAAAATATATTAATTAATTAACCTAAGTTTTAATTAATTAAATTTATGTTCATGAATTATTAAATTATTAATTATTATAACATAAGTTTATTTAAATAAATGTAAATACATGTTATATCATATTTTTATTTAAATTAACATAACCTAAGTTTTATTTTAATTAAACCAACATTAATTAATAAACTAAATTAATTAAATCATAACATAAGGTATTTTCTACATAATGGTTTAATTACATGTTCATGAAAAAGTGATAAGTTCCTGAACCAAATCCTGAGACCCGACACCCGAGCACCACAGCCCGAAGGCTGCAGCCTCAAGGTCGTGCCCCGTCCGAACCACAGCCGACCCACCGAGAGCCGAAGCCCTCGGCTTCGCTGCTGCGTTCGAATCAGCCACAACCCCAGCGTTCGTTGGGGTTCCCTTGCTGCCCGAGAACATGCCGAGCGCCCACATGGGGGTCTTAGTTTCTGCTGATCAAAAGCCACAGCCTCCATGAAGGGGGTGTGGTGTCGCGGCTGTCCACAAACCACCAACACCGACCCATTAAGGGTGCAGCTGTTGGTCCCGAACGCCACCGAGAGTCACATGACTCTCGGTTCGCGTGTACCCAAACAACAAACCATAAGTACCCGATCCCCATTGATTGATATTTTTACTTAACTTGTTTTTCATACTTGTTTTTAAACGATCTAACCAATATAGAAAATAAATAAAAACGATTAGAGATCAAAGGTACCGTATGCTTGAAAAGGTTATAGACACGAACACTATACCGTATGAATAATGAATAATAAATCAAACGAATCGTCCTTGTGTTCTTTAGGGTGCCGCGGAAAGGAGAGAGACAAAGAGAGCCTTTTAGGGTTTTTGTTATTATTCTGTAAAGTGGTAAATGACTAATCTTCTGGTTGTTTTGTTTAATGATTAGGATTAGTTAATGGGTATGGGCCAAAACCCGTTCTTCCTTTCTTTCTTTCCCAGCCGACGCACAAACACCCCCTTGGTGTTTTCATAATTGTTTTTCTTGCTTAAATATTTACCGTGTGTGCTCGTGTTTAATTATCGTGTTATATTTCTTGTTGCGTTCTTAAGCATTATTCGTAAACACTTCTCGTGTATTAATAATAATATTAATATACGTAATACTTGTAGTAATTAATTAATATACGTAATGGTCGTATTAAGTATTTATGATTCGTGTCGTATATTAATTAATATGAAAGTTTAAATTTGTCGGTGTTTTCGTGCTTTTAATTCTGTTAGGTATGTTTAAAGCGGGTTTTACATAACTTGTTTTGGTTCACTTGTAGATGCTTCATTGGTGTTAAATCCCAATCCAAGTCTTTCCTTTGAATGGATTTGCCTACTAAGCATATCGTCAAGAGCACTAGTACTTTTCATGAACTTTTCCAAGTTATTGGAGGTGCTCTTGAGATCTTCATTCTCTTGTCCAAGACTTTCACAACTTAGACAACCTAAATCAACTTCTTTATTTTTCTCAAGCTTAGCTAATTTATCTCTTATTTCACTAATCTCATTTTCAAGCTTGGTCCTAGTTAATTTTAGCACTTTGTTCTTTTTAATGAATTTTAGACTTAGTTTGTATAGGTTGTTATATTGACCTTCTAATTCTAAATCATCTAGAGAAGAACTATCATTGCTATAATATTCGGTTTCAGAATGTACCTCTTTGGAAGAACGGGCCATGAGACACTTCTCGTCTTTAGCATTGTTGTCACATTCTTCACCACTATCGCTCCATGAACCACCAACGAAAGCCGTGTGATTCTTGTTGCGAGATGGCGTGGGACATTCACCGATGAAATGATTTGGGTCATAATATTTCTCTTTTTAAGTTCGTTTTTGTCTCGACATCTTTACGAATTAAATGATCGATATTAATCAAGTCTTTTTATTGTTCTTGGTATTTGATTGTGAAAGTTTATGGCATTCTATATCTAATTTCCACAAAACCGTCAAAAGTGTAAAATAATATCGTCTACGTAACCGTGCTAATCTAAAAACTTAGTGCACATACCATTTACAAAGCACAAAGTACAACCAATTAATGCACAACAAGAATTAATGGCCAAAATGTAAAGTATATGAAATTATAATGACTAAAATTGTAAATGTGCAAAGCTAAGGGACTGAAAATGTAAATGTAACAAACTACTAACAAAATGTAACAAGTTTAACAAACTAAGCAACTAACTATAACAAACTAACAAAATTCAGGGACTAGAATGCAAACCCTAACAAGTTTAACAGATTTCCAACTAAACAACAACTACCCTAATTTCTAAGGACCAAAGTGCAATTAATGAAAATATTTTCACTAAAATCGGGCTTATTGAGATTAAGCTATATCTTGAGATTTAGTTAACCAAATAAGCTCAAACTGGTTTCAAAATTTTTTAAATTCAAAATAAGCTAGTCATGATCAAGGATTTAAGCTGAAGTTGTCTAAATCTCAAATAAGCACTTTTGAATAAGTCACTTTTAAGAGAACTGCTTATCTAGATAAGCACTTAATCTGTTTTTCACAAAAGATGATTATAAGCCTAAAATATGGACACCTGTCCAAGAATTTTTGAAAAACAACCATAGAATAAGCCAGAAAATCAAATAAGCTCAAATGGGCATATGTTGACCAGCGTTGACCAGAATTGACCAAAATTTCAACAAAGTCAAATCCTAGTTTAAGCACTTATACAACAGATTTGTGAAAGAAAATGGGCATGTCTATGAAGTGGATAAGCTGGAAATGAAAATAAGTTATGACAGAATTAAGCTATTTTCACAGAGACTTTTAACAGCTTCTAGCTTATTCTACAATGAAAACTATATCAAATGGCTTATCAACCTTGAAAGATAGGATGTTGGGCTTTCCTAAGAACCAAAAATCACAATCTAACTCTAAGATTTGAGCTAGTTATGCTAGTTTGAAAATGGACTGTTCTAGGCATGTATGACTGACCCAAAGCATTTCAATGTCATTTGCCTCATTGACAATTTATTTGACTTCCAAAACATGTACAATTGCTTTACACAAGTATTAGAGCAAATGTAAACACTTTTTACCCAAGTTCAATGACTGAATCAAAAGTACTCAAGTAATCCAAACACCAGTTATTGAATTAAACAAATTTTAAGCTATGCAAAACAGATTACACTAACAGAATCACACAACAAGCTATCAAAGCATATAAGCAAGATCTCAAAGAGCAAATATCAGGCAAAATCAGACAAAGTTACACTATGACTATTAATTGAGCATGCAGTTTGATTTTTAGGGGAAATGAAAACAACAAGTGAACTTTTTAGCTTATGATGCCTCCTTTGATGGACAAGAGAGTGTTGAACTCTCTTTGAGCTTATTTACAGCTTATCAACCAATCAGCAACAACCAAATCACCATCACACACCATTGATCATCACTGTCAAGGTCTGCTACAAGTCTGAACTGGTACTACTGGCTAGAACTGGTAGAAAACTTAATTGCAACAAGGTCTAATCACATAAAACAGCTTCCAAAACAACCACTTGATTCAGTTATTCATGGTGAATAACAGAATCACATTCATGAATGAATGAACAGTGAATGTAGTATAGCAAAGAAGAGAATTGAGAATTTGTGAACTGAAATTTGTTGTTAATGGTGTAAGTTTGTTACAACTGCCTAACTAACTCACTTAGAGTGGTTGTCAATCACTCTAAGTAGTTTTAACTATGAAATGAGAGAGAAACAAGATTAAAGCTAAAGTGTGTGTGTTTTCTGTTAGATATTGTAAATCTTGCTTATGTTTTAGAGAGAGAAAGAGATAGAAAGATAGATTATTTCACACACTTCTAGAGAGAGAAATGGAAGAACTATGTGTTAATTGAATACGAAACCACACCCTCTCCATCTAAGGAGAGGGTTTATATACCAAGCCCATAAGATGGGCTTGGGCTTACATATTGGGCCATCCATACATTCCATGGACTAGGCCTTTCTATGTTTACTTGATATAAAATAACTAAACTACGAGCTAGTACTTAATATATTATCGGAGTGACCGAATCTTCCTAAATACGTAAAAACGTATTTCCAACAATCTCCCCCTAAGGGAGGTCACTCCAAACAAGGGCGTTACCCAAGTTAAAATAAACCTAGCATACTATGCTTGTCTTGAGCTCGTAGTCTTCGTCTTTATTTTCTTTTTCTTTTCAGGTGAACATGCTGATGTGATCTTTGATATCAATCTTTAGCATTAATCTCTTGCCTTGATCTTGTGCATCCTTCACTTGCGATCTTCGCCTCTTCGTGACTTCATGTCCCACATACTTATACCTTTGTAATTTTTGAAAGCTTCAGAGTTTGATACAACGGAAGACTTGACTTTTAGGCTTTCTAGAATTAGATGAAGTATTAAGTGCATAAAGTATAAGCATGCGGGGACGACTTCTTCTCGGATTCTGCAACGCCACCGTCTTCAAATGCCACAACATAAGTAGACACGAACGAAATGGCTTTGAACATTTCATTCTAATTCGGTAGCATTTTACCTCCGGTCGGTGAAGACCGTTGGACGATATAAATTATCGTACTTGTGGCAGGTAGATTTAATTAAAAATCTCCTTGACAAGATTTCGCGGGTAAACCCGTTCTTTACTCGACCGTCCAAAGCTGACAGCGAACATAAAGAGTGAATCATTTGGATAAAATTATCCGCATGATTGAAGTCGTCAATTCCGATTCCTGGAACAAGTTTGATTCATTAAAGAATTGCACCGTCGTTGCTTTCCAGTTGTCACGAGCTTGATTCATATTGAATCTTGCAAGTTACCTACCAAGTGCTGTTTAAGGTTAACACTAGAAGGATTTCCACTCATCACTGTGAACACTAATGTATCACTCTGAGTGTTCTGGCTAGATCACTAAGATATTACGTAGATGCCTGGAACGTGTTTAGATTCAATTAAGAATTAAACAACTGTTGCTTTATCACAAGTTTGATTCATAAAGAATCGCACGAGTCACCTACCATGAGCTTTTGGATGTTCGCTCAAGAAGGATTTCCATCTTCATTGTAAATACTTTCGTATTACTCGGATATTCAGAAAAGATCATGAAGATTTTGCGTAGGACTCTTAAGATCTTTCTTACTTTTCACAGTGTGTGAAGAAGCAAGGAAATATGGAAATGTGTCCTAATGAGATATTTGATGATCTCAAATGGCTCTAGACTCGATCTTGCATTTTTGATTTTAGTGATCGGAGGCTGGAGAGGAGTGTCACCATTTCAATACCAATTTACTCGGAGTGAATAAATGAACAGATAATGCGTTGTCTCCGTGTGATTAAAACAAATACCTTTTGAGAGATATCTGAGTTAGCTGGGATGGGTTGTGCATTGCATCACTGGGTCCATGATGTCTTTCTTCAATATCAAGAATCATTAAAATGATCTCAATAGCATATGTATTGACCCGGTTTCTGCATAAGTTTTAAGGAGGGCTTCTTTCTTTACACCCTTTATCTTTACCATTCTTTTTCATTCTTCAACCTCTTCAGTGCTTACCAATACGTCATAACTAGCACCTTGCTGTGATTGTTCCAGTGCTAACTTAAGTACTTGGTCAGCATTCAGCTACGTTCACAATCTTTCTCCATCTTTGCTAAGGACTACTATTTCTAGCTATGGAATGTCATTGGGAAGATTCCTCCGGTTTTGGAAGAATCATTGGACTTAACCTATCCTACCATCCTTATGTCACCACAATCTTCATCGTCGTGAAATAAATGGGTTATGGGTAAGTATAAATCACCATGAAAATCTATTTTGGTATAGCAAATCCATTTTGCTCCCCCTTAACATATGCCACGATATTCGAAAACATTTCGCACATGTCGGGATGAGCCATCACGTTAAGTCAAACCATTTGTAATAATTTCCCATATTAAATCACATTTTCTCCCCCATATTAAAAATATTAACTCAACCGATATTTTTTATATCAATTGATTTAATGAAGTTTTAACAAAGGTTTTGGGAAGAAACATGCAAGTCCGTATAATCTTCATGAGACCAATTTGTGAGATATGATACCGATTTGTAACATGATCACATATTCACCATATTAGAATAAATTGACAAGGTTGGACCTGATTGATGAGAACAACATATGATAAGATCAAATGGTTCTTGTCGGCAAATGTTGGTCGCCACGTCACATCTGAAGTCATCTCTTGACACCACATGTACGGGTGGATTTCAAATCTACAATGATGCATCGGGGAAGGGACTTGGCTGTGTTCTCATGCAACATGGGAAAGTGATCGCGTATGCTTCACGGCAGCTTAAGCCTTATGAAGAAAATTACCCCACACATGACTTGGAACTTGCTGCAGTCGTGTTTGCATTGAAGATATGGAGGCACTACTTATATGGAGAATCATGTGATATTTTTACGGACCACAAGAGCTTGAAGTATATCTTCACTCAACGTGAATTGAACATGAGGTAGAGGAGATGGTTAGAGCTGTTGAAGGATTATGACATTAATCTACAGTATCATCCCGGAAAGGAAAATGTAGTAGCAAATGCTTTTAGAAGGAAGTCCGGAAAGATCAACGGCATTAAAATTAAGGAGGAAATCATAAGAGACTTGGAGCGACTAGACATCGAGATCATGGTACGTGGACGGCACAGTTACTGGGCTAATCTTAGAGTGGAACCTGAGTTACTCTCTAAGATCAAGGAAGCTCAGAATGATGATGGAGAAATCTGGGCGATAGTACAGAATTTGGAGAAACAGACGGAATTCAGAGTAGATGCAGATGGTATCGTATGGCTGGGCACGAGACTTTGTGTTCCTGATGACCAAGAACTCCGGGAAGCCTTGTTAGCTGAAGCTCATAGCTCCCTATTCTCTATACATCCTGGTTCGACTAAGATGTACCATGACATCAAGCAATACTTTTGGTGGAGTGGTATGAAACAGGATGTGGCCACTTACGTCTCCAAATGTCTTACCGGCCAGCAGGTTAAGATCGAGCATCAGCGATCTGGCGGTCTCCTTCAACCGTTAGATATTCCAGAGTGGAAGTGGGACAAAATCACCATGGATTTTTTTACCGGTCTTCCGCCTACCAAGAGGAAGCACGATGCAATTTGGGTTATCGTAGATCGACTCACCAAATCAGCTCATTTCTTACCGATCCGCAAGGAAGATCCGGTAAGTAAACTTGCCGATACGTATAGAAGAGAGATCATGAGACTCCACGGTGCTCCATCCAGCATCGTTTCAGACAGAGATCCTCGTTTCACTTCGCGATTTTGGAAGAGTCTGCAGAAAGCTTGGGGTACACAACCTAAGCTCAGCACGGATTTTCATCCTCAAACAGACGGACAGTCGGAGCGAACGATTCAGACATTGGAAGACATGTTAAGGTCATGTGCGTTGGAATGGACGGGTGATTGGGACGATTATATTTGTTTGGTGTAGTTTGCATACAACAACAGTTGGCACACAAGTATCAAGTGTGCTCCTTTCGAGATGTTGTATGGCAGAAAGTGTCGCGCCGCAATCTGCTGGGATCAGGTTGGCGAGCGAACACTTGAAGGACCAGAAATCATAGAGATGACCAATGAAAGGATCACAGTAGCTAAGCAGAAACTTCAGGAGGCACAGTCACGTCAAAAGAGTTACGCCGATAAGCATCGTAGGGACATACATTTTAATGTAGGATATCAAGTCTTCCTTAAGGTTTCGCCGACACGTGGTGTTAGACGCTTCGGGATTAAAGGGAAGCTCAGTCCTCGTTTCATCGGACCGTTTGATATCATTGAACGAGTCGGTGAAGTATCTTACCGGTTAGCGTTACCTCTGCAGCTTTCACATGTACACAATGTGTTTCATGTGTCCTTACTCAGAGGGTACCAGTATCATCCCCTTCACATGGTTCAGTATCCACTGGAACAGATACGTGAAGATCTCACTTTTATAGAAGAACCCGAACGAGTTCTTGACAGACAAGAACGAGTCATGAGAAGGAAGACGATTCCATTCATCAAAATCCTTTAGAGGGATCATGCCGAGCGGGAAGCCACTTGGAAACATAGGAGTCTATCCGGGCTTCTTACCCTCATTTCATATTTTGAATTCGGGTATTTTCTTCTTTTTCAGTTTACTTTATCTATAATTCGGGGACGAATTATTCTTTTTAGGGGGAAGAGTTGTAAAACCCGCATGCTTTTACCATGAATAGTACCCTTAAGATCGTACTTACTAGATTAAAACTTTCCTATTATTGCATGATTACGTTTACGTGTTAGGATTTTACGTATTACGTACGTGTTAGAACACGATAAGTATTTATTACGTACGAACACACAATAATTATTTAACAATAATTAATCACGAGCATGTGATCATGAAATCATGAACGTAATTAAATCACGAACTAATATTAATTACGTATATATATTTATTACGAGCACGAATAAATATATTAAGTCACGATTAATATTTAACGAGAACACATAAAACACGAACACAAATAAACACGAACGAACACTTAAATATCGAGACACGGAAAACGGTACGGGTACCCCATGTGAGGCCCCCTTAACCGCAGCTACACCAAAAGATGGGCCAAGCCCATCTAAATTTTTAACTAACAAGGGTTAATGTGAAATCTTGTTTTCATTTTTCACTTTACAGTAAAAACATTAAAAACCTAAAAAGCTTTCCTCCTTCTCCTTCTTGCTCTCTTTGGCCGCCGCACCTAAGCACAAGAAAGGGGGTGTTCGTTTGTTTTTGATCTTGAATCTTGTACGTGTGTTCGTGTGTGTTCATCCTCGTTAGATCCACGCATTCGGTATATCTTTTAAATCCTTTTTCTTTTGTTTTGATTTATTAAATTAAATAAGAACATGATGTTTTTAAAAACCTAACTAAAAACATAAATCAAACATGTAATTGGTTATGGGGTAAATCAAAACGGAGGTTTTTAGGGGTGTTTGTTTGGCCGACGCCTAAACCGAACCCCAAGGGGGTCTCTGTTTGGCTTATAGACCACCACCGAGACCATATGGTCCCGGTTTGGTGGTGCGGGTCCCACGAAAGCAGCAAACGAAAGGGAACCCCGAAGTGGTTCGGGGTATGGTGTCGATTTCAGGTCCGGTTCATGGTTTCTAGTCACGATCCGGTTCATGGTTTATGTTAAGATTATTTTTTATAATCATATGTTATAAATTAAATTAATAAAATATGACATGATTAATTTAATAAAACATGACTTAGGTTATAATTTAATTATTAAATCATGGAATTATTAAACTAAGTATTTATATTTTTCTAGACTTATAATTAATTAATTATTTAAAAACCATGGTTATAATTAATTAATTAACACGACTTAGGTTGTATTATTAATAATTAATAATACATGTTTTAGCCTAAATATTTAATTTTATTTAATTAAAAGCATGATATATTTAATTAAATACTTTTAACCTATAGTTTATTTAAATTACATGTAATAATTAATAAACTATACATTATATCATTATGACTTAAAATAATAATAAGAAAACACTTAAGCTTATATACTTAGCTTATTTAACCAGCTTATATCTAATTATGGAAACTTTCTATTTTTAGAAACTTATTTAATTAAGGCAGCTAATCTATTTATGGAAACTTTCTATTTTTAGATACTTATTTAATTAAGGCAGCTAATCTATTCATGGAAACTTTCTATTTTTAGAAACTTATCTATTTTAAGCAGTAATTCTATTTTTGGAAACTTTCTATTTTTGGAAACTTTCTAATTTTGGAAACTTTCTATTTTTGGAAACTTTCTATATTTGGAAACTTTTTATTTTTGGTAACTTTCTACTTTTGGAAACTTTCTATTAGGAAACCTGCTATTTTTAGAAAGTTACTTATTATTACACAGTAAGTAAAATAATACATGAAATACCAGAAATACTTAATCAGAATAGACAGAATATAAGATAAACACAGTTTAAGGCTTAAAACAGTAAAACATGATATGAACATATAAAATAAGCTAAGACATGACATAAAACCAGTTACGTATTTAGTAAACAGATACTTATTCATGTATGTATTTATGTAGCATTAGTGATACCGAAGTAGGACTCTCCTCAGTTCGTCTTCTTCGTTCACTGGACATAAGGTACGGATTCTCATCCTTTCAGTATGGACATTCTTTCCTTATTAGGATTCCCCGTATGCAGCCAAATGTTTTCCCGTAGTATAAGTTTATATGTTTGATTTGTGTTTAATTTAGAATACCTATAGCCATATACATGCATGACTAGTTTCACCTAGTTATGGAGGTACCATAACCATAAAATTAAAGGCACTGATGTTATGACTTCACCACGGCGAAGTGATTGCTCGTGGCGTCCCTTCAGCTTTTGGCCATATTATTATATCTATCATGTGGGCGTATGGGTGCATCCTAGTTACATGTTTTTCAGCAGATTACTCAGTGTGAATGTGGTGTGTGCCTTGCATCCTTCACAAGGAGCTGATCCCTCCTACCCAAACCAGTATTTTAAATTAGAGGCAACCCCTCTAATTTGCATGATGAGGTCACCCTCCAAGTATTCATGCACGGTGGATTTTCATGACCTATATTGGCTAATGGTAGAATATGTTAAACAGTTTTATAAGATAAACATAAGGCTTTTCAAACTATAAAACCAGTTTTACCAAGACTTAACCAGGTTATTCGGGACTTAGTTTCTTCCGCTGTTATATGTTATATGCTTATCCTATTCATGCTTTATTGTACATCCGTGCACTGAGCGTATTGCTCAGCCGTTTTCCTTTTTTATGTTCCCAAAACGGCAGGTACTCAGGGACGCTCGTAGACTTTAAGCGTACGTGCATATGGACTGGAAGCTTTCTAGCCTTTCTTTACTTTATGCATTATCTTTACTTTGATACACTTGCTATGGATATTGTTTAGTCCTTTCCTTTACAGTATTTATGTTTGTGTGTGATGAGCTTTACTTTTGGACTACCGATGTTTGATTCCGGTATTTTCCTTTTATGGTCATGTAATGTTTAGACATTTTTCCTTGTATGCTTTGATGACACGCCATAATTACGCGTGACATTCCATTATCAAAATAGGGTGTTACAGTTATGGTATCAGAGCCAAGGCTTTGACCTGTAGGCTAATACTAGGATTTTACAACCAAGTAAAAATCTTATCGTCCGAATCTCTTCGAATTGACTATTGGTAGAAAGTGCGACTCAATTGTTCTTGGTGGAAGATAAATGGTTTAGTTGATTATCTATTTTAGACTAATAGCAAATAAATGTAAATGTCGTTGAGTAAAAAGAGCTTTAAAAATTAAACTAAGATGACGAGTTAAAAATAAATGCTAAAAACTTTAAAGACAAAATTAGAAAATTACTTGAACACTTAATAAATCTAAAACTAGAAACTTTGTAAAAACAAGAAGGCCAAATCGGAATGCCAGATCTGAATCTGATCGGAATGCGTGGTCGGAAAATAAGGCTGATCGGAATACAACCTGATCGGAATGCTAGGAAATGTCTCTAATCGGAATATGGCAAATCGGAATGTTAAACAACTCCCTCGTTGGAATAGCAATCGGAATCCATGATAGGAATCCAAATTGGAGTCCAAGGAAAAGATAGCAGTCGGAATAAGGGAATAAGAAGCAATCAGAATAATTAACTAATAAGTCCAGTCGGAATATCTCACAAAACCAACACAATCGGAAAGTTCTAAAACCATTTTCCGATCAAACGATCGGAATAAAGGGGGGTGTGCAGTCGGAATACTACAATCAGAAAAGGGTTTATACCTTTTCCGATTACCCTTTTGATTCGAAATAAGCCAAGCTATAAGCTATAAGGAATAAGCTCAAACTAAAACTTGAACGAATCTAAAGTGAAAAGGACTAAATAAGCACAAATAACAACTTATCCAATCTTAAAATAAGCAACCTTTTAAATCAAACTATAAAAAGATGAACTTTTTAAGAAAACTTTTAAAAAGTAAATAAGCTAAACATATAAATAAGCCAATAAGCACAAGAATCTTAAAGCTTAATCGTATGAAAGCTTAAGTAGGAACAAAAAGATTAACTTTTAGGCACGAAAACATTAAGAACAACACGGATCAAATAGATTTCGCACCAAAAGTAAACTAAAATCAAATAAAGGTAGAAGGAGATGAAAGATTAAAAGCTTAACTTGAACTTTGATTAATGAAATCACAATACAAAAAGCTTAATCTTGAAAGTTGAGAACTTAGTGAGAGAAAGTTGAGAACTTTCTCTCTCTAAAACTAGAAAGAAAAGTGAAAAAATGAAACTAACTACTAAAATCTAACCACCCTCCTAATGTGTATTAGGAGGGTATTTATAGAGAAAAATGGGAAGGAGTGCATGTGTTGCCTCTTCTTTCTTTCTTTCTTCACGTCTTCTAGACTCGATTTAATTCTTTGTCTTTTCTCGACGTCGTCTCGGGATTTGAACTTGTCTTAATAATTTTCTTATTTAGTTTAGACTTGAGTTCTTCGACTTCATTAAAATTCCGTCTTTAGACTTTTTCTTCGATAAATCTTAAGAATAGGCCTTGGACTTCCGTTCTTTTTGCACTCTTGATCTTTTGACTTCGTCTTTTCTCGTTTTCTTCGATAAAAACCCGTGAAAGCCCGTGTTTTCTTACTTTTCCATCATTTGGTCCTAAAACACAATAAAAACACAAACCACGCATAATTCCGACTTTTACGACATAAAATACACGTTTTGGTCTTGTATTTATTGGAAATAAGTGGTAAAAGGATAAGTGTTTTCACACTTATTATAGGCTCTCAAAATATGACATGTGATTAGTGACTAGTCACTATGGTCTTCCTAGAACTGACAGTCGTTTTCATGCATTCATCATTTTTATGCATACATATATATGTCATTGTCGCATGTTTATGACTAAGTAATGGTTGGTACAGGACTGACCCTATTTAGTCGCATGTGTTTTATCAAAACTTTTAATTTGGGACCGACCCATAGGCGTCCCCTCGCCATGTCTTTTATTTTGGGTGAATTGACCATAGGCGTTCACTCTCGAGCATAGAAAAGTTTTCATAAAACTGCATCATGCATTCATACACAAAAATTTTCTTGCATAAAATTTTTCCCTTGAATTTTGGTATAAATTTTTGTTCATGTATATATATTTTATGTTTTGATCTGTTTAATCATATGTTTTATGTTATACTGTCAGATGGATCTCACACGCGAACAGGAACAACTCAATGCTGCAATCCAAGCTGCAATGCAAGCTTTGCTTCCTCAACTGAGGAACGACATCAGGGCTGAGGTTCAAGCTGCCAACAATCAGCAGCATAACAAGGCACCTCCTCCTCCTCCAGTGACATTAGCAGTATGGCTGGAGAGATTCAACAAGCTCCGTCCTCGAGATTTTGAGAAGACAGATAGCCCCAGTGATGCTGAAAGCTGGCTGGCTCACATCGAGAAGATTTTAAATGCTATGGTTTGTGACCCCGCGTACAAGGCGAGGTTGGCATACTATCGGTTCGAAGGCGATGTGCTAAATTGGTGGTTAGCGTTGATGCAGTCTGAGGGAGGTGACGAGTGGGTTGCTGGTTTGACTTGGGCTCAGTTCAAGGACAGGGTGATGGAGCAGTTCTTTCCCAAGGCTGAGCACGACAAGCTCAAGAGGGAGTACCATGGGATCCGACAGAGAGCTGGGCAGAATAGCAACGAGTTTATGCATCGCTTTCTTCGCTTAACTGGTTTCCTTGGTGCGGCAGCAGGTACTCCTGAAGAGTAGGCACACCACTTTAGGTGGGCTCTTCGGACATCGGTCACAAACAATCTGGTGTGTGCTACGTTCAATAGCACAAGTGGCCGATGCAGCACGTAAGCTGGAGATGCTGCAGGAGAGAGATGAGTTCGGGGAAGCTGAGAGACCCGACAAGAGGTAAACATTCGTATTCAACCGATGATCAATCCGTATTCTTTCCATATATGTCAATTATTCATCTCTGTAAAATGTATCTTCCAGGCAGAAAACTGGGGACCGGTCTCAGCCGGCTACTCAGCAACAGCCTCATCAGCCCAAGGGAAACGGTCAGACTAACGATCGTTCTGCTACGGAACATCGCTGGACACTCCAACATCAGCAGGTCCTAATACTTACGCATTTTCTTATGATTTCATGTTATAGCTCATATTCTGACACTTTAGCAAAACTTCTACCAGGAACCATGGAAACGGTAGGGACCAGAACCAGAGAGGTTCACAGCCTAGCTGTCCAGCTATCACTGGTATTCAATCTTACGATTATCCGCATTGTCCTTTGTACCCTATTATCATGTCTTATGTAAAATGTTTTATCAGGTTCTCAGCCAGCCAGAGCACCTGCTGGAGGGTATACTCATCCTCTTTGCTCTACTTGCCACCGTAGGCACCCAGGGCCATGTCGTCGTAACACGGACGCATGCTTCAAGTGTGGTCTTCCTGGCCATATCATGAAGGATTGCCGTAAGGGCGAGATGGAGGGCACATCGGGACATGCTGATTCCAAGCCGCCTCCTACCACCGGGCGTGTCTACACGACATCTCGAGACCAGGCCAACAAGTCTACAGGTACCATCACTGGAATCTTGTATATGTATGGTCAAGCTGCGTGTATTCTTTTCGATACGGGTGCTACTCACTCGGTCATTTCTACTGCTTATGCTAAGAACATTAGGATGCTCCCCATGCCACTAGAGAATAGGCTTACTATTTCCACGCCTTTGAGGGACTCTGTATTAATCACCCATGTATACAAGAGTCTTCCCCTAGAATTTGACGATAAGGTTCGACCTGTTGACGCACTTCCGCTGGACATGAATGACTTCGACATGATTTTGGGCATGGATTGGCTATCTAAGCATCATGCTACTATAGACTGCCATTCATATCGAGTTATCTTCGGTGATGTTAATGCACCAGAGTACATTCATAACGGGTTCGTTGTGACAATCCGTCAATTTATGGTTGATATTTTATTTTCAATGTTTATTTGAAAACATTATTTTAATGTTACATTATGAACTCACTTATTTTTGGGAAGTAATTTGGATTTACGTCTTGAAGTAGCATCGACTACGTCTAAACCGGAGGATTCAACGTTACGTGCTTACGTTTACATACACCGTCTTTGGTGACAGTCCGAAATTTCAGAAAATAAATTTGTCCATGAATATTATTTTGGAGTTTTAAATTTGAGTTGGTTCATAAACTCACAAATTTACGAGAAGAGATTAGGACTTACGATTTTAAGTTAACGTCCTTTACGACTAAACCGGAAACCTTAGGATTACGTATTTACGTTTTTGAACTCCATTTTTGGTGAGACACTTTTTATTGGATTCATTTTGTGTCGTTGATTCATAATTTATAAAAACGTTTTTCGTGAAACGATCCGAGGGCACGCAAATCGAGGAAACTAGAATCGAGGAATACCCGTAAATTAGTGAGGTGGGACAAAATACATTATCCCACCCCACTAATACACATGGGATGGCACAACATGACACCACATCAAAGATGTGGCATCATGTTAACTTGTAGCTTACAAGTGTAAGCACTAGCTTAACACTTAAGCTAGTTTCTTCCACTCATCCAACAAAAACAACTAGCTACTCATAACCACCATTTTCACTCATGCAAACCACTCTCATCCTCCCATTTCTCTCTCAAAAATTCGTCCTACTCTCACCCTAAATAACCCATTTGATCTTGATTTAACCATGAAATCATATGTTATTCACACATATGATGAAAACCCATTGAAGTTATGAAGATTGGAGGTGATCTTAACATGTAAAAAGGAGTTTTCAAGGGAGTTTGGGGCTGATTTCTCAAGGAGTTTTCATGAAGAACAAGGGCTGATTTTTGGAGGAATCTACAAATACTTGGTGATCCTAGAAGTGGTGTTGATATCTCATAAGATTGGTTACCCAAAACCATGTCTTGTTCATCCAAAAGCTCATCATTTCATCATCATGGTGGTATAAAGATTGTTCTCCTCATCCTCTTGTTATTTTGATTATGTAATCATGTATTTTCTTTCCTATTGTATATGTATATGATGATTATATGATGATAAAAGTGTTGTGTGGGGATTTGTTGTTGATAAACATGCTTAAAAAGATGAAAGACTATAAGAAAGAAGGCTAAAATCTTGTTTAAATTTGTTGGCTGTATAAAACAGTAAAGAATCAAATGATGAACTGATAAAAATGGCATAGATTAATGGATTTACAATAAGCTATGGGTCTTGTACACATGTGTGAGTTGGCCATGCAATGTAATCATTGTAATGAGTGAGATATGATCAAAACAAATTTAGAGTACCAATCTGAGTTTACTGTTTTGGACGATTTTTAGAAAATACTTAGAAGATGATTCAACAGTAGCTATAGAAGAGTTAAATGGATCACATATCATGTAGTTTATGTGAAAAAAATTTGAGCTTCTATCTCCATATAGAACTCTAGATGTGGCAGTTTTGGTGAAGATGAAAATAAAAATCAGATTTTGAGAATTAATGTTTATTATTATTATATAAGCACTCAAAATTATATTGTATAAAATGAAAAATAAAAACCCACTAACTTATGGATTTTATTTATATAAGTATGTAAAAGGTTAAATAAGTGGACATTTTATAAAAATGGTAACTTGTTAAGTTTTATAAGTTAGAAAACTATAAACATGATTTTTATGACTTTTTCGGCTATTACAGTAAAATTAACGTTTTTGTTAAATAAAACTTAGACGGTTGGACCCGTCTAATGTAAACTTTATAAAATTCATATACTGATATATAAACATATATAACAAGTAAAAACCGATAAGACCCGAACTATAAGAAATACGGACATTTACGAGCTAATTAAGCATATTGGACTAAATGAGATAAACACTCATAAAAAGAACTTATTGGGCTTAACCCATTTGGGCCCAACATGTAAAGTCTAAATACTGATAATACAAGTATAAAATGGAGTAATACAAGTTAAAGAACTTATAATAAGTATATTGGACCTAAAACACGTAAATAGGTAAAACTAGTAAACTAGTAAGAAGTTACCAATACGTAAACACTAAAATGAGTAAAAGAGAATATGTAAACCCACTTGATCATCATATATATAAAATCATCATATGTATACATAATTATTATTTTTATAAAGTCATTGGACATGAGTCTAAGACGAGTATTATTTGTCTAGGTTTCCGTAATTGAAGCACGTACCGTACATCCGAATCGCCGATAAACCGCCTTCCCACATCAACGTGAGTTCATAGCCTCACACTCTTTTAAATGTTTTTATAAATGTTTTATAAACCCGCGAGGGAGATAACATGTTAGTTTTTATAAAATAGGACACCATTTGTCCCGATTGTTTGTTTATTGATTTGGACCCGAATGCTTGAATAACCTGATTGAATGACCCGATTGTATGACCCGATAAACGATTAAAGGACCCGATAGATGAAATTAAATGGATTATTAAAGTTAGGTTATGTCACTAAAAGTCCCATTAGCATGAATTGTGAACTACCGGGATTTTGTAGACGCTTATGCATTTAATAGTACTATTTGGGACGATCACCCCAGTTCGCGCCTTGACGGTTGATCCCCGTCGTGCCACATTGATTGGTAAGCGAGTTTATGTATGAGAAGATTTCCATAGCGTGACCTTTGCGACGACACGCTACTTTAGATGGGCAAAATTTTGTATCAGGTTAGCTACCCGTTGTTGGTTTAGTAAGGTAACAATGTCATGCGGCTTATAATAATCCAAAACTAACGAAATACTATTAGACGCACCGAATTATGAAGTATTGCCTGACTAGCAATACGGGGTCATACTATTGATATTATGTTTGTGTTTTGGTTTTCATAACCATATTCATATAATGGTTTTTATTTGATTTTATACGACGTCATAAGACGTATTGTATGATGTGTTTACGACATTGGCTCGTATAATAATTTTTTAAGGCAAATGCCTATATTATGATTTTCGATAAGAATTTGTATAAAATGACTTTGGCTATTTTATGGCCTATTACAAAGATTTGTATAAAATGATTTTGGCTATTTTACGGCCTATTACAATGATTTGTACGAATTGATTTTTGGTACTAATTTTATACCAAAGTTATATTGATGGAATTTATTAAACTCTATGAATTCACTCGGCGTTATCGCTGACCTTTTCTTTTAACATGTTTTATCTCAGGTACTTGAAGGTAATTCTCGGGAAGACGACAAGAATTCATGGCCCGCACTTAAACAATATTTTCCATTCAAATACTTTGTAAAACTTTGTATGAAATATAATGACTTGGGGCCGATGTAACTTTGATATTTATGAATGGAAATGCTTTTATTATTAAACGACGCGATTTTTATGCGTTGTCTATGATGTGAGTAATGTGCTATCCCGTAACACCAACGAGTATTCCGCTGTATTGAATCGTATAAATTTGGGGGTGTTACAGTTTGGTACCAGAGCTCTCGTTATAGAGAACGAAAGATTTTTAAAACCAAGGTTTTGAATAAAACATTTCAAAATCTTTTAACTATAAATATTTTTCTAAAAATGTCTAAAAATCTTTTGACTATAACGGTGCCGAAGAATTCCCGAGTTACCGACAAGGCCAGACTGAGAAGTGTTATTTTAATATATATATATAACGTGGGTTATATATATATTTGATGTAATTTTATTACATGATTGTTTGATGATTATTTTGATATTTATACGAGGTATTTATACGACGTCGATTGTCACAAGAAACCCTAAATCCCCTAGTAAATTAATCGAAGCTATTCTCGTAGGAATTCTAGCTATCCTAGATCTAAACCAAGTTGTGGATATTTATGATCCCAACAAATGGTTGATATTCGTAGAAATGTAGACAGTAGTTGATTGTGATATTGAAAAAGAATTGGCGAGATTAAAACTGATATCGATGTCATGACGATCTTTCCTTATAGAGTGGAGTTTGATAAAACGTTACCACCTGGAAGGATGTCATCTGATTCGTTGTCACCCAATTCTTAAATTTGAAATCGAAAGGGTGAATGTTGCACTTGAGGCTGTCATTGGAACCAGTACCCAAAAGCCTCATGCCACTAACACCTTTCCGAGAAGTCTAATTGACTGATCAAGTCATTTCATATTAATGACTCATTTGATAATTGTTGTTGTAAGAGCTAATAGGATTGGAAATTAAGTGTTGATTCATATTGAGATTGTATTGCCATTACAAGGCCGAAGAATAAGGTTGTAAGTATTGGAGAATAAGGCAGGATGTCGTATTGAGTATAAAATTGGTTAAAAACTTGAATAAAGTGAAACTTAACCCATATGGAATATGAGATTATTAATAAAGTCGTTAAGTTCTGTGATTGAATTATAAGGTTTTAATTGATTGTTGATTCGTGTTAAGTATTGTTCCTAGGCCATTGTCCACTAACGAGGATGCCCAGTGTCCAAGAAATAAATTGAAGAAATCTTCTTCTGAATTGAGACCGATGGATCTTCTGGGACATGTGGAACAACTAATGACTCTTTTAGATTAGTATTCATTGTGGTATCTTTTAAAAATCCCTAACTTAACTGAGATATCAGTTGGTAGGATGAGTTCTGAGAGTTGTATGACATAGTGACGCGTAATGTGTTACGATACAATTTTGACTTGTTTGTGATTAATGAAAAGACTACCTTTGATTGCTAAATCCTACATGTATCGATGTTATCTATCTTTTATTGCTTCATCCTAATGTTCGCATTAGTGATGCAACCATTGAACAAGTACTCATCTTGATTTGAGTTACGTTCTGAATCATTCTTCGTGAGTGCCATCGAGGTCATGAACCTCATGATTATTTGGCTAAAGCTCATTTCCTATCATATTGTAGTTAAGTTCTTGGTGAACAACTCTTCATCACTCTTTTGCAGATCACACATTGTTTTTGTAAAGTTAAAACAGTATCCTTTGAGAAAATTTAATTTTCATCACAATAAGGATTATTCAAAGTGAGATTTATAAGTGATTGATATCAAAATGAAGTTGTTTATGAGACGCTTTGGAAACTTAATTGTTTCCATGACAAAGAAAATCTTTGTAAATTTATTCTTGATTCTTATTTAAAAATTAAGCATGAAAATATTTTTATTATAAACATGATGATAAAATTTTGACGAACTGACTATTGCATCGTTAGTCTTGAAATTGTATATAGTTGCGCGCCTACATACAATTTGGAATGGACTATGCAAGACTGATTAGTAGTCACCATAAAACTAATGAATAAACACTACATTCCCTTTAAAGTTTGTGAAAGATTAAATTTTATGAGATCTGTAAGAAGTGAAAAATAAGGACATAGTGTTAGGGACACCTACATATGTGCTTGTAGCATCTATTCTTCTAAGTCGAATTTACTCATCTGTGGAATTTGTCTTATTTGACAATTGACAATTCTTTCTTGTCCAATTCTCCCGTAGTAAGATTCTTAGGAAAAGTATCTGATTACTAAGTGTTGATACCCGACTGGATGTATCGACGTTCCTATCATTTCTTATGATTTGATTTCATTTGAATGACCTGGGTAACGATCCGAGGAGCTTTCGAATGCGTACTCAAATTCATGAAAACATGGGATATATTCATATTCGTTAAATGTTTTCGTCTGTATCTGATTTGAAATTCTATCGCGTAGATTATGCGTTGACCTTGCTCTTTTAATAGTAGTTGTGTCTCCATATATCCTTGAACTTATGAAGGATTATGAGTTATTATTAGTCTTTTGAGAAGTTCACATCTTATCGACGGCAATAAAACTGAAAAGTTGATAGTGCCAGTAGAATGGATTGATTGATTATGACATGACGACATTGTCTTAATTGATGGGAACTCGAGTAGAATTCCCCTAAATGATAAAATGTTGTTTATCAAAAGTGATCTAAATAATTCTTGATGGATGACCATATCCTGTATTAAGATTTGAAATATTACCATGAATGGTTGTGAATTAGTCATAGATATTGTAATCTAGAAAGAACCTAATATGATTTACTAAAAGATGTTTCTATTATCTGAAACCTTAGGAAGTATTTGTTGATGAGTTACCTAGACTTTCGCCATTAAGGCAAGTTGAAATTGGTATTGATTATATTCCCGGTGCTGCACCTGTGGCTTGTGCACTGTACGTCAGCACCATCTAAATTAAAGGAATTACCGTACAACTAAGAGAGTTGTCGGAGAAAGATTTTATTATACCAAGCCTATCATCATGAAGAGCTATGTGATATCATTCCTTATATTTATAGATTACTATGACTGAGTAAATTGACAATCGAAAACGATATCCATAACTCGAAATGGAATATTTGTTCGATCATTTACAAGGTTCTAGCGTATATTTTAGAAATTTGATCCACGGCATGGTTATCATCAATTTCGCGTCCGCGAAGAAGATTATTGTTGGGTCTACTAGATGTAGATCTTGCAGCCTGTCAGGACCGGTGAATGACTTCTGTAATCACAAGTCAAATCACAAAGAGACTCTATACACAATATGAATGTAGAATATAAATATAATTAAGAAGAACAGAATAACTCTAAAGACTTGATCCTTTCTAAGGATTTCTAATATTAATAATCACTAGAACTACGTTTGGTGAAGGTGTGTATAACCCTTCTGCCTAAGGTTCCTTTTATACTACAAGGAAACCCTAATACAACATTAAAGATAACGTGTAAAACTGATATGCATATCCTTTCCTAACATATCTCATGCATATCCTAACAGAATATTAAGTAAATAATAAAGTTTGACTACGACTAGGACCAGGAGCAGGACTTGCTCCTACTACGACTAGAACCAGGAGGAACTACATACCTCCTAGTCTACCTATTACATATAACTATTACAATGGTCCTAACAATCCTCCCCTAAACTTGAATTTGACCTGTTGAGTTCAAGTTTCCTGGAAAACGTGCAAAGAAAGCCCGAGGATTGTATCAGCAAAACAAATAGTAGCATCAACAAGATAAGAATCAGAGTAACCGCCGCAACATGAAACACTAGAAGCTTCTCCAAAGCTTGTAACAAATCAACATCGTGTTGAATCTTTTCAGCAACATGAGCAGATTTGATGAGCCTTTACCAAGTAGCTGCTCGCTCTTGGGCTAGCTAGTCATTCTGGTGGAATAAGCATCACCCTGGGAGACTAGAACCCAGCCCAACTCTTAGAACGTGAATCAATGGTGAGTGGGAGTACCCTGATGATTTTAGGCAAACCATCACAGCCGTCAACGGATTTGATGCGTCTTTACCAGAAGCCGTACCACTCTGGACTCGCCAACTCTTAGCAATGAAGCATCGGTGAGTTGAACACCCTATAGATTTAAGCAAGCTATTACAGCTATCAACGTATTTGATAAGATCTTTACCAAGAGCCGTACCCCCTTGGATTAGCCACTTTTCAGTCCAAGACTATGGCAAGTGAAAACCATCCAGTTTTGGGTAACCTGGCAACCATCAACGGATTTGAGAATCGCACCAGGAGCCGTACCCTCAAGGTGAATCAACTTTTTTTTGTCGATTAGACATGGTAAGTTGAGAACCATTTGTTGTGTGGACCACGTCCAACACCAAGTGAAGCCAAGTACCAGGACAAGCACAATCAGTAACCAGAACCCACAATGTGAAGCAGCCAAGGGATATTATTCACAAGTATAAAATCTAAACTGTGTTAAAAGTATAAGCAGATATTATATAAAAAGAATAATTTTTTTTTTTATTTTTTTTTTATTTTTTTTTTGTGTTTTTTTTTTGTGTTTTTTTATTATATTTTTTTTAATTATAAAGAATGAAGTTCACCAATCACTGTACATATTGGTGAAAAGAATGAAAATAAGAACAAATAATCAAAAATACAAAGCATAAACACTTACAACCCAATCACCTTACATACCAGAAGCAGCCTTCTTATTTGCTATCAACCTTGCCTGAATACCTTCTACCAATGCCGTGGCCATAGATGACTCATTTCCAGATGGAGCAGTAGAAATTTGCAAGTGACTCGCTAACATCACCTCCATCGAAGAAATAGTCAAAGGATACTCCACATCCGTCAGCATAAACACCATATGACCAGACTCTAATTCCAACACATGAACTCCACATCCAGCATATAGCTTCCAGCACAGAATCTCCCATTGCATTTGATCCTTCCATATGCCCGAAACAGGAGCATTAGGAGGAGCATCCAACATTAGCTTGAGATCAGCCCAGATACGCAGACCAGGCCAGGAAGACACAGCCATTGGGTTAAACGGCATACTAGAATCAACAAGTCCATACAACGCCATAAGATCCATACGGTCAGCCCAAGACAACACACCCTGCAAACCCGTTGCCAATCGCACAGACCCATCACTCAAAGTAATCCGATGGGATACGCCACCAGGAAGTGTTTTAGAACGCTCAACCGTATAACCAGTAATGTTCCCATTGCCCAAGGGTAAGTCGGAATCGCTGTCAGAAGCTGCATCAATTAAATTCTCAGGATCACGCTTCTCAAAAGGAATTGTCTTACCACGGCGAATACGACGAGCCTGTTTCTGGCGAAGGGAACGCTTAGGTGTGGTATCAGAAGGCGTTGATTCAACCTTTACCTTAACCTCAGCAGCAGCAGGGGAAGCAGTAGAAGTAGACTCATGAATGTGTCCACCCAATGGACCACTAGGAGCTGCATCAGAAGTAGGATTAGGTTGAGTTCCAGGAACTGGTGGTGATGGAGATGGCACATCAGATGTAGTAACAGTAGGTATGGTGGTAGCAACAAAGGTGCTTGCAAGAACATGTGTGGTGGTGGTAGTAACAGGTGTGGTGGTAGAATCATGAGTGGTGGTGGTAGTAGCAAAGATGGTAGTAGCAGGACCAACAGTAGAACCCAACAGAGCAACCAAAGGTGTAGTAGAAGGACCAACGGAAGTAGCAACAAAACCAGATGGACTAGCAGCAGAAGCAGGAGTGGGTGCAGACGAAGGACCAGTAGAATCAGCAGGCGTAGAAGAAGTCATACCACGAGGATGGTAAATGAATCTTTCTGGAATAGGTTGACTCTGACGCTTAACCATCTTTTCATAAAGAGCCTTGAGCTCATCAAAAGTCAAAGCCCGCACCCGAGCCCACGTCCAAGGAGCATTAAAAAGAGCAGCAGACTGAAATTTCACATAACGTTGCATCTGCTGGCGCTCCTCAGCCCGAGATAACGGTCTGTTCTTTCTCTGTTTCCGAAGTTCTACAACAAGAGCCAACTGGTGCTTACGCATCAATACCATAGCCTTCGGTATACAATTTTGTTCATCAACATCGTCACCCAAAAGATCTTTAAACTGAGCATAATCCCGAGTGAGAACAGTCAAAACTTGCATCCATTCACTATCACTCCAATGCATGGCATCATGTTGAATTTGTGCACGCCTGCGCTCTCGAAGCTCTTCCTCAGCAGCCCTATCAGCTTCATCAATCTCAGCTTGAACCCGACGAGCAGCCTCCTCACCAAGCCTTTCCTCTTCAATCTGGCGACGGGTACGCTTGCGAGATGGAGATGGAGCATCAGTCATTGGGGCCTTGCCCTTCGGATCATGAGAGGGACCAGCATGAGAACCATCAGCAGGATCAGAAGCACCACCCATAGAAGGGGGAATAGAACCAGGAGAAGGAACACTGGAGGACGTTGGAGGAACCGACAAATCATCATAAACTTTATCAGCAAAGGCAGCCTTGGCCAATAACGTCAAACCATCCTCAACATTCTCCGCACCCTCATCCTCAGAATCTGAATGGACCACATGCTTCTTGCGACGCCGTTGTTGAGTTTCCAATGCCTTGATGCGATCAGCCAGAGGAAGAACAAACTCCCTTGTAAGCTTCCGATGTTGGTTTAAATCAGCTTCCAAACAAATCATCCGCTCATGGTACCTGCGCAGAAGTTCAAGCAAAGATATCAGTGTAGTAGGCTCCTCCGCCTGCCCACCAAGAGAACTTGGATCAGGGAAAGCATCACTGGAGCCCGAAGCAACATGTGGGTCAACCTGTGGAGTACTAGCATCAAACGGTTTATCAGTCGAGTGTGGGGCAGGACTAGGAGGTGGAGTCTCCACAAATGGAGACTGGTGTGGGACTGAAGAAGGACCAGCCTTAGAAGGGGATGGTTTTTCAACCACCACCTCTTCAACCAGCTCCTCCTCAACCACAGGAGTGGCACCAACAGTAGGAGCCTCCTCCTCCATGGGGTCATCATCAAGCACAACAAACTCAGGAGCCTCCTCCTCCTCACCCATAGGACCCTGAGCCAACCATAACATGGCCTTAGTCAAAGGCCTCCAATCCCCAGTAAACCCATTGACCATATTGTAATACACTTTAGCTGTAAGTTTAGACGGCACATGCTCAGTCCTATCACGAGGAATGCAAACAAGGATTTGCTAAAGAAACCTAGGGTACATAAGAAACTTCTTTCTCGAACCAGCAGTAGAAAAATTACTAACCATCCCCTCAAATAGATAATGAGAAAAATTAAACACTCTACCCTGGGCTAAGCAAATAAGACCAGTAGCCAAAGGAGTAGGGAAAGCATCCCAACTCCCAGACTTGGGACTCATACAATGGATTAAAAAGTGAACCAGAAGCTTCCATTGGGGGGAAAACCAATTTTTCTGGAAGTTAAACTTCCCCCATGTTCATAACCTAAAGCAGCCATCCCCTCCAATACTTCCGAATTGGGGATGGATTCAACACCACCCTCATCCTGAAGATGAAGAGAAGAGCGAATAGAAGCCCCAGTCACCACATATGCACGTCCATCTATGGTAGCATGGAGTGCACGTGGACGACCAGCCACATTCACAAGTTGAGCAGACGCCCAAAATTGTCTAATCACACTATCATATATGGTGGGACATACAGTAAATGCAAACCTTAGGTTGGATGCTTCAATGTAATCCAGGATGTCAGCAAAATGTTCACGATGGGGACCATCACCCAGATAAGCAACTCGGTTGTGAGCAGGTTGATAAGCAAGAGCAGCCATGGATCTTGATTAATGGAAGGAAGAAGGATTGAGATTAGGGTGTAGAGAGTAGAAGCGGTTTTGTGTGTGTGTTAATTGTAATGAGTGAGTCAAGGGTGTATGTTGACCATATATAAAGAAAGTGGTAACTGTTCATTGACCCCTATTAATGGGGGGTTGCCCTTTCAAATTAAACCATAATTGCATAGTAACCACTTGCCCTTTTTAACATAATAACCAACTCCCAATTAACATGCTTAATTCAAGCTTGTAAATACCAGGATTGGGAGCATTGACCAAAAGTCAAAGCACACAATGGTCAGACCAGGAGCAAACCATGATTAACAAAGGACAAAAGGAATGAACAGTATGCCAGACCAGTACCAGGACCCAAACACCACTTGACATGGAAGGATTTGAAACCACCATAAGTCAACCAATTATAACTAGAAGCTGACCAAAGAGGACCAGAAGCCAGTCATGTAAGGCCATATCCACCAGAAGAGAGCAAAATCCTCCATCATAAGCACCACACACCATCAGAACCAAGAAACTATGTTGTTAAATTCTATCAATACGTTAGTCTGACCTAATATGTACACAAAGCCTCCCCTTAGGCTTTGCCTCACCTCAATCCTAGACCTCAAGGATTGACCATCCCAATATGAACCACCAAGTGGTTAAACCGAGGACCATCAAAAGCTTTAGTCAGCAAATCAGCAACATTGTCATCCGTATGAACTTTAAGAACCTGTATCAGCTTTTTCTTATTGGCATCCCGTATAAAATGATGCCGAATTTCAATATGCTTCGTCCGCTGATGAAAAACAGGATTCTTCACAATGCAAATAGTGCTTTGATTGTCAATAAAAAATTTTGTATTCATAAAATTGAAACCATAATCCAACATCTGATTTTGGATCCACAAAACTTGTCCACAACAACTAGCAGCCGCAACGTATCAGCTTCTGTTGGAGAAGTAGCTACGATTGTCTGTTTCTTGCATTGCCATGAAATAAGTCGACGACCCAAAAATTGACAACCACCAGTAGTAGACTTCCTATCATTATTAGCACCAGCATAGTCACTATCACTATAGGCTTCTAGAACAAAAGGAGATTCTCTAGGATACTATAGACCCAATTTAGGTTGAGCCTTGATATACATGAAAATCTTCTTCACTGCATTTAAGTTCGAAACCGTTGGAGTCACCTGGTGTCTAGAACAAGCACTTACTGCAAACATAATGTCCGGACGTGATGTAGTCAAATACATGAGGGAGCCAATCATAGACCTGTACATGCGAACATTTACCGGGGGGTCTGGCTCATTCTTAAGTTTGATTTTAGCAACTTCATAAGGAGTTGCTGCTGGTCTAAAAGGATCCATGTCAAACTTCTGAAGAATCTCATGGACATATTTATCTTGACTGATGAAAATCCCATCCGATTGTTGCTTGACCTGAAGACCAAGGAAGAATGACAGTTCTCCCATTGCACTCATCTGAAATTCGCCTTTCATCAAGTGTTCAAACTCATCACACCACTCCTTCCTTGTAGAACCAAAGATAATGTCGTCCACATAAACCTGAACAAGAATAATATCCTTGGAATTCCGCCGAAGAAATAGTGTTTTGTCAATAGTACCTCTTCTATAGCCATTCTTTAACAAGAAAGTTGAAAGACGCTCATACAAAGCTCTAGGAGCCTGATGTAACCCATAAAGAGCCTTGACCACCTTGTAGACTTTCTTGGGATGAAGTGGATCTACAAACCCCTTAGGTTGAGTAACATACACTTCCTCGTCAATTTTGCCATAGAGAAATGCACTCTTGACATCCATCTGGAACACCGTAAAGCCAACATTAGAAGCAAAGGCCAAAAACAGACGAATGGCCTCGATCCTTGCAACCGGCGCAAAGACTTCAGTATAGTCAATGCCCTCAATTTGAGTGTGTCCTTGTGCGACAAGCCTATCTTTATTCCTGACGACAATTCCCCGTGCATCCTTCTTGTTTTTGAGAATCCATTTGGTATTGATAGCTTTCTTTCCATCTGGTAAATCAACCAGAACCCAAACATTCTGAAACAAGAATTGCTGCATTTCCTCTTGCATAGCCTCCACCCAACTTTGATCCTCAAGAGCATGAGAAACAGACCTAGGTTCCACCTGTGAAAGAAAACAAGCAAACAAACAGTGTTGAAAGTCCGTATGATTATTACGCTTTTGATCCTCAATATAGCCCACAAGAGCATGATGATCAGACGAGGCCTTCTACTGCATTCTGCGTGTCTTGACGGTAGAACCAGGATCTCCAATAATTTGAGTGGTAGGATGATCTTTATGTGATTGCAAGAATGGATTGGAAGAAACCTCCACTTCTGGTGCCAAGTTAGTGAGATCACCAACAAAGTCAGCATCATATAAAGCATTTTGAAAAATCCCATCTACCGGTTGTTTTTGAATATCATCCAGCTTGGTAGAAGACTTCTTTTCATGGTTCCCCAAATCAGAAGGACTGGAGAAGCGAGTATTGGAAGCAGACTCACTAGCCGGAGTACCAGTAGGTGATAAGCTAGCACTAGGAGCAGAAGCTGGAGTACCAGGAGCAACTTTGTCAGTAGGCTCAACCAAGGGAAACTCAAAACTACCTTGAGCAGCTGCTTTAGTAGCTTCTTGTTGCTGTTTGAGAAGAGTGTCAAGAGCTGCTTGGGAATCCTGTACATCCAATGGAGTTGCATCACTAGGAGGAGTAGGAGAAACCGTGGTGGAATAGGATGGAACCAAAAAAATGTCATCCTCATCATCTGAATCAGAAAGACTAGAAGGAACACCAGTACTAGAAGTTGCAAACACTTGTGGTCCTGCATCATGGTTAGTTTTGAAACGAAAATATCCTAACGAATCACTAAGATAATCAAGATCAAAATATCATTCTGGACCTTTGCCTTGGATGTTTGACTTCTCCTCAAAATACCTGAGATTAATAGTTTCAATTATCCGTTTGGCTTGAAGATTGTAGACACGATACGCCCGAGAATGAGCTGAATATCCCACAATGTATCCTTCATCTGCCTTGCCATCAAACTTCCCCAAATAGTCACTAGTATTCAGAATGGTGACTGGACACCCAAAAGGCTTCAAATGAGCAATATTTGGAACTTTGCCCGTGAGCAGCTCATAAGGAGTCTTCTTGTGAGGATTGGTAATAGAAACCCTATTCAAAACATAACTTGCAGTATTAACAGCTTCTGTCCAGAACATGGTTGGAAGCTTGGAATCGGCAAGCATAGTTCTTGCTGCTTCTATTAGTGTCCTGTGCTTTCTTTCTGCCACACCATTCTGTTGAGGAGTCCTAGCAGCACTATAATCTCTTTTGATGCCCTTAGCATTGCAAAGTGCGATGAGGTCTTTATTTTTGAACTCGGTTCCATTGTCGCAACGAATACCTTTAACTTTCTTGGACAACTGATTCTCTATCAAGGTAAGAAAATCTCTAAGAATTGAGTAGGTCTCCCTTTTGGCAGCCATGAAGAACACCCACGTAAACCTGCTATAACCATCAGTTACCACCAAACAGAATTGCTTGTGGTCAATGCTCCTGATGGAAGTAGGACCAAATAAGTCCATGTGTAGAAGCTGCAATGGTTCAGTAATAAGACTTAGAGCAGTAATGGCCTTGAAGGATGCTTTGTGCTGTTTGCCTTTGCTGCAGGCAATACAATTTATATCATTTCGAAACGTCTTGGGAGGTAAACCAGAGACCAGATTCAGATTTGCAAGTTTGTGAATGGTCTTGAAGTTCACATGCCCCATCCTTCGGTGCCATTTAGTGGCTTCATCTTCTGAGGCTTTTGCAACCAGACATGCTAGTTGACCAGTAGGGTTGACTTCATTCAACTTGATGCTATAGAGATTGTGTCTTCTAGGGATTCTGAGTAAAACTTGTGAGTCATCCGGAAGCTGAAAGTCTTTGGAAAGCACAAGTGCATCAGTATCGGTGAAGAGAACAAACTGCTTCTTGTCACAAATCTGAGAGACCGATATCAAGTTGAAGTGTTGAAGTGCTTCCACATAGTAGACCAGCTCAAAATTTAGATTTGGAGTCTTTATCGTTCCTTTGCCAGTGATTCTGCCTTCACCCCCACCAAAATAGACCTTGCCACCATGAAATGGTACAAAGTTAGAGAGAAGACTCTTATTGCCAGTCATGCTCCTGGAGCAACCACTATCAACAATACCTAGACTAGGATCCTGGTATGGAGTAACCTACAACAACAAGATAATAAAAATGCAAAAGTTAGTGTCTTAAGGGGACCCAAACCTTTTCAGGTTTGAGCCTGCCTTGTGGATCATTAGAAGAGTGCCAAGAAGATTGATGAGATCCACCGTTGTTCCTTGGTTGCCTATGCATCATATGGGTATTATTATTTGACCAAGAACAACCTGCTGAGGGCTTAACAGAAGTTCCCAAGTTTCCCAAACCAAAATACGTGTGGTCTAAATTATGTGGATAGATTGGATTAAAATTTTGAAAATAATTACTGGTTGTTTGGAATCCACTATCTCTCCAATAATCAGACGCGAAAGGAGAGGATACTCTAGAAGTATTAAACGTTGGAGCACTAGGATTAAGTCTTCTAGAAGCATATGAAGCAGCTCCTGGTGGACCAGGAGCAGGAAAAGCATGATTAACAGATGCATCTGTGTCATAATAATCACAATCTTTAATTAAATGAAAGGCACTGCCACAAACAAAACATGTTTTGAAAGACCTTTTATTAGAATGAGATTGTTTCATACTGCCTACTTTATTACACACATTTCTAGGAAAAACATTCTTCCTAGGACTCAATAAACAAGGACCAGAAACACTTGACTTGACAGCAACTTTTTCTTCACACTTCCTAGCACCAGTAGCAGCATGTTCATTCAACTTGGAACTTGTAGGTCTTGACTCTTCACTTGAACCACTAGATGCAGAGTCACCGTCTTTGTCACTGAAAGTACATGAGACAAAGTCATTAGTATTAGTAGAACTTGTTGGGGACTCAAGCATCTGTGATCCATCCGAGTCATTATGCCATGTGGTGGGCATAAAAGTTCCAGTAAGAGGAGGAGGGACAACATGCATTTCTGCTGCTGGTTTAAACCTATTGTAACTAGGTTTTCCCTCATCCTCTTTGTCGGCATCAAAGACACTTGAGAAAGATAAATCAAATACATCTTCTGAATCAATATATTTTTCAAATCCTAAGCCTCTTTTAGTTCTGCCAGACATGCTACTATCAATTAATTTTGAAAGATTTTTAGGTGCCTTTTGCCATTTGTCAAATCTTAGCATTGTAGCATCTAATTTAGCTTGCATCTCCTCTTTTTCTTTGATACTAGCATCTCTTTCAGTTTCTGTATATTTAAGCATATTTGTAGTGTTTTCTAAATCAATGCTTAGTATCCTGATTTTATCCTCATACGCACGTTGTGTATCTTGTAACCACCTCTTTTGTTGTTCCAAAGTGTTTAATGAAGCCTTATAGGCTTGAACCTCTAAAAAATACTTATCATTTTGATTATTTACTTCATTAAATTGGGACAACAATTCTGAGTATTTATCATGACAACCAAGAGGACAATGTTGTACCTGAGGTGAGATGCCCATAAGAGCAAACTCGTCTGCTTCTTCTGCATCAGAGAGATTCCCAGCAATCATTGCAAACACGTCAGTCGAGGACTCAGCTGACTCCAGAGTAGAAGCCTGATGATCATTCCAGTTGACCATAGAGTCAACAGATACCAATGCCTTCCTGTCATCTTTTATCTCCTGAACCTTGAAAGCGGAGTACCTGCTCTTCTCCTGATCATTCTTGCTAGGGCACTCCCTTGCAAAGTGACCCTGTTGCTGGCAGTTATAGCATCGCACCTTGCTTCTATCGAATCTTGCTGGCTCCCGAGGGTTGTAATTAAATTTCCTTCCTGCTTTCTTCTCAAACTTGTGTACCCTAAGAGTAAGCATGGCCATCTGCCATTTAAGATCCATTTCATCCAGGTCAAGTTTATCGACCTGTTTGAAGTCATCAAAAGCAAGTTGTTGTTCAACATTAACTTCAGCCACAAAATAATGAAGAACAACTTCTACCATACAACCAGACTTGGCAGCAGGATCAGGAGCAGAAGTATGCTGAACAGTATGCTGAGAGGAGACAGTATTGCTTGGGCTACTTGCATATGACATGGGACTAGATGCCATAGAACTAACAAAGGCTGAATTAGCAGGAGTGGGAAAAGAGTCACTAGGAAATCCTCTCACATGGGGTTCGAAAGTTCTGAGCCTATGAAACAGATCATCAAAGGTGAGATAGTCAAGCCCACCTTTGGCTTTGAGAGAGATCACCACCTGATTCCATGAGTAGGGTAAGGCTTTAAGAAACCTTGCATTAATGTCACCATCATCAGGCTTTGATCGAAGTTGATTCAACTGGCTCAATATCTTCTGGAACCTATCATACCCTTGATTTAGACCTTCAGTTTCTGAGATTTTGAATTCGGTAAATTCATCTCTCGGCATGGACCTTCGCATTTTCTTTGATTCCTCATTCCCACCGAACCTTGCTTTTATGCCATTCCAGATCTCTCTGGCATCATCCAAATGGTAGAAGTCACCCATGTGATCTTCAGGAAGAGATTGAAGCAAAATCGTTTTTGCTTTTACCTCCTTCTGAATAGCTATGATTTCCTCATGAGATTTAGGGTCAAGAAGAGTAATGTTACCATTCTTGTCTCGTCCAGTAAGCTTCCTGCTGTTCCCATTCAGAATGATCTTCCAAAGATCTTGATCAGTGTTGGTGATCCACCATTCCATCTTCATTGCCCAGTTATCATATTCACCCTTCTTCAGAAGAGGGAATTTACCATTTGTGTTAGAGACCGTAGCCAGGATCTGCTGAGGTTGCACAATTTTAGGAGTGCTGTCTTCTCCTATTTGAGTAGAGGTTGAGGCAGACATGATAAACAAAATGTCAGAAATAAGAAAACTTGATTCTTCTTGTATAGAGACCCTCCCAGGCTCTAATACCACTTGTTGGGTCTACTAGATGTAGATCTTGCAGCCTGTTAGGACCGGTGAATGACTTCTGTAATCACAAGTCAAATCACAAAGAGACTCTATACACAATATGAATGTAGAATATAAATATAATTAAGAAGAACAGAATAACTCTAAAGACTTGATCCTTTCTAAGGATTTCTAATATTAAAAATCACTAGAACTACATTTGGTGAAGGTGTGTATAACCCTTCTGCCTAAGGTTCCTTTTATACTACAAGGAAACCCTAATACAACATTAAAGAAAACGTGTAAAACTGATATGCATATCCTTTCCTAACATATCTCATGCATATCCTAACAGAATATTAAGTAAATAATAAAGTTTGACTACGACTAGGACCAGGAGCAGGACTTGCTCCTACTACGACTAGAACCAGGAGGAACTACATACCTCCTAGTCTACCTATTACATATAACTATTACAATGGTCCTAACAATTATGTATTCCAATCACTACATCCGGTACTTGTAATGAACATTATGAGTTTCACGTGGTGACGTTTGGATTGACTAATACACATGTAGCATTCATAAATTTGGTGAATCACGTGTGTAGGCTGTAATTTGATAAATTCATGCTCGTGATCATTAAGGACTATTTGTTCGATTATAAGAATAAGAAGGAGTTAATAATTAATTATAGATTGCCCTGAATTGGCCGAACAATAAAAACCTGTACCTTGAATAATTGATATGTGATTAAAGACTTAAACCTTTACATTAATTGACCGTGTGATTAATAAGATAATGGAATATATTGACTCTTCAAAAATTAAGAGCCCTTCTAAGACTTTGGATTTTACCAAAAAGAAATGGAAATATGTTTTGACAAATGTTTTAACAAAGGATTTTTAAAGGGATTATTCCCTTATACACAAACCATTTAACTAAACTTCTGTTTAGGGGTAAATGTTTGTGTATACCTCAAGATAACTTAAGAAGGACTGGGTAAAACCATTTATACCATAACCTGAAAACTTAAAACGACAATTTTTGCTTTTCAAACTAAGAAAACTTTGACCAAAGTATAAACAAAGGTTTTTCGAACATTTACGAATCTTATTAAATATTTTCGATAAATCAACAAAAATCTAGTTAATTAAATCCAAATTTATTTTGAAAATTTTATATAATTGGTCGAACTAAGAAATTTAAACTTTTAACGTTTACGTTTCATAAAAATTAAATAATTATTGTTAATTTACGTATAATAATTATCGAGGCTTTAGACGCCGGATTGAGAAAAACTGATAAACATGATAGTTGAGACGAATCTAAAACATAGAAGATATGAAGAAAGAATTTTGAATAAATACGGTTATGATATTTATTTCATCAGAAAGGTGAATGTAATTACTGACGCATAATATAGAAAGAATATCTGAGTGAATTGTGGACATGATAATTATATCATCATGAGAAGTGAATGTAGATACCGACGCATTATGTATAAAAGATAAAGAACCAGTTAGGACGTGTTCCTTAATAATGAAGGTGCAGAATAAATTGCCGAACGATATAAAAATAAACAATATTTGTAAAAAAGGATAATATAAATAGTGAAGGGTTTCACGGCTAATGTGAACCATTAGAATTGAGAAGCCGATAACGTTAAATATTTTAAAGACCACTTACGGTTGCCTAAATATGGAAGATTGTGAGATGTAGTTAATTGGAAATCTTGTAAGTATAAGTATTATATGTATGTCATTTTTGACTAAAAGTATCTTTGTCTGAAGAAGTTGTACTGATGGAAATTATGAAGGCAGACATCGCCTCATACATTAGTAAATGTCTAGCTATTGCAAAGGTCATCATCTGAATTTGATTCAATTTGGGTCATCGTCGACAGACTGACCAAATCTGCTAATATCATTCCCGTTAATGATAAATGTAAAAGAGTTATGTAAACATAGTGTGCCTGTATCGAACATCTTTATCAAGATCCTCGCTTCGCATCGAATTTCTAGAGATTTGCTCAGAAATCATTGAGAACGAACCTTGATGAGAGTACTATGTACCACCCCAATCGAAGGGACGAGGTAAAGTAATGATACAAAGTAATATAAGTGCTGTTTTATGTTTGAATGATTGACCTTTGGTAATAGACAGTATAATCGTTTTCCTTTGGAGAGATTATCCTTGATAACTATCGTATTAGGATCGAGACCTAATCTTGTTAGGATCTAAATCTTAGAGCATCTGTAAGCAAGAGTTGAGACGGAGACATCCGACATACACCCATAGTGAGTTGGACATGTCTTTTAGGTTTAAGGTTTCCTATGATGGCGAACCTAACCTTACAAAATACCCGACCCGCGAGATCTGAAATGATTGTTGAAATTAGGATCTGATTATTGACAGCCGGTAGTGGGCAAGAGGTTATGTGAATATGAAATGTAGATCTTGAAGTGCCAAATGGGTAGCGAAGTTATGCCACAATTTTTAGCCTTGGAAAAATGAATTCATTATCTGACAAATCATGGGATATAAGTCCCCGTTGTATGGGACCATTGAGATGATGTAAAAGTTGGGATTGAAAGGCATATAAGCTGGATCTACCCTAGGACTTCAAGAACTGCGTGAATTATGTTTCCTAAATCGAACTTGATGGAATATCTATCAAGTGAAAATCTGATTGTTCTTAGTAAAGCTTAGATCGGCGAAAAGTTACATTCATCAGAAACCCGTGAACATCATGGATAGAGAAAGTAAGTCAACATTTAGCCTGATCTTATTCCCGTAGTTATGTTTGATGAAACTCGCGTATTATAATGGATTACACTTGTGAGAAAAGACCGAATGTGGAGGAAATACCCACATGGCTTTAACTCTATAAGAAGCGAGTAGTAAGATGATCTTTGAGGAAAAGATCCTGTTTAGGGGTAAATGCTGTGACAATCCGTCAATTTATGGTTGATATTTTATTCTCAATGTTTATTTGAAAACATTATTTTAATGTTACATTATGAACTCACTTATTTTTGGGAAGTAATTTGGATTTACGTCTTGAAGTAGCATCGACTACGTCTAAACCGGAGGATTCAACGTTACGTGCTTACGTTTACATACACCGTCTTTGGTGACACTCCGAAATTTCAGAAAATAAATTTTTCCATGAATATTATTTTGGAGTTTTAAATTTGAGTTGGTTCATAAACTCACAAATTTACGAGAAGAGATTAGGACGTACGATTTTAATTTAACGTCCTTTACGACTAAACCGGAAACCTTAGGATTACGTATTTACGTTTTTGAACTCCGTTTTTGATGAGACAATTTTTATTGGATTCGTTTTGTGTCGTTGATTCATAATTTATAAAAACGTTTTTCGTGAAACGACCCGAGGGCACGCAAATCGAGGAAACTAGAATCGAGGAATACCCGTAAATTAGTGAGGTGGGACAAAATGCATTATCCAACCCCACTAATACACATGGGATGGCACAACATGACACCACATCAAAGATGTGGCATCATGTTAACTTGTAGTTTACAAGTGTAATCACTAGCTTAACACTTAAGCTAGTTTCTTCCACTCATCCAACAAAAACAACTAGCTACTCATAACCACCATTTTCACTCATGCAAACCACTCTCATCCTCCCATTTCTCTCTCAAAAATTCGTCCTACTCTCACCCTAAATAACCCATTTGATCTTGATTTAACCATGAAATCATATGTTATTCACACATATGATGAAAACCCATTGAAGTTATGAAGATTGGAGGTGATCTTAACATGTAAAAAGGAGTTTTCAAGGGAGTTTGGGGCTGATTTCTCAAGGAGTTTTCATGAAGAACAAGGGCTGTTTTTTGGAGGAATCTACAAATACTTGGTGATCCTAGAAGTGGTGTTGATATCTCATAAGATTGGTTACCCAAAACCATGTCTTGTTCATCCAAAAGCTCATCATTTCATCATCATGGTGGTATAAAGATTGTTCTCCTCATCCTCTTGTTATTTTGATTATGTAATCATGTATTTTCTTTCCTATTGTATATGTATATGATGATTATATGATGATAAAAGTGTTGTGTGGGGATTTGTTGTTGATAAACATGCTTAAAAAGATGAAAGACTATAAGAAACAAGGCTAAAATCTTGTTTAAATTTGTTGGCTGTATAAAACAGTAAAGAATCAAATGATGAACTGATAAAAATGGCATAGATTAATGGATTTACAGTAATCTATGGATCTTGTACACATGTGAGAGTTGGCCATGCAATGGAATCATTGTAATGAGTGAGATATGATCAAAACAAGTTTAGAGTACCAATCTGAGTTTACTATTTTGGACGATTTTTAGAAAATACTTAGAAGATGATTCAACAGTAGCTATAGAAGAGTTAAATGGAGCACATATCATGTAGTTTATGTGATAAAAATTTGAGCTTCTATCTCCATATAGAACTCTAGATATAGCAGTTTTGGTGAAGATGAAAATAAAAATCAGATTTTGAGAATTAATGTTTATTATTATTATATAAGCACTCAAAATTATATTGTATAAAATGAAAAATAAAAACCCACTAACTTATGGATTTTATTTATATAAGTATGTAAAAGGTTAAATAAGTGGACATTTTATAAAAATGGTAACTTGTTAAGTTTTATAAGTTAGAAAACTATAAACATGATTTTTACGACTTTTTCGGCTATTACAGTAAAATTAACGTTTTTGTTAAATAAAACTTAGACGGTTGGACCCGTCTAATGTAAACTTTATAAAATTCATATACTGATATATAAACATATATAACAAGTAAAAACCGATAAGACCTGAACTATAAGAAATACGGACATTTACGAGCTAATTAAGCATATTGGACTAAATGAGATAAACACTCATAAAAAGAACTTATTGGGCTTAACCCATTTGGGCCCAACATGTAAAGTCTAAATACTGATAATACAAGTATAAAATGGAGTAATACAAGTTAAAGAACTTATAATAAGTATATTGGACCTAAAACACGTAAATAGGTAAAACTAGTATACTAGTAAGAAGTTACCAATACGTAAACACTAAAATGAGTAAAAGAGAATATGTAAACCCACTTGATCATCATATATATAAAATCATCACATGTATACATAATTGTTATTTTTATAAAGTCATTGGACATGAGTCTAAGACGAGTATTATTTGTCTAGGTTTCCGTAATTGAAGCACGTACCATACATCCGAATCGCCGATAAACCGCCTTCCCACATCAACATGAGTTCATAGCCTCACACTCTTTTAAATGTTTTTATAAATGTTTTATAAACCCGCGAGGGAGATAACATGTTAGTTTTTATAAAATAGGACACCATTTGTACCGATTGTTTGTTTATTGATTTGGACCCGAATGCTTGAATAACCTGATTGAATGACCCGATTGTATGACCCGATAAACGATTAAAGGACCCGATAGATGAAATTAAATGGATTATTAAAGTTAGGTTATGTCACTAAAAGTCCCATTAGCATGAATTGTGAACTACCGGGATTTGGTAGACGCTTATGCATTTAATAGTACTATTTGGGGACGATCACCCCAGTTCGCGCCTTGACGGTTGATCCCCGTCGTGCCACATTGATTGGTAAGCGAATTTATGTATGAGAAGATTTCCATAGCGTGACCTTTGTGACGACGCGCTACTTTAGATGGGAAAAATTTGGTATCGGGTTAGCTACCCGTTGTTGGTTTAGTAAGGTAACAATGTCATGCGGCTTATAATAATCCAAAACTAACGAAATACTATTAGACGCACCGAATTACGAAGTATTGCCTGACTAGCAGTACGGGGTCATACTATTGATATTATGTTTGTGTTTTGGTTTTCATAACCATATTCATATAATGGTTTTTATTTGATTTTATACGACGTCATAAGATGTATTGTATGATGTGTTTACGACATTGGCTCGTATAATAATTTTTTAAGGCAGATGCCTATATTATGATTTTCGATAAGAATTTGTATAAAATGACTTTGGCTATTTTATGGCCTATTACAAAGATTTGTATAAAATGATTTTGGCTATTTTACGGCCTATTACAATGATTTGTACGAATTGATTTTTGGTACTAATTTTATACCAAAGTTATATTGATGGAATTTATTAAACTCTATGAATTCACTCGGCGTTATCGCTGACCTTTTCTTTTAACATGTTTTATCTCAGGTACTTGAAGGTAATTCTCGGGAAGACGACAAGAATTCATGGCCCGCACTTAAACAATATTTTCCATTCAAATACTTTGTAAAACTTTGTATGAAATATAATGACTTAGGACCGATGTAACTTTGATATTTATGAATGGAAATGCTTTTATTATTAAACGACGCGATTTTTATGCGTTGTCTATGATGTGAGTAATGTGCTATCCCGTAACACCAACGAGTATTCCGCTGTATTGAATCGTATAAATTTGGGGGTGTCACATTCGTACCCGGATGGTTTGTACAAATCATATCTACCCTGCAAGCGCGTGCACTACTGTCACATGGCTGCGAGGGTTATCTAGCTACTGTTCACGACATGGATGCTGAATCTCCATCAATTCAGGATCAACCAATAGTGTCGGAATTCCAAGATGTATTTCCAGCAGAACTTCCGGGCATACCACCTGCACGAGAAGTGGAATTCAATATCGAGCTTATTCCAGGAGCTGAACCAATCTCCAAAGCTCCTTATTGCATGGCTCCCATAGAGCTGAAGGATCTGAAGGATCAACTACAAGAACTTCTAGAACGAGGTTTCATTCGACCGAGCGCATCTCCATGGGGCGCACCGGTCTTATTTGTAAAGAAGAAAGACGGCAATATACGTCTTTGCATAGACTATCGCGAGCTCAACAAGATTACCATCCGGAACAGTTATCCACTGCCGCGTATAGACGATCTGTTTGACCAACTCCAAGGGGCCAAACACTTCTCCAAGATTGATCTTAGGTCAGGCTACCATCAGCTACGGGTTAAGGAGCAGGACATCGCCAAGACTGCTTTTCGTTCCCGCTATGGCCACTACGAGTTTATAGTTATGCCATTCGGCCTGACAAATGCTCCAACAGTGTTCATGGACTTGAGAACAGAATCTTCCATGAATTTCTGGACAAGTTCATCATTGTCTTCATCGATGACATCCTGTTTTTCTCAAAGTCCAAGGAAGAACACGAAGACCATCTTCGTACAGTACTACAGATTCTTAGCCAGAAGCAGCTGTATGCTAAATTCTCCAAGTGTGAGTTCTGGTTAGACAAGGTGGATTCTTAGGTCACATTGTATCAGAAGAAGGAATCACTATGGATCCAGCGAAGGTTGAGGCCATTACTAAGTGGCCGAGGCCGACATCAGCGACGAAAGTCCGCAGTTTCTTAGGCTTAGCTGGCTATTACTGTAGGTTCGTGGAGAACTTTTCCCGCTTAGCACTACCATTGACCAAACTGATGCGGAAAGGGGAGAAATTCGTCTGGACTGAAGAACGAGAGAAGAGCTTTGAAGACCTGAAGCAGAAGCTAGTATCTGCACCTATTCTTACTCTCCCATCTGGTACGGGTGGATTTCAAATCTACAGTGATGCATCGGGGAGGAGACTTGGTTGTGTTCTCATGCAACATGGGAAAGTGATCGCGTACGCTTCACGGCAGCTTAAGCCTTATGAAGAAAATTACCCCACGTATGACTTGGAACTTGCTGCAGTCGTGTTTGCATTGAAGATATGGAGGCACTACTTATATGGAGAATCATGTGATATTTTCACAGACCACAAGAGCTTGAAGTATATCTTCACTCAACGTGAATTGAATATGAGGCAGAGGAGATGGTTAGAGCTGTTGAAGGATTATGACATTAATCTACAGTATCATCCCGGAAAGGCAAATGTAGTAGCAAATGCTTTTAGCAGGAAGTCCGGAATGATCAACGGCATTAAAATTGAGGAGGAAATCATAAGAGACTTGGAGCGACTAGACACCGAGATCATGGTACGTGGATGACACGGTTACTGGGCTAATCTTAGAGTGGAACCCGAGTTACTCTCTAAGATCAAGGAAGCTTAGAATGATGATGGAGAAATCTGGGCGATAGTACAGAATTTGGAGAAACAGACGGAATTCAGAGTAGATGCAGATGGTATCGTATGGCAGGGCACGAGACTTTGTGTTCCTGATGACCAAGAACTCCTGGAAGCCTTGTTAGCTGAAGCTCATAGCTCCCCATTCTCTATACATCCTGGTTCGACTAAGATGTACCATGACATCAAGCAATACTTTTGGTGGAGTGGTATGAAACAGGATGTGGCCACTTACGTCTCCAAATGTCTTACCTGTCAGCAGGTTAAGATCGAGCATCAGCGATCTGGCGGTCTCCTTCAACCGTTAGATATTCCAGAGTGGAAGTGGGACAAAATCACCATGGATTTTGTTACCGGTCTTCCGCCTACCAAGAGGAAGCACGATGCAATTTGGGTTATCGTAGATCGACTCACCAAATCAGCTCATTTCTTACCGATCCGCAAGGAAGATCCGGTAAGTAAACTCGCCAATACGTATAGAAGAGAGATCATGAGACTCCACGGTGCTCCATCCAGCATCGTTTCAGACAGAGATCCTCGTTTCACTTCGCAATTTTGGAAGAGTCTGCAGAAAGCTTGGGGTACACAACTTAAGCTCAGCACGGCTTTTCATCCTCAAATAGACGGACAGTCGGAGCGAACGATTCAGACATTGGAAGACATGTTGAGGTCATGTGCGTTGTAATGGACGGGTGATTGGGACGATTATATTTGTTTGGCGGAGTTTCCATACAACAACAATTGGCACGCAAGTATCAAGTGTGCTCCTTTCGAGATGTTGTATGGCAGAAAGTGTCGCGCCCCAATCTGCTGGGATCAGGTTGGCGAGCGAACACTTGAAGGACCAGAAATCATAGAGATGACCAATGAAAGGATCGTAGTAGCTAAGCAGAAACTTCAGGAGGCACGGTCACGTCAGAAGAGTTACGCCGATAAGCATCGTAGGGACATACATTTTAACGTAGCAGATCATGTCTTCCTTAAGGTTTCGCCGACACGTGGTGTTAGACGCTTCGGGATTAAAGGGAAGCTCAGTCCTCGTTTCATCGGACCGTTTGATATCATTGAACGAGTCGGTGATGTATCTTACCGGTTAGCGTTACCTCCGCAGCTTTCACATGTACACAATGTGTTTCATGTGTCCTTACTCAGAGGGTACCAGTATCATCCCCTTCACATGGTTCAGTATCCACTGGAACAGATACGTGAAGATCTCACTTTTATAGAAGAACCCGAACGAGTTCTTAACAGACAAGAACGAGTCATGAGAAGGAAGACGATTCCATTCGTCAAACTCCTTTGGAGGGATCATACCGAGCGGGAAGCCACTTGATTAACAAAGGAGTCTATCCGGGCTTCTTACCCTTATTTAATATTTTAAATTCGGGTATGTTCTTCTTTTTCAGTTTACTTTATCTATAATTCGGGGACGAATTATTCTTTTTAGGGGGGAAGAGTTGTAAAACCCGCATGCTTTTACCATGAATAGTACCCTTAAGATCGTACTTACTAGATTAAAACTTTCCTATTATAGCATGATTACGTTTACGTGTTAGGATTTTACGTATTACGTACGTGTTAGAACACGATAAGTATTTATTACGTACGGACACACAATAATTATTTAACAATAATTAATCACGAGCATGTGATCATGAAATCATGAACGTAATTAAATCACGAACTAATATTAATTACGTATATATATTTATTACGAGCACGAATAAATATATTAAGTCACGATTAATATTTAACGAGAACACATAAAACACGAACACAAATAAACACGAACGAACACTTAAATATCAAGACACGGAAAACGGTACGGGTACCCCATGTGGGGCCCCCTTAACCACGGCTACACCAAAAGATGGGCCTAGCCCATCTAAATTTTTAACTAACAAGGGTTAATGTGAAATCTTGTTTTCATTTTTCACTTTACAGTAAAAACATTAAAAACCTAAAAAGCTTTCCTCCTTCTCATTCTTGCTCTCTTTGGCCGCCGCACCTAAGCACAAGAAAGGGGGTGTTCGTTTGTTTTTGATCTTGAATCTTGTACGTGCGTTCGTGTGTGTTCATCCTCATTAGATCCACGCATTCGGTATATCTTTTAAATCCTTTTTCTTTTGTTTTGATTTATTAAATTAAATAAGAACATGATGTTTTTAAAAACCTAATTAAAAACATAAATCAAACATGTAATTGGTTATGGGGTAAATCAAAACGGAGGTTTTTAGGGGTGTTTGTTTGGCCGACGCCTAAACCGAACCCCAAGGGGGTCTCGGTTTGGCTTATAGACCACCACCGAGACCATGTGGTCCCGGTTTGGTGGTGTGGGTCCCACGGCAGCAGCAAACAAAAGGGAACCCCGAAGTGGTTCGGGGTATGGTGTCGATTTCAGGTCCGGTTCATGGTTTCTAGTCACGATCCGGTTCATGGTTTATGTTAAGATTATTTTTTTATAATCATATGTTATAAATTAAATTAATAAAATATGACATGATTAATTTAATAAAAAATGATTTAGGTTATAATTTAATTATTAAATCATGGAATTATTAACCTAAGTATTTATATTTTTCTAGACTTATAATTAATTAATTATTTAAAAACCATGGTTATAATTAATTAATTAACATGACTTAGGTTATATTATTAATAATTAATAATACATGTTTTAGCCTAAGTATTTAATTTTATTTAATTAAAAGCATGATATATTTAATTAAATACTTTTAACCTATAGTTTATTTAAATTACATGTAATAATTAATAAACTATACATTATATCATTATGACTTAGAATAATAATCAGAAAAAACTTAAGCTTATATACTTAGCTTATTTAACCAGCTTATATCTAATTATGGAAACTTTCTATTTTTAGAAACTTATTTAATTAAGGCAGCTAATCTATTTATGGAAACTTTCTATTTTTAGAAACTTATTTAATTAAGGCAGCTAATCTATTTATGGAAACTTTCTATTTTTAGAAACTTATCTATTTTAAGCAGTAATTCTATTTTTGGAAACTTTCTATTCTTGGAAACTTTCTATTTTTGGAAACTTTCTATTTTTGGAAACTTTCTATTTTTGGAAACTTTCTATTTTTGGTAACTTTCTACTTTTGGAAACTTTCTATTTTAGGAAACCTGCTATTTTTAGAAAGTTACTTATTATTACACAGTAAGTATAATAATACATGAAATACCAGAAATACTTAATCCGAATAGACAGAATATAAGATAAACACAGTTTAAGGCTTAAAACAGTAAAACATGATATGAACATATAAAATAAGCTAAGACATGACATAAAACCAGTTACGTATTTAGTAAACAGATATTTATTCATGTATGTATTTATGTAGCATTAGTGATACCGAAGTAGGACTCTCCTCAGTTCGTCTTCTTCGTTCACTGGACATAAGGTACGGATTCCCATCCTTTCAGTATGGACATTCTTTCCTTATTAGGATTCCCCGTATGCAGCCAAATGTTTTCCCGTAGTATAAGTTTATATGTTTGATTTGCTTATGTTTAATTTAGAATACCTATAGCCATATACATGCATGACCAGTTTCACCTAGTTATGGAGGTACCATAACCATAACATTAGAGGCACTGATGTTATGACTTCACCACGGCGGAGTGATTGCTCGTGGCGTCCCTTCAGCTTTTGACCATATTATTATATTTATCATGTGGGGCGTATGGGTGCATCCTAGTTACATGTTTTTCAGCAGATTACTCAGTGTGAATGTGGTGTGTGCCTTGCATCCTTCACAAGGAGCTGATCCCTCCTACCCAAACCAGTATATTAAATTAGAGGCAGCCCCTCTAATTTGCATGATGAGGTCACCCCTCCAAGTATTCATGCACGGTGGATTTTCATGACCTATATTGGCTAATGGTAGAATATGTTAAACAGTTTTATAAGATAAACATAAGGCTTTTCAAACAATAAAACCAGTTTTACCAAGACTTAACCAGGTTATTCGGGACTTAGTTTCTTCCGCTGTTATATGTTATATGCTTATCCTATTCATGCTTTATTGTACATCCGTGCACTGAGCGTATTGCTCAGCCGTTTTCCTTTTCTATGTTCCCAAAACGGCAGGTACTCAGGGACGCTCGTAGATTTTAAGCGTACGTGCATATGGACTGGAAGCTTTCTAGCCTTTCTTTACTTTATGCATTATCTTTACTTTGATACACTTGCTATGGACATTGTTTAGTCCTTTCCTTTACAGTATTTATGTTTGTCTGTGATGAGCTTTACTTTTGGACTACCGATGTTTGATTCCGGTATTTTCCTTTTATGGTCATGTAATGTTTAGACATTTTTTCTTGTATGCTTTGATGACACGCCATAATTACGCGTGACATTCCATTATCAAAATGGGGTGTTACACACCTTATCCCACCATGCCGAAAAATGGTTTGATCGTCTTCCGAAGAATTCAATTCATACTTGGGACGAGATGACTCAATGATTTTTGTCACGCTACTTTCCACCATCCATGGTCACGAGCCTTCGAAATCAAATTAGTGGATTTACCCAAGAACCCGATGAATCACTTTTTGATGCTTGGGAAAGATATAATGTTTTGATCGATCGATGTCCAAACCACAACATGCTCCCCGTCACCTTAATTGATACTTTCTACAACGGTTTAACTTTTCGTGATCGGGATACGACTAATGCAGCCGCCGGTGGCACATTTATGAAAAGAAGACCTGAGGAGTGTAGAGAGCTTATCGAGAACATGACTACTCACCATAAAAATTGGGATTCATCCGCTTCTTCAAGGAATAACCCGAGAGTCAATGTTTCTTCTACTTTTCAAACCCTGATATCACCGAATTGACCCGCGCAATGGTCGAAATGAGCAAAAACATGCAACTCTTGGCTACAAATCAACAACACCAAGTTAAAGCTGTTGCAACTTCTTATGAGATCTGCGGCGGTCCTCATTCATACAATGATTGTCCTTCTACTCATGACAATCCGAAAAACGTGTATGCAGCTTATGGTAACTATTCAACGGAAAGCCATCAAGCCCGACTCAAGGTGATCGTAACTTGCTAAGTTACCGTTCTAACAAGTTTCTTTCACCCGATTTTTCTCCTCAAAACCATAACCCCAACAACTACAATAGAAGCAACCCAAACCTACCTCGAGCTTCTAATCCTTATCACCCACCCGCTCAACAAGCACCACCCATTAATCAAGATGTTGAAACTTTCATAAGGACCCAAGGAGAGCAAATCAAGAATCTTCAAAGCCAAATCATCAACTTGAAAGGAGATATCACTAAGCAAGGTAATGATATTAGAACCGAGCTTCGACATGATATGCAAACCTCTTTTAGCAATCAAACGAATGATTTGAATAATATGATGGCTAGTTTCTTTCCAAGTACTCAACCCTCTACTTTGGGTTCTCTTCCTTCAAATACCGTCACTAACCCAAGAGCGAATGTGAGTGCTATTACGACACGCAGTGGAGAAACCTTAGTAGGACCATATATTCCTCCCCCAGTTACTCCATCTACACCTCTCCACCACCATTTATCCCGCCTACTACCACGCCTAGTACAAGTTCTCCATTACCGTCTCCACCTATGCATGACGAAGTACCCAAGGAACACCCTTCACCAACCCTACCTTCAACCTATAAACCCAACATCCCTTATCATTCTCGCTTAGACAAAGGCAGATTGCTCACCAAGGATGACATTCAAGTGTCAAACTTTTTGAAGAAGATTTCAGGAGTGACCATCACCCTTAGCCTTGTTGAAGCTCTTGCCCAAATGCCGACATTTGTTAAGATGTTTAAGGAATTGCTTAATAAGAAGGAGAAGATGGCCGAGTTTGTTAATACTCGATTGAATGAAAACTGTTCTGCAATCATTCTTAAAAAACTTCTGGAGAAACTTGGAGATCCCGGTCGTTTTGTGTTGTCATGCATTTTTAACCAAACCAAAGAATTTACTTCCTTAGCCGATATCGGGGCAAGTATTTATCTGATGCCTTTAAGTGTTTGGAAAACATTATCATTACCCGATCTTACACCAACAAAGATGACTCTTGAGCTAGCAAATCACACTCTCGCTTACCCCGTTGGTATTGCCGAAGATGTGTTTGTTTAAGTTGGTACCTTCACTTTTCCGGTCGACTTTGTGGTTGTTGATTATGAAATGGACCCTCGTATTCCGTTAATACTTGGTCGGACATTTTTGAGAATCGGAAAAGCATTAGTCGATGTTGTCGAAGGTGAGTTAATCTTAAGATTCGGGAATGATGCACAAGTTTTTAAAATGGGAAAGATCACAACCAAACCCAATGGAAGAGAATCAGCGAATATGATTAATGTGCTTGATGATTTTTTCGTCTACAACAATCCTCTTTTCGATACTTGCTACGACAATCCACTTTTCCAAGATGATGTGGATGATTCTCTCTCCAATATAGATCCTCCACCAATTAATGAGTCTCCACCGATCTGTGATGACTATGATGATGATTCTAGTTCTGATATGGAGGATTCTGATGATTTTTCTTCTGAGTATAAAGACATGCGAACTTATGATGACTTTGATGATGTCGATACTATTTCGAGTGATTCTTCACATGATGACCTTGCACCTACTTTTGATGAAGATCCTCCGCCAACAACACTTGATCCTACTTTGAATGACTACTCATTTGAGGAAGATTTTGCTACTTTTCTCAACACTTACTTCCCAAATGAGAGTGATTCTCCTCCTTTGGACTTTGATGATGCTCTTTATCCTCCTTTGGATATGAAGAAAACTGCTTCAAAGGAGAAGAAGCCGGCCGACACCGATATCCGCAGCACTTATGTCTTGACACCTCTCTATCCACCTTCTGAGGATGAGATTGTGAGATTTATGAGCGGATTCTCTTCAAATTCTACTGAGCCTGAGTGTTATTTTCCCCTAAAGGAAAAGGTGTTCGATCCTGGTATTGCAATTTTTAAGCCATCTCAGTATCCATCTGATGAAATAAAAGGAAAGACTTTTGGAAACCATGGAGATATGCTTGTGCTGCATCATACTGTCTACCACCGTCCTCAATCTTTGCTTAAGGGAACCTTGCCTACTCTTCTTTGGCTTGCCTTGTTCGCCTTAAGCTTGTGTTACTTGATGGACGAAAACCATGTATTTAATCCCGGTGGATGTGTTTCAAGCGTCTTCCTATGCTAAGCAAGGTCAAGTCAGGCTCACGACTCGGTTAACAAAAACAAGCGCTTCTCGGGAGGCAACCCGCAGTATCTATCCTTTTTCTTTGTTTTTATAATAAGTATAGGGGGAGACCCTAGTATGTGTTTGTTGTTTTCTTTCTTATCATGTGCAGGGATTCGAGCTTTCAAAGATCCATTCTTGATGACTTTTGATGACCCGTGATTCCGTGTACCCATCTTCCCGGTTCTATCCTAAACTCTTTTGATTCATTATTTTATCGTTTATGATTGAAATAGGTATCACTTTAGTTGTCCTTTCCTTAGCAAAATTTAAACAAAATGCACAATGTCCTAAGTATAGGGGAGGTTACTTCCACATGCTTAAAAAATTGAGGACAATGTTTATATTAAGTGTAGGGGGGACTTCTATCGAAGTTAAGTGGGCTTTTCCTTGTATTTGTCGTCATTTTAACCGGAAAATTGATTTTTCGACATTTTTCAAAAATTTTGATCTATTTTAGCCTAGTAGTATAGTAGTACTTTCCTTTGTTATAGTTATTTTATTTCTTTGCTAGAATAAATTTTAATATAGTGGTTTTAATTTTCAAACGTTGTGAATCTTTTGTCTCAACCCGAGTTTACTTATCTAAGTTTACTCTAGCTAGTATCCTTAACGTGTTTAAGTCAAGTTTTGCTAGGCTTTTATATAGGGAGCTTTAAAACGCGAAAGTCTTAACTCTTACGGGTTAAGAACAAGAACTTTTCGCAAGTTCCTATAACTGATCCTAGAAATTCGTTTATCAAGGGAACTTTAAAATGTGAATTCTAAACTTGAAAAAGTCTAAGAAGTTGCAAGATCCTATAGATGACTTGAAAACCCAAAACTTTGATTTAATAGGCTAAGCATCCACGAGTCTCATTCCTTGAGATTTTAAATTGTGGAGAACGAGAGATGATAGAGTCAATTATAAGTTTGGTATTCTTTCATGAATTCATGTGAGTTGATTATAAGCTTTTTCTCCCATCGATTGTTAATAAATTTAATTGCAATAAGTAAGGTTGTACGATTTGAAAAGTTACTTAGCTTCTAGCCCAAGATCGTTTAAAAGTTGCTCGGTATTGATTAGAGTTCATAGCCAAGGCATAACTTATTGAAGCGGGATGCGAAGATTGGCGAGTCCGAAAAGGCCTAACAAGGCATGAGGGCTACATTTTGTTGCTAAAGATCCCAAGTGATGTGAAGAATCATTTATCAAAAATCAATATGATGGATCGAGACACACGACGAAAAGCAAATACTCCCCTAAAGATCATGGAGAAGTCTATCCAAAAAGGCCCTAACAAGGTATGAGGATAAATAGATCCAAGTCCTAAAAGGAGGCGGATCGTTGCATATCAAAATCCCAAATAAAGATTGGAGAAAAAGAAAGAAGCCGTGGTCCAAATATGAAGAATCTCTCAAAAACTTCAAGTGAAGAAATTCCTATTATGAAGAGAAGACCATTATTTCATGAACGTCTCTCAAGATTTGAAGTATGAAGTCAATGCCAAATATCGGTCCGAGAAAGGTCTCAAATCGTGAAGCGAGTTATGCCATGATATGAACTTTATGAGGTCCCGAGAAGCAGTTTTAAAAGATTTTGTCCTTTAGCTAACTATTGATTAAATCGTCCTACTTTATTTTCAGCCTAATAACTATCGAAATAAGTCAACAATGCATCCTCGTGATCATTCAAGACAACAATAAAATATAAGAGATACACCTAGGAATAAGGAAGTCTAAGTAAATAATTGGCCCACATGAGTTTGTGTTAGTTTGCTAACTTATAATAACAATGATCTCGTTTTTAAGCTTGGTATGGGGAACGTGAAACTTGAGGGTGATAATCATTCATGACATTTGACAGGTGTGTAAACACCCATCCTTTTTACCACTTAATTACAATAATAACCGAGCCAAAACGTGTATTTTATGTCATTTATGTCGGAATTATGCGTGGTTTGTGGTTTTGTTGTGATTTAGGACGAAAAGGTGAAAAGTGGAGAAAACACGGTATTTAACGGGCTTTTATCAAAGAAAAAGACGAAAGACGAAGTCAAGAAATCAAGAGTGCAAAAAGAACGGAAGTCCAAGACCAATTCTGAAGATTTATCGAAGAAAAAGTCAAAAGACGGAAGTTTACCAAAAGCCGAAGAACTCAAGTCTAATTTATTGAAGAATTACAAGATGAGTTCAAAGAAATCCCAAGGAAAAGTCATTAAAGTCCAAGATTTAAGAAGATTAAGAAGATTAAGGACTTGAACTTGCAATTAGAGAAAGAAGAAAGAGGGAGGAAGCTTCCTAAGCTCCTCCCTAATCTCCCTATAAATAGATTAGGTAGTTGTCATTTGATAGTTGTTAAGTGGATTGACAACCCACCTCTTCCACCATTTTTCATACCTTGCACAATTTAATTTCTTGCACTTTAATTTCTTGTATTGCACCTTTTAATTCCAAGTAAGTTTACTTTTGATATTATTGAATCTTTTCTTTTAATCAAGTTCTTATTTTTAATCTCTCATTCTACCTTTCTTGTTTTGCGTGATCTTTATGTTTATGAGCTTATTGTTATGTTCATTTGATTAAAGGTTATGTTTTTATGTTTTTGATTGTCTTGGATTATTGGATTTTATAGCTTATTTGTGTTTATCTTTAAGTTTCTTAAGTTTTTATAAAAGTCATTTTTATTTAAAAGTTGTTTTCGTATATCTTTTTCATTTAAGTGTTTTCAAAAGTCTTTTAATTTTAGCTTATTAGTTTTTCTTATACGTGTTTTAGTTAAGTTTTTAGTTGTGTGCTTATTTGAGTAATAGCTTATTTGTTTTGCTTATTTTCGTTTCTCTTTACTGTATTCCGACCACACTATCGGAATGGGGTTTTACTTTCCGACCAGCGTTCCTTTTGCTTGGTCGGAAAAGGGTTTTGTTATTCCTATCAGGATTCCAATCTGGATTCCGACTAGGGTAGTTTTAGTTTATTCCGACCAGGATTTTACTTTAATATTCCGATAGCATAGATTTCCTTGTATTCCGATCAGTGTCATTTTGTTTATTCCGATCATATTCTTTTTACTATATTCCGATAGGACTTGTTCTTGTGGTATTCCGATAGCTCTGTTTTTACTAGTATTCCGATAGGATTGTTTCAAGCTTATTCCGATTACATCTTTCCGATGGGGATTCCGATATGGATTCCGATTGGAATTTCTGACGGGATTCCGATTAGACTTTCCGATGGGACTGAGTTTTGTTTTTCTAGTTTTTATTTTTAGAGAAAAAGTGACAGTTTTTCTCGTTTTGATTTTAGTCTATTTTAATTACGTTTTGCATTTTTATTTGATTGTTAATTTACTTTTCGTCAAGTTTTAATTTTACGTCATTTAATTTCTCGTCATTTACTTTTAAAGTTTTAAATATTGCACCATTTACGTTTTAACTAGTTTTAGTTTTAATTACCCGTCCTTTATTTTAAAGTCTTGCACATTTATTTTACTACAACCAAAAATATTATTTTTTTACCAAAAACGACTGAGTCACACTTTAAACCGGAAATCCATTCGTTAAGACACCGAGAAAACGAACTTTTTCAACTAGTAAAATCTGTATTTCAAATGTTCCAAAACCCTAGGTAAGTTTTTGATCTTTTTACTTGTTTTCTTCGTTTAAATATTTTGTCTCTTTAATAAAGGCCAATGTGGATTGAATGTGATGGAAAATATAAAACTTGCTTTGTAATTAATGCATTGCATGAGGACATTGCAATGGTCAAGTGTAGGGGATTTAATAAGTGTGAAAACACTTATCCTTTTACCACTTAATTATAATAATAACCAAGCCAAAACGTGTATTTTATGTCGTAAAAGTCGGAATTATGCGTGGTTTGTGTTTTTGTTGTGATTGAGGACCAAAATATGAAAAGGGAAGAAAACACGGACTTTCACGGGCTTTTATCAAAGAAAAAGACAAAAGACGAAGTCGAAAGATCAAGAGTGCAAAAAGAACGGACGTCCAATGCCTATTCTGAAGATTTATCGAAGAAAAAGTCTAAAGACGGAAGTTTAATAAAGTCGAAGAACTCAAGTATAATTAATGAAGAAATTACAAGACGAGTTTAATTAATCCCGAGACAAAGTCGAAAAAGTCGAAGAATTTAGAAGACGAAAAGACGAGAAAGAAAGAAAGAAGGAAGCTTCCAACACATGCTTACCTCCCTAATCTCCTATAAATACCCTCCTAATATCACATTAGCAGGTGTTGACTATCTTGACAAAATAGTTCTTCCATTTTAATTACTCACACTTTCTTAATGTCATTTACTTAATTGTCATTTAATTACCTTGTCTTGCACCTTAAATTTGTAAGTTTAATCTTTACTTTTAATTGTTGATCTTATTTTTAATCAAGTTTTTAATTAATCTCTCATTCTACCTTTCTTGTTTGTGCTTAATCTGTATGTTTATGTGCTTATTGTTATGCTTATTTGTTTAATAGTTATATTTTTATGTTTTTGATTGTGTTTGCTTATTGATTTTATAGCTTATTGTGTGATTTTCTTATTTTTAATTAAGTGTTTTTAAAGGTTATTTTTATAAAAAGTTGATTTTAAATATTTTTATTATTTAGTGTTTTTAAAAGTTTTTGAACTTTGGCTTATTAGTTTTTTCTTAAAAGTATTTTGGTTAAGGTTTTAGTTAAGTGCTTAATTGTTTTTAGCTTAATTTTAGTTTTTAGCTTATTTGCTTCTTATCATTATCTGGGTTTCCTATAAACCCTTGTATTCCGTATAAGCTCCACTTTCAATATTCCGAATAGCTAGTGATATCACACATTCCGGATATGCAAGGTTTCTGATATTCCAGATTGGTGACTTGAATACATTCCAGATAAGTTGTAAAACTACAAATTCTGGATAAGTACTCAGAATAGATTCCGGATATAGTGAAGAAGTGGTGTATTCCGGATAAAGAACTAAACCAAGATTCCGGATAAGGCATAAGCCGGGTATTCCGGATAAGTAGGAATTCCGGATAAGGCTTCTAAAGGGAATTCCGGATAAGGATTTGGATAATATTTTGGATAGTTGGAATCTTGTATTCCGGATATAGGGAAAAATCAAGTATTCCGGATAAGCTGATTAACTCCAAATTCCGGATAAGCTTTCGACTGGACATTCCGGATAAGGGTATTGTGACAAATTAAGGATAAGTCGTGGAATAGTGAATTCCGGATAAGGTGTTTTAGTGAATTCTGTATAAGGGTTCGAGGTCTCTCCATTCCGGATAGTGTAAGGATTCAAATTCCGGATAAGCAGAACAAAAAGGTATTCCGGATAGTGTCTGGAATTTAATATTTCGGATAGTGACAACTATTTGGTTATTCCGGATAAAAGTAAGATTGGATTTCGGATAGTGAAAGTATTTTGGATCCCGACTCAGGTTTTGTTTATCCTCTGTTTTATTTTCAAGTATTTATCTTTCCCGCCATTTCTCTTTAGTATTATTTTAATTGTTTTTCTTTATTTTAAATTTCAAGTTTACATTTTTATTACATTGTTAAATTTACTTTTCGTCGAGCTTTAATTTTTGTCATTTAATTAATTTACTTTTAAAAGCTTTAATATTGCACCATTTACGTTTTAATTAGTTTTAGTTTTAATTACACACCATTTACTTTAAAGTTTTGCACATTTTACTTTACTACAACGACAAATTATTGTTTTCCACCAAAAGACAACTGATTCGCACATTTACCCTTTTTCAATTCAAAAAGACTGGAACAACGATATTTTTATACTTGGTAAAAACCTTGTATTAACTTTTTAGCTTATGATGCCTCCTTTGGTGGAGAAGAGAGTGCTGAACTCTCTTTGAGCTTATTTACACCATATCAATCAATCAAAAACAACCAAATCACCATCACACACCATTGATCATCATCATCAAGGTCTGCTACAAGTCTAAACTGGTACTACTGGCTAGAACTGGTAGAAAACTTGACTGCAACAAGGTCTGATCACATAAAACAGCTTCTAAAACAACCACTTGATTCAGTTATTCATGGTGAATAACGGAATCACATTCATGAAGGAATAAACAGTGAATGCAGTATAGTAAAGAAGAGAATTGAGAATTTGTGAACTAAAATTTGTTGTTAATGGTGTAACTTTGTTACAACTGCCTAACTAACTCACTTAGAGTGGTTGTCAATCAATCTAAGTAGTTTTAACTAAGAAATGAGAGAGAAACAAGATTAAAGCTAAAGTGTGTGTGTTTTCACACTTAACTACATTACATGAAATGAGAGCTAACTATCCCTATTTATAGACAAAATATGAGATGTAGGTGAGGTGAGTGACGTGTCTTTGCCAATGAGAAGCTGTCAGGTGTCCAAATTTGGTAAATTGATATTCAAGTGTTCTTCATCAAATTGAGGGAATTTGATTCCCTTGATGTTATGTTAATTGGATTGATGGGTTGAACTCGTCTTGTCATTGCGATCATTTTTTCTCTTGAAAGCTTTCTTTGATATGGCCTCTAGCGTGTTCTTCGATCTGGAAATACGATGTACCACTTGGCGTTCTTGGATTGGCTAGTAAATTATCACACGGATCACTATCCATAGGAATATTTGTGTGAATATAAATGGTGCATTCTGATTGGTTTAGGTAAGAAAGTGGGTTTCACTGTTTAGATTCTACTCAATAAATGATTTGCTGCTCATTAATGGTGTTGACCTCAAGTCAATGATCCGTGTGCAATGATATGAGTGTTCTGATTGGTTGAGAAGTGGTTCACTCGGATCAAGCCTCAAATAACTTTCCAAATTGGCAGAATTAACCCCTCAACTTTGGCAGTTCTTTGTTTTGAGCTAGGAACTTTGTAGAATTTACATTTCCAGCCCTTTGACTTGAAGTTTCAACAATATTGACCCTTTGACTTTAGTTGGCTTTCACTTGAGCTCTTTGAATTTCTTTTAATTTACACTTCTAGTCCTTCAACTTTAGTAGATTGTCATGAAAGGTCCTTTGACTTTGGTGACTTGTCACAATGAGTCCTTCTTTTGTATTTTCTGTGACAATCCGTCAATTTACGATTGATATTTTATTCTCAAATATTTATTTGAAAACATTATTTTAATGTTACAATATGAACTCACATACTTTTGGGAAGAAATTTGGATTTACGTCTTGAAGTAGCGTCAACTACGTCTAAACCGGAGGATTCAACGTTTCGTGCTTACGTTTACATACACCGTCTTTGGTGACAGTCCGACATTTCAGAAAATAAATTTGTCCGTGGATATTATTTTGGAGTTTTAAATTTGTGTTGGTTCATAAACTCACAAATTTACGAGAAGAGATTAGGACTTACGATTTTATTTTTACGTCCTTTACGACTAAACCGGAAACCTTAGGATTACGTATTTACTTTTTCGAACTCCGTTTTTGATGAGACAATTTTTATTGGATTCGTTTTGTGACGTTGATTCATAATTTATATAAACGTTTTTCGTAAAACGACCCGAGGGCACGCAAATTGAGGAAACTAGAATCGAGGAGTACCCGTAAATAAATGGGGATGAGACAAGTGGGACACTTGTCCCACCCCCATCAAAACCGGCCACTACACTACACCAAAGCAACTTGGTGTCAAGTTTTTACCTTGGTTGCTTACACATGTCTTATGCTTACTTAGTAAGCTAACCTACACCAAAAACCATCCAACACAAACTAGCAACTCATTCCCATCCATGCAATTCTCACACAATCCTCTCTTTCTCTCCATGGTTGCCGTCCCTCATCTCCACCAAAACACCCATTTCATACAAATTTTAACCATAAACATATGTTATAATTAACATATGTTAATCTCCATTCAAAAAGATGAAGATTGGTGCAACTTATAACATCCAAGGAGGAGTATTCATGGTGTCTTGGGGCTGATTTTCCACAAGGAGTTCATGAAGCATGGTGGTCATGAAGATGGTCTTGGTGCATCACAAGTTTCTCCATCAAAAATCCATGTTTTGATCAACCTACATCATCATGGTGGTATAAAGATTGTCCTCCTCATCTTCTTGTTATTTTGATTATGTAAACATGTATTTTATTTCCTATTGTATATGTATATGATGATTATATGATGATAAAAATGTTATGTGGGGATTTGTTGTTGATAATCATGGATAAAAAGATGAAAAACTACAAGTAAAAATGGGTAAATCTTGTTTAAATGATAGGCTGTATAAAAACAGTAAAGAACCATATGGTAAACTGATAAAATGATGAAGTAGAATGGATTTACAGTAAGCTATGGGTCTTGTACACATGTGAGAGTTGGCCATGCAATGGAATCAAAATAATGAGTGAGATATGATCAAAACAAGTTTAGGGTATAAATCTGAGGTTACTGTTTTGGACGATTTTTAGAAACTACTTAAAGGATGATTCAACAGTAGCTACAGAAGAGTTAAATGTAGCACATATCATTTAGTTTATGTGATAAAAATTTGAGCTTCTATCTACATGTAGAAATCAAGATATGGCAGTTTTGGTGAAAGTGAAGATAAAAATCAGATTTTTGAAAAATAAAGTATAATACTATTATATAAGCACTCAAAATTATATTGTATAAAATGTAAAGTTAAAACCCACTAACTCTTGGATTTTATTTATATAAGTATGTAAAAGGTTAAATAAGTATAAATTTTATAAAAATGGTAACTTGTTAAGTTTTATAAGTTATAAAACTATAAACATGATTTTTACGACTTTTTTGGCTATCGCCGTAAAATTAACGTTTTTGTTAAATAAAACTTAGATGGTTGGACCCGTCTAATGAAAACTTTATAAAACTTATATACTGATATATAGACATGTATAACAAGTAAAAACCGATAAAACCCGAACTATAAGAAATACGGACATTTACGAGCTAATTAAGCATATTGGACTAATAATTGGACTAAATAAGATAAAAACTTGTAAAAAGAACTTATTGGGCTTAACCCATTTAGGCCCAACTTGTAAAGTTTAAGTACTGATAATATAAGTACAAAATAGATTAAAATAAGTTAAATAACTTATAATAGGCTTATTGGACCTAAAACACGTAAACGGGTAAAACTAGTAAACTAATATAAAAGTTATCGACATATAACACTAAAATGAGTAAACGAGAATATGTAAACCCACTTGATCATCATATATATATAATCATCATATGTATACATAATTGATATTTTTATAAAGTCATTGGACAAACGTCTAAGACCGATTATTATTTATATAGGTTTCCGTGATTGAAGCACGTACCGTACGTCCGAATCGCCGATAACCCGCCTTCCCATATCAACGTGAGTTCATAGCCTCGCACTCTTTTAAATGTTTTTATAAATGTTTTATAAACCCGCGAGGGAGATAACATGTTAGTTTTTATAAAAATAGGACACCATTTGTCCCGATTGTTTGTTTATTGATTTTGGACCCGAATGATTGAATGACCCGATTGTATGACCCGATAAATGATTAAAGGACCCGATAGATGAAATAAAAATGGATTATTAAAGTTAGGTTATGTCACTAAAAGTCCCATTAGCATGAATTGTGAACTACCGGGATTTGGTAGACGCTTATGCATTTAAAAGTACTATTTGGGGACGATCACCCCAGTTCGCGCCTTGACGGTTGATCCCCGTCGTGCCACATTGATTGGTAAGCGAATTTATGTATGAGAAGATTTCCATAGCGTGACCTTTGTGACGACACGCTACTTTAGATGGGCAAAATTGGTATCGGGTTAGCTACCCGTTGTTGGTTTAGTAAGGTAACAATGTCATGCGGCTTATAATAATCCAAAAATTAACGAAATACTAATAGACGCTCCGAATTACGATGTATTGCCTGACTAGCAATACAGGGTCATACTATTGATATTATGTTCGTGTTTTGGTTTTCATAACCATATTCATATAACGGTTTTTATTTTTATACAACGTTATAAGACGTATTGTATGATATTTTTGCGACAGTGGCTCGTATAATGATTTTTAAGGCAAATGCCTATATTATGATTTTGATGAAGATTTGTATAAAATGACTTTGGCTATTTTATGGCCTATTAAAATGATTTGTACAAAATGATTTTCAGTAATAATTTTATACTGATATTATATTGATGGATTTTATTAAACTCTATGAATTCACTCGGCGTTATCGCTGACCTTTTCTTTTAACATGTTTTATCTCAGGTACTTGAAGGTAATTCTCGGGAAGACGACAAGAATTCATGGCCCGCACTTAAACAATATTTTCCATTCAAATACTTTGTAAAACTTTGTATGAAATATAATGACTTGGGACCGGTGTAACTTTGATGTTTATGAATGGAAATGCTTTTATTATTAAACGACGCGATTTTTACGCGTTGTCTATGATGTGAGTAATGTGCTATCCCGTAACACCAACGAGTCTTCCGCTGTATTGAGTTGTATAAATTTGGGGGTGTTACAGTTTGGTACCAGAGCTCTCGTTATAGAGAACGAAAGATTTTTAAAACTAAGGTTTGGAATAAAACATTTCAAAATCTTTTAACTATAAACATTTTTCACAAAATGTCTAAAAATCTTTTGACTATAACGGTGCCGAAGAATTCCCGAGTTACCGACAAGGCCAAGACTTAGAAGTGTTATTTTAATATATATATATATAACATGGATTATATATATGTATGATGTAATTTGATTACATGATTGTTCAATGATTATTTTGATATTTATACGAGGTATTTATATGACGTAGATTGTCACAAGAAACCCTAACTTCCCTAGTAAATTAATCGAAGCTATTCTCGTAGGAATTCTAGCTATCCTAGATCTAAACCAAGTTGTGGATATTTATGATCCCGACAAATGGTTGATATTCGTAGAAGTGTAGATATTAGTTGGTTGTGATATTGAAAAAGAATTGGCGAGATTAAATCTGATATCGATGTCATGACGATCTTTTCTTATAGAGTGGAGTTTGACAAAACGTTACCACCTAGAAAGATGTCATCTGAGTCGTTGTCACCCAATTCTTAAATTTGAAATCGAAAGGGTGAATGTTGCACTTGAGGCTGTCATTGGAACCGTTACCCAAAAGCCTCATGCCACTAATACCTTTCCGAGAAGTCTAGTTGAATGATCAAGTCATTTTATATTAATGACTCATTTGATAATTGTTGTTGTAAGAGATATAGGATTGGAAATTAAGTGTTGTTAATATCGAGCTTTTATTGCCTATTAAGGCCTAAGAATAAGATTGAAAGTATAGGAAAATGAGGTAGGATATCGAATTGAGTATAAAATTGGTTAAAATTTGAATAAAGTAAAATTTAACCCGTATGGAATATGAGATTGTTAATAGAAGTCGTTAAGTCCTGTGATTGAATTATAAGGTTTTAACTGATTGATAGTTCGTGTTAAGGGTTGTTCCTAGACCATTGTCCACTAACGAGGATGCCCAGTGTCCAAGAAATAAATTGAAGAAATCTTCTTCTGAATTGAGACCGATGGATCTTCTAGGACATGTGGAACACCAAATGACTCTTGTAGATTAGTATTCATTGTGGTATCTTTTAAGAATCCCTAACTTAACTGAGATATCAGTTGGTAGGATGAGTTCTGAGAATTGTATGACATAGTGACACGTAATGTGTTACGGTACAATTTTGACTTGTTTGTGATTAACGAAAAAGACTACCTTTGATTGCTAAATTCTACATGTATCGATGACATCTATCTTTTATTGCTTCATCCTAATGCTCACATTAGTGATGCAACCATTGAGCAAGTACTCATCTTGAATTAAGTTACGTTGTGGATTATTCTTTTGAGTGCCATCGAGATCATGAACCTCATGATTAATTGGCTAAGCTCATTTCCTATCATATTGTAGTTAGTTCTTGGTGAACAAGCTTTCATCACTCTTTTGCAGATCACTCATTGTTTTTATAAGTTAAAACAGTATTCCTTGAGAAAAGTTGAATTCTCATCACCAAAAGGATTATTCAAAATGAGATTTGTAAATAATCACTATCGAAATGAAGTTGTTTATAAAACACCTTGGAAAGCTTAATTGTTTTCATAACAAAGAAAATCTTTGTAAATTTATTTTTGATTCTTATTTAAGAATTAAGAATGAAAATGTTTTTATTATAAACATGATGATAAAAATTTTGACGAACTGAGTATTGCATCGTTAATCTTGAAATTGTATATAGTTGCGCGCCTACATACAATTTGGAATAGACTATGCAAAACTGATTAGTAGTCACCATAAAATTAATGAATAAACACAACATTTTCTTTGAAGATTGTGAAAGATTAAATTTTATGAGATCTGCAAAAAGTGAAAAATAAGGACATAATGTTAGGGACACCTACATATGTGCCTGTAACACCTATTCTTCTGAGTCGAATTTACTCATCTGTGGAAATTTTCTTATTTGACAATTGACAATTCTTTCTTGTCCAATTCTCCCGTAGTGAGATTCTTAGGAAAAGTATTTGATTACCGAGTGTTGATACCCGATTGGATGTATTGACGTTCTTATCATTTCTTATGATTTGATTTCATTTGAATGACCTGGGTAAAGATCCGAGGAGCTTTCGAATGCGTACTCAAATTATGAAAACATGGGATATATTCATATTCGTTAAATGTTTTCGTCTGTATCTGATTTGAAATTATTCCGCGTAGATTATGCGTTAATCTTACTCTTTTAAGGTTAGTTATGTCTCCGGATATCCTTGATTTGTGAAGAATTATGAGTTATTATTAGTCTTTTGAGAAGTTCACATCTTGTCGACGGCAATAGAACTGAAAAGTTGATAGTGCCAGTAGAATGGATTGATTGATTATGACATGACGACATTGTCTTAATTGATGGGAACTCGAGTAGAATTCCTCTAAACGATAAGATGTTGATTATCAAAAGTGATCTAAATAATTCTTGGTGGATGACGATATCCTGTATTTAGACTTGAAATTATACCGTGAATGGTTGTGAACTAGTTATAGATATTATAATCTAGAAGAACCTAATATGAATTTATTAAAAGATGTTTCGGTTATCTGAAACTTTAGTAAGTATTTGTTGATGAATTACCTAGACTTTCGCCATTAAGGCAAGTTGAAATTTGTATTGATTGTATTCCCGGTGCTGCACCTATGGCATGTGCACTGTACGTCAACACCATCTGAATTTAAGGAATTACCGTACAACTGAGAGAGTTGTCGGAGAAAGATTTTAATATACCAAGCCTGTCATCCTGAAGAGCTATGGTGTTATCTTTCCTTATATTTATAGATTACTGTGACTGAGTAAATTGACAATCGAAAACGATATCCATAACTCGAAATGGAAGAATTGTTCGATCATTTACAAGGTTCTAGCAAATTTGATCCATAGCATGGTTATCATCAACTTCGCATATGCGAAAGAGATTATCTATTCCAATCACTACATCCGGTGCTTGTAATGAACATTATGAGTTCCACGTGATGTCGTTTGGATTGACCAATGCACATGTAGCATTCATAAATTTGGTGAATCACGTGTGTAGGCTGTAATTTGATAAATTCATGCTCGTGATCATTAAGGACTATTTGTTTGTTTATAAGAATAAGAATGAAGTTAATAATTAATTATAGATTGCCCTGAATTGGCCGAACGATAAAAACCTGTATTTTAAATATTTAACATGTGATTAACGGCTTAATACTTTACATGATTTAACCGTGTGATTAATAGATAATGGAACCTATATTGACTTTTCAAAGATTAGAACCATTAACGCTTAGGGATTAAAAACTTAATCCTTTACATAAAATGGCCGTTGGATTAATAATGGTAAGATGTATGCATATAGACTCTTAAAATTAAGAGCCCTTTTAAGACTTTGGATTTTATCAAAAAGAAATGGAAATATGTTTTGACAAAAGTTTTAACAAAGGATTTTAAAGGGATTATTCCCTTATACACAAACCATTTAACTAAACTTCTGTTTAGGGGTAAATGTTTGTGTATACCTTAAGACAACTTAAGAAGGATTGAGTAAAACCATTTATACCATAACTTGAAAACTTAAAACGACAATTTTTGCTTTTCAATTAAGAAAACTTTGACCAAAGTATAAACAAAGGTTTTTCGAACATTTACGGATCTTGCTAAATATTTTCGATAAATCAACAAAAATCTTGTTAATTAAATTCAAATTTATTTTTGAACATTTTATATAATTGGTCGAACTAAGAAATTTAAAATTTTTACGTTTACGTTTCACAAAAATTAAATAATTACTGTTAATTTACATGTAATAATTATCGACGCTTTAGACGTCAGAGTGAGAAAAACTGATAAAAATGATAGTTGAGACAAAACTGAAACATAAAAGATAAGAAGAAAGAATTTTGAATAAATACAGTTATGATATTTATTTCATCAGGAGAAAGTGAACGTAATTACTGACACATAATATAGAAAGAATATCTAAGTGAACTGTGGACATGATAATTATATCATCATGAGAAGTGAATATAGATACCGACGCATTATGAAGAAAAGATAAAGAACCAGTTAGGACATGTTCCTTAATAATGAAGGTGCAAAATAAATTGCCGAACGATATAAAAATAAACGATGTGTGTAAAAAGGATAAAATAGATGATAAAAAGGTTTCACGGCTAGTGTGAACCATTAGAATTAAGAACCGATGGCGTTAAATGTATAAAAGACCACATGTGATTGCCTAAATATGAAGGATTGTGAGATGTAGTTATATTGGAATTTTGTAAGTATAAGTATTCTATTCCTGTTATTTCTGATTTAATGTATCATTATCAGAAGAAGTTGAACTGATGGCAAATTATGAAGGCAGACATCGCCTCATACATTAGTAAACGTCTAGCTATTGCAAAGGTCATCATCCGAATTTGATTCGATTTGGGTCATCGTCGACAAACTGACCAAATCTGCTAATATCATTCTCGTTAATGATAAATGCAAAAGAGTTATGTAAACATAGCATGCCTGTATCGATCATCTATATCAAGATCTTCGCTTCGCATCGAATTTCTAGAGATTTGCTCAGAAATCATTGAGAACGAACCTTGATGAGAGTACTATGTACCACCCCAATCGAAGGGACGAGGTAAAGTAACGATACAAAGTAATATAAGTGCTGTTTTATGTTTGAATGATTGACCTTTGGTAATAGACCGTATAATACGTTTTCCCTTGAAAAGATTATCATTGATAATTATCGTATTAGGATCGAGATCTAATCTTGTTAGGATCTAAATCTTAGAGCATCTGTAAGCAAGAGTTGAAATGAAGACATCCGACATACACCCACTGTGAGTTGGACATGTCTTTTAGGTGTAAGGTTTCCTATGATGGCGAACCTAACCTTACAAAATACCCGACCCGCGAGATCTGAAATGATTATGGAAATTAGGATTTGATTATTGACTGCCAGTAGTGGGCAAGAGGTTATGTGAATGTGAAATGTAGATCTTGAAGTGCCAAATGGGTAGCAAAGTTATGCCACAATTTTTAAAACTTGGAAAAGTGAATTCATTATCTGACAAATCATGGGATATAAGTCTCCGTTGTATGGGACCATTGAGATGATGTAAAAGTTGGGATTGAAAGGCATACAAGCTGGATCTACCCTAGGACTTCAAGAACTGCGTGAATTATGTTTCGTAAATCGAACTTGATGGAATATCTATCAAGTGAAAATCTGATTGTTCTTAGTAATGCTTAGATCGGCGAAAAGTTGCATTCATCAGAAACCCGTGAACATCATGGATAGAGAAAGTAAGTCAACGTTTAGCCTGATCTTATTCCCGTAGTTATGTTTGATGAAACTCGCGTATTGTAACGAATTGCACTTGTGAGAAAAGACCGAATGGGGAGGAAATACCCACATGGCTTTAACTCTATAAGAAGCGAGTAGTAAGGTAAGATGATCTTTGAGGACAAAGATCCTGTTTAGGGGTAAATGCTGTGATAATCCGTCAATTTACGATTGATATTTTATTCTCAAATATTTATTTGAAAACATTATTTTAATGTTACAATATGAACTCACATACTTTTGGGAAGAAATTTGGATTTACGTCTTGAAGTAGCGTCAACTACGTCTAAACCGGAGGATTCAACGTTTCGTGCTTACGTTTACATACACCGTCTTTGGTGACAGTCCGACATTTCAGAAAATAAATTTGTCCGTGAATATTATTTTGGAGTTTTAAATTTGTGTTGGTTCATAAACTCACAAATTTACGAGAAGAGATTAGGACTTACGATTTTATTTTAACGTCCTTTACGACTAAACCGGAAACCTTAGGATTACGTATTTACGTTTTCGAACTCCGTTTTTGATGAGACAATTTTTATTGGATTCGTTTTGTGACGTTGATTCATAATTTATAAAAACATTTTTCGTAAAACGACCCGAGGGCACGCAAATCGAGGAAACTAGAATCGAAGAGTACCCGTAAATAAATGGGGATGAGACAAGTGGGACACTTGTCCCACCCCCATCAAAACCGGCCACTACACTACACCAAAGCAACTTGGTGTCAAGTTTTTACCTTGGTTGCTTACACATGTCTTATGCTTACTTAGTAAGCTAACCTACACCAAAAACCATCCAACACAAACTAGCAACTCATTTCCATCCATGCAATTCTCACACAATCCTCTCTTTCTCTCCATGGTTGTCGTCCCTCATCTCCACCAAAACACCCATTTCATACAAATTTTAACCATAAACATATGTTATAATTAACATATGTTAATCTCCATTCAAAAAGATGAAGATTGGTGCAACTTATAACATCCAAGGAGGAGTATTCATGGTGTCTTGGGGCTGATTTTCCACAAGGAGTTCATGAAGCATGGTGGTCATGAAGATGGTCTTGGTGCATCACAAGTTTCTCCATCAAAAATCCATGTTTTGATCAACCTACATCATCATGGTGGTATAAAGATTGTCCTCCTCATCTTCTTGTTATTTTGATTATGTAAACATGTATTTTATTTCCTATTGTATATGTATATGATGATTATATGATGATAAAAATGTTATGTGGGGATTTGTTGTTGATAATCATGGATAAAAAGATGAAAAACTACAAGTAAAAATGGGTAAATCTTGTTTAAATGATAGGCTGTATAAAAATAGTAAAGAACCATATGGTAAACTGATAAAATGATGAAGTAGAATGGATTTACAGTAAGCTATGGGTCTTGTACACATGTGAGAGTTGGCCATGCAATGGAATCAAAATAATGAGTGAGATATGATCAAAACAAGTTTAGGGTATAAATCTGAGGTTACTGTCTTGGACGATTTTTAGAAAATACTTAAAGGATGATTCAACAGTATCTATAGAAGAGTTAAATGTAGCACATATCATTTAGTTTATGTGATAAAAATTTGAGCTTCTATCTCCATGTAGAACTCAAGATATGGTAGTTTTGGTGAAAGTGAAGATAAAAATCAGATTTTTGAAAAATAAAGTATAATACTATTATATAAGCACTCAAAATTATATTGTATAAAATGTAAAGTTAAAACCCACTAACTCTTGGATTTTATTTATATAAGTATGTAAAAGTTTAAATAAGTATAAACTTTATAAAAATGGTAACTTGTTAAGTTTTATAAGTTATAAAACTATAAACATGATTTTTACGACTTTTTCGGCTATCGCCGTAAAATTAACGTTTTTGTTAAATAAAACTTAGATGGTTGGACCCGTCTAATGAAAACTTTATAAAACTTATATACTGATATATAGACATGTATAACAAGTAAAAACCGATAAAACCCGAACTATAAGAAATACGGACATTTACGAGCTAATTAAGCATATTGGACTAATAATTGGACTAAATAAGATAAAAACTTGTAAAAAGAACTTATTGGGCTTAACCCATTTAGGCCCAACTTGTAAAGTTTAAGTACTGATAATATAAGTACAAAATAGATTAAAATAAATTAAATAACTTATAATAGGCTTATTGGACCTAAAACACGTAAACGGGTAAAACTAGTAAACTAATATAAAAGTTATCGACATATAACACTAAAATGAGTAAACGAGAATATGTAAACCCACTTGATCATCATATATATATAATCATCATATGTATACATAATTGATATTTTTATAAATTCATTGGACAAACGTCTAAGACCGATTATTATTTATATAGGTTTCCGTGATTGAAGCACGTACCGTACGTCCGAATCGCCGATAACCCGCCTTCCCATATCAACGTGAGTTCATAGCCTCACACTCTTTTAAATGTTTTTATAAATGTTTTATAAACCCGCGAGGGAGATAACATGTTAGTTTTTATAAAAATAGGACACCATTTGTCCCGATTGTTTGTTTATTGATTTTGGACCCGAATGATTGAATGACCCGATTGTATGACCTGATAAATGATTAAAGGACCCGATAGATGAAATAAAAATGGATTATTAAAGTTGGGTTATGTCACTAAAAGTCCCATTAGCATGAATTGTGAACTACCGGGATTTGGTAGACGCTTATGCATTTAATAGTACTATTTGGGGACGATCACCCCAGTTCGCGCCTTGACGGTTGATCCCCGTCGTGCCACATTGATTGGTAAGCGAATTTATGTATGAGAAGATTTCCATAGCGTGACCTTTGTGACGACACGCTACTTTAGATGAGCAAAATTGGTATCGGGTTAGCTACCCGTTGTTAGTTTAGTAAGGTAACAATGTCATGCGGCTTATAATAATCCAAAAATTAACAAAATACTAATAGACGCTCCGAATTACGATGTATTGCCTGACTAGCAATACAGGGTCATACTATTGATATTATGTTCGTGTTTTGGTTTTCATAACCATATTCATATAACGGTTTTTATTTTTATACAACGTTATAAGACGTATTGTATGATATTTTTGCGACATTGGCTCGTATAATGATTTTTAAGGCAAATGCCTATATTATGATTTTGATGAAGATTTGTATAAAATGACTTTGGATATTTTATGGCCTATTAAAATGATTTGTACAAAATGATTTTCAGTAATAATTTTATACTGATATTATATTGATGGATTTTATTAAACTCTATGAATTCACTCGGCGTTATCGTTGACCTTTTCTTTTAACATGTTTTATCTCAGGTACTTGAAGGTAATTCTCGGGAAGACGACAAGAATTCATGGCCCGCACTTAAACAATATTTTCCATTCAAATACTTTGTAAAACTTTGTATGAAATATAATGACTTGGGACCGGTGTAACTTTGATGTTTATGAATGGAAATGCTTTTATTATTAAACGACGCGATTTTTACGCGTTGTCTATGATGTGAGTAATGTGCTATCCCGTAACACCAACGAGTCTTCCGCTGTATTGAGTTGTATAAATTTGGGGGTGTTACATTTTCTTCAATAATAATAATGCCTTGAAATCCGTGTTTGCACCAAATCTTATTATTTTTCCTACAAAATCACAAACAACAAAGAATACCTTATAATACTGCTTTTTCACATAAAACTTGGTATTTTTTGTTTGTGTTTTTGGGTTTGATATGTTATAATTGATATGAGATTTCACTCATATCAAATCCCCTACACTTGATCATTGCCGTGGCCTCATGCAATACAATATTTCAAAATTCTAAATTACATTTTTGTTATAATTAATCCACCTTGGCTAAGATGAAATGCTTTTACACTAGGCTACACTGTATGATGCATGATTTTGATTTTTACAATGCAATGCAAAGAAAACAATTCTACTTATATATTTTTGTATTTTTTTGAAATGATTTGATGGAAATAACTTATAAAGAAATCATTGACTTTGATTAGGGCTTTAATACCATGAATACTTATCATCCTCAAGTTTCACTTTCCCCATACCAAGCTTAAAAAAGAGATCATTGTTATTCATAAGTGAAAGTGCATCGACTTATTCATACAAATTAATGGTGTTACCATTATACCCCCACTTATTTTGCCTCTAAGACCGGTTATTATTTGAGCAAATTGCTTTTGAGCAAATTGTCATTATTTAAAACGTGAAATATAAGAAATGTAAAATCTGAAAATAAGGAAGCACGGTTTTAATCCTAAGTAACCATCTTATCCAATACTTGAAAAACTGCCAACAATTGATATAAGTCCGGCCCAAAATAATAAATCATTCGCCTTATGTGTAAGATCCTTATGTCATGCATTAATAAGTAGTTAGTCACTCGCTAAGAAAAGAAAAACAAGCCTCACACAATAATTTATATCCGCCGCATTTTTGAGACCTTGGATCTTTAATCCCGCAACCTATCAAGGTAATATTGAATTGGAGCAACTATTAAATCCCCGCAACCCTTGTGAGAGTAATATTAGAATTTATTGCTACTATAATTAACACTTCACTTCCCCTATTGGGAGTCTTGTATAATTATTTTTTTTCTTTTTTTCTAGCCACTCATTTTTTATAAGCCGCTCTTATTTTTCTTTATTCCTCACAAATGAAAGGAAAAGAATAAAAAGAAAAACACCCGCTAAGTATTAAGCATGGCATAAGTCTAATACACATAAAACATTCTAACTTAGAATCTTAAGACATACTTATACCAACCATGAATGATTAGTCAAAAATTCGTAAGAGACTACAAACCGATTAAAACCGTTCTTGATTATTTATTAACAATATATACATGTGTTGACGAGAAAGTAAAGGTTAAGAAATGGGATATAAAAGCCACACGTAATTTATATGAGGTTTATCTAGCCCTTTACACTTACTTCAAACTCTATCATTTCTCGTTCTCCATAATTTAAAATCTCAAATAATGAGACTCGTGGATCCTTAGCCCAATAAAGGTCTACGTGGTTAAGGATACTAGCTAGAGTAAGCTTGGATAAGCAAACTCGGGTTGATTCAAAATATCCATGGCGGGCCTAATATGTCAAAGATATCTAAATTTGTTAAACCATATCATTTATTATATATTTTTTCTTTTTATATATTTTTGATGAAAAATAAAAGAAGAAATTTATATACAATGCAAATGTGTTATTGATAGGTGTAGAAATATGCGTTTAGGAAAACAACGTATAAATGCGGCAAGTATTAAACTCGACGATTTAGGAAAACCGACAAGTCGAATAAATGCGGGTTCGTTCTCGAAGGAGGTGTGTGGATTAATGTGCCAATATATAAAATCAAGTTTGGATTAGTGACGTTTTTGGTTTAAAGAGAGAAAAAGTAAAGACGAGCTACGACTACGATTACACTACGACGATTTAACGTAAAACGCGAACGTAAATAAGTAAAATGCGACAAAATTAAAAATTAAACCTAAAAATTAAATAAAAGATTAAACTAAGTCTAAAATAATATAAATAAGAATAAAAATCCAACAAATATATTTTAAAACCTTTTATTAATTAAATATTCAATTTTAAATGCTAATTAAAGCCCTAAAATCAAATATAATTAAGAAAAAGCCCAAAATACAATTTTATTGAACAAATAAATCACTTATATTATTTAAAGACTAAAAAGTATTTTTCCTAAATTTTCAAAACTATTTTTCTATTTTTAAAATGCTAAAAACTATTTTTAAACCAAAATAATCATAAAAATAATAAAATAATGCTAAAAATAATTTGACAATTTTAAAAATCCTAATTTGTACTAAGTAATAGTAGAAAAATGAAAAAGTTTGAAAAAAGTAAAATTTTGCACTAAAAGACAAAATTGATTATAATTAAAACCTTAATTAAATTAAATTAATTATAAAAATTAATTAAAAAGGTGAACAGTAAAAACTTTTTAACTAAAAATCTTAAACTATTTTTCTAAGTCTATGAAAATTTTTAAAACTGAAAAATATAAAATTTTACCACTAAAAGACAAAAAACAGAAAATTAAAAAGTAATTTAAAATGCTATTTAATGTAAAAAATAAAAGATGAACAGTAAACAGAAAATAAAATTAATAAAAAAATCAGAATTTAAATAAGAAAAATAATGAAACAAGAATGAAGGTCTAATTCCTATTTAAGTTCACTAAAGACAAAAAATGTGAAAAACTGATAGTGACATGTGACTTGTTTTTGTCTGCTTGTATAGCAGGGGGAACTTTAACACAGGCAGTGGGAACTTGGTTCCCACTGGTAGAACAAAAAACAAGGTCTGGTGGATTTTTTGGCTATAACTTGAGATTTGCTAGGTTTTGTGGACAATGATTAGCACCCCTACACTCAGTGGAGTGTAGGGAGTCTATAAAAAATATAAAAAGCACACTTTGTTCACAAATTTCTCACAAAAATTGCACAAATAAGTCACTGTTATGGGTGAATAAGTTTCTGATGAACAGTGCTGAAGCAAATGGTTTCAAAACGAATTTCTAATCTATCAAACTAACTCAAACAGCAACCAAACTAAGCTTAACTGATTAACAACCCTAACTTACACTAATATCTAACAGTATCCAAGATTTCAAGGCAAGTTATACTAAAACAAGGCAGGAAAATGAACTTACTGTATTATAGCTAGTTTCTACCCATTTTAAACATGCAACTTTCCTTAAATCCTATCCAAACTGAAAAAAAGACACCAAATACACCTAACTTCTACCAACTAAAGTGTGTTTGGACTGTTTGCAAGCTCAAATCTGTCACCAATTCTAGCTAAAACCCACAACCAAACACCCCCTTATAATCAGAAAATCAAATTTACAAATAGATTTGCTACCAATCAACAATAAACAGGTTCAAATTATAAGAGACATGAATAACATTCACAAAGAACACCAATTAAACACAAAACACACCAAAATCATTTAAACATGAAATTTTCACAAAATATAATCACTTTATATTCAAAAAGGAAGGGAGTTCAAAAGCTATACCTTTTTTGGATTTGATCAGACCAAAGAATCACTTGATGCCCCTGCTTAACCTTGTTCAAAGAAGTGAGAATAATTTGGAAGACTTGTTTGGTTGCTCTTGTTGGTGGGCTACAACAGCTCAAAAGGTTCACCAAAAGAAAGATGGAATAAAGAGAGATATGATCTTTTGCTACCTTGGTACCTACACAATCAACATCCAAGAACAAGATTCAAACCTCATAAACTTCACCAGAAGCTGTTGTCAAGCAGCTTTTGGTTGGGGCTTATGAGGCAGTAAGCAATCAACAAATTTGAAAACAAAGGGTTTAAGGAAAAACTTTGGAACCAGTCTTCAAAAATACAAGAAAAGTAAAGTCACCAACTTAATGTAACACGAATTAAAAAATGGAGTTTTCACAAAATGGGTGTCAAGTATTTCATAAAAACAGAATTAAGAATTCATGGATCTTCAAGAACCTTTTCTTATGTTTCTTTAAAAAAAGGCTAAATGAATAAGATTAAACTAGATAAATCAAATAACAATGCAAGTAAACAAGGAACTCAGTTTGCAATGGAAATTTTTTAATACTTTAAATATTCATTAGAAAAAATATATTACAATCTAGAACAAAATAATAAGCTGCTACTCCTATGCTTTTTATACAGATAGAAAAGATGTTCTAACATAAACCCTAGCACGAAGTAACTTCCTAAATTTCCCTTCAAAGGTTCTTGGTATATGCTTGATAGATGCTATAATTTGAAATTGGTTCTAGATCATTCTTGCTGTGCCATGTGATGTAGCAGGGTGAAACTTGATCCTAGACGTCCAATGTGTTGTGGGGATCACGCAAATGCATCTAAATTGTCCACTCAGTCTTCATTGTTAGTTTGGTTTGAAGAGCTCGTGAATAACATTTGTCTTGTAGCCTTGTTGTGATGAGCTGGTCATGGGTGAGCACATGGGATGTTTGGGTGTGGGGTACGAAGTAAAACGCCCTTATTAATTTAACCAAATCGCAAGAAACTTGATTGATTAAGTCTGGGGTTAGGATTAGGGTTTAATGGTGAAGAGGGTGAAGTTAGATCTATTTTGGGTGTAAATTAGGTGTTACCCGCTTTTTAAAATATTAAACAATGTTTTTAAAATGTGTTTAATAATAATAAAAGGCGGATTAGTGGAGGGTGAGGTGTAGGATGATGTTGCGGTTTTGGTGAGGTGGCAAGAGGGTATTGGGTGGGTAAGTTTAGGTGTTTGATGGTTTTAGCCCTTATACTCCCAAAGATCTTTCATATGAAGTTCATAACAGATTTCCCTCATTCCCTTTGTAATATAGTTTGACCAGCTTGTCACTTTTGGCCTAATTGGTTTGCAAACTTTCAACAAGGATTAATCTTGCAATTCCTTCAATCTTCAAGGGCTGTTTTGTCATATCTTCAAACTTTAAGGATTTTTCAAGTATAAATGACTAGTGGAGGGTCATTTGTGACAAGTATTCAAAGATTAGGGACCAAACTTGACATTCTTCAAAACTTCAAGAGAAATTTTGTAAAATTCATTCTTCGGGCTCGGTTCTTTGTGCGGCGTCGTTTCCCGTGTTCGTTTTTGCTTGATTCCTTTGATCTTTTGTTGATTTCACGATATCCGTACCTAAAATACACAATGAACAAACACAAGCATATATTTGGGTATTTTGACGATATTTAAGCGTTTTAAGCCCAATTTGGACGCTGAGACTATGTATAAATACAGTCTCATCAGTTATGCAAATGAAAAATGATTAATCCAAAAATTCTGAATGCATATTTTTGGTGGCCAAAGTAGATCAAAAATTTTAAAAACGTTTGAAAAATTAATTTTCCCAATTATCATGAAGGTAAGGGAATGGTCTAGGTAAGGTCACTTCGATAGAAGACCTCCTACACTTAAGATAAACATTGTCCTCAATGTTTAAGAGTATTGGAGTAAACTCCCCTACACTTATGACACTGCCTACTTTGTTTAACTCAAGCTAAGGAAAGGTCTACTAAATTGAATTCATTTTAGACATTATTAAGAGTCAATTTTGAATCACAAAAGTATCAAAGTGAACCTGATACGGGGGCCTCCTCCATAAGCTCCAAGCATGAAATAAGAGAGAGCAACCCTACAAACACCAAAAAGGACAAAAGATAGGCACCCCCTACACTTCATCTCGACTATATTACCCTTTTATTAATCCTAACCTACCACACTATATTCTAGATGATCTAACCTAGTTATTCACGCTTGATTTAAGGAGTCTCTAGCTTGACTCTTCCCAAAATGAATTCATTCATGGGGAAAATAGGGGTTTCTTGGACCATTTCAACGGAAATGTCCTCCCCAAAATAATGCTTCACACAATGACCATTCACTTTGGAATTTGGGCCATTTGGTTGAGACAACTCAATGGTTCCATATGGAAACACTTGATCTATAGTGAACGAACCGGTCCATCATGACTTAAGCTTGCCAGCAAAAAGTTTCAACCGTGAGTTATAGAGTAAAACCGACTCTCCAACTTTGAACTCACGGTTCTTAATTTTGGCATCATGCAATTGCTTAGTCTTTTCTTTGTAAAGCAATGAGTTTTCATAGGCATCGGTTCTAAGCTCATTCATCTCATTTAGTTGGTCTTTCCTATGTGAACCGGCTTGGTTAAGATCAAAGTTATCCCATTTAAGAGCCCATGAAGCCTTGTGTTCCAACTCAAATGGGAGGTGACATGCTTTTCCATATACAATCCTATAAGGTGTGCAACCTATTGGTGTCTTAAATGCGGTTCGAAAATCCCAAAATGCATCATCAAGTTTAACCGACCAAGAAGCTCGATGCTCTCCCACCGTATGTTCCAAAATCCTCTTTAAACCACGATTTGTGACCTCGGTTTGCCCATTGGTTTTTGGGTGATACACGGTAGAAAGTATATGGTTAACACCATACTTCTTCATGACTCTTGTAAATTGATCATCACAAAAATGAGTCCTACGATCACTAATAATGGCATGAGGTACACCAAATCTAGCAAATAATTGCTTCAAGAATTTCACTACAACTCGAGCATCATTAGTAGGCAAGGCTTTTGCCTCAACCTACTTTGAAACATAATCCACCGCTACGAGTATGTACTTATTCCCCTTTGAATATGGAAAAAGTCCCATAAAATATATGCCCCATACATCAAATATCTCACACTCTTGAATGAAATTTTGTGGCATCTCATCTCTTTGATTAATTTTTCCTTGTCTTTAATACATCATAATATTTCACCATCTCTTGGGCATCCTTGTAGATTGAAGGCCAATAGTAACCCGAATCAAAGACTTTCTTAGCCGTGTAATTAGGCCCAAAATGGCCCCCCGTGGGTCCTTTATGGCAAGCCTTTAGGATCTTAAAAGCTTCAGGCCCATCTACACAACCTCTTATGATTTGATCCGTACATTGCCTAAAGAGGTAAGGGTCATCCCAAAAGTAGTATTTAGCTTCCTTAAGAAACTTCTTCTTTTGTTGGGAAGTAAGACCCTCAATTAGCACATCTCCCACAAGATAGTTTGCAATATCTGCAAACCAAGGGGTGGAATCCCCTTGTGAAGAGATAGACATGAGTTCCTCAAGTGGAAAGGATTCATTTATTTCCTTATGAGGCAATTCTCCTTGAAAAGGATGCTCAAGTCTACTCAAATGATCCGTGGCTAAATTCTCAGCTCATTTCTTATCACGAATCTCTATAGAAAACTCTTGGAGCAACAAAACCCATCTTAACAATCTAGGCTTAGCATCTTGATTTGTCATAAGGAATTTGAGAGCGGAATGGTCCGTATACACTATGGTCTTTGAAAGAACAAGATAGGAGCGACATTTCTCAAAAGCATATACAATGGCTAACAATTCTTTTTCCGTGGCAATGTAATGCAGTTGAGCACCCATCATTGTTTTACTAGCATAGTGTATAGGTTGAAAGTGTTTATTTATTCTTTGTCCCAAAACGGCCCCACACCATAATCACTAGCATCACACATGAGCTCAAAAGGCAAATCCCAATTTGGTGATACTAAAACTAGAGCCTTAGTCAACTTGTCCTTAAGGATCTCAAAAGACTCTAAACACTCTTGTGTGAATATGAAAGGATCCTCTTTTTCTAAGAGGTGGGTCATGGGTCTAGCTATTTTGGAAAAGTCTTGTATAAAACGTCTATAGAAACCTGCATGTCCCAAAAAGCTCCTAACTCCTTTCACCGTAGTTGGTGAGGGAAGTTTGGCAATAACATTGAATTTGGCACGATCCACTTCTAGTCCTTTATTAGAAATCTTATGCCCCAAAACTATTCCTTCTTTAACCATGAAATGGCAATTCTACAATTTAGAACAAGGCAGGTTTCTTCACACCTTTTAAGCATACGTTCTAAATGGAAGAGACAAGAAGTGAATGAATATCCAAACACCAATAAATCATCCATAAACACTTCCATGGTGTGCTCTATCATGTCATGAAAGATTCCCATCATACACCTTTGAAATGTCATAGGAGCATTGCACAAGCCAAAAGGCATTCTCTTGTAAGCAAATGTGCCATAGGGACGAGTGAATGTGGTCTTTTCTTGATCTTTTGGATCAATGGGTATTTAGAATTAACCCGAGAATCCATCAAGAAAGCTAATAAGTGTGTAAACACTTATCCTTTTGCCACTAAAATCAAGGAAAAACAAGACCTAATCATGTGTTTAATATCATAAAAGTCGGAATTACGCGTGGTTTTGTGTTTTTGTGTAAAATAGGTACAAAAGATCAAAAGGAAAGAAAACACGGGATTTCACGGTCAAATGTTGAAGAAAAGTCCAAGAAAGAGACGAAGACAAAGTCAAAGACCAAAAGTGAACTCAAGATCACGAAAACCGACAAAATCGACTCGATTTTAAAGAAAAATCAAGGAAGTCAAATTCAAGTTCGATTTTTAACGGATTTAACTTTTTTTGAAGATATTCGAGCTTTGTGGGTCCCATATTTGGGAAATGGGCCCAAAGGCCCATTAAGATATTCAAGATATTTTAAATGGGCCAAAAGCCCATTTATCAATCTAATTCAATATAAACGGATTGATGGATTGGATCCTTAAAGCCCATGTTGATTTGGACAGATTGAAAGGTAATGGGAAACTTGGGCCAAAGCCCATTTGGCTTATATACATGAAACGAAGGAAATATAAGTGCCTGGTCAAATCACAGTCAAACAACCACAACTCTCACCCCAACACACGAGTTAAATAAAACTCATTTACCCCACCCCTTTATTCATTCGATACTTCCAAGAAAACCACCTACTCACTTAATCTCCTTCTCTCTCAACACAGTCACTTTTTTTTACCAATCTCAAAAACCCTAATCTACCATAAAACGAAAATCACCCACTAATTTTTGGGGGTTTTAATCCACTCGTGTAATTCACACGATGGGGAATTAAATCCCCATCTTAATCGGAGAAAAAACACTAATTGTGGTCCTCTCTTCCATCCTGACGTGGCTCACCTCCATCACTTGATTGGCTCTCACACCTCACCACTACCAAACCCACCAATACTAATCCTCCACATCAGACTCAAGAAGTACAAAATTGCCAAGGTGGTGATCCGCGTGAATAAGGTTTTTTTTCAACCGTTGGATGAAGAAAGAAGAAAAAGAAAAGAAAAGGAGCGACCAAGATTTGAAGACGTGATCACCAAGAAGTTAGGGTTTCCCTATAAAACCCCATCCCACAACTTGTAATAGATTATTCCATTTTCTTTATTTACTGTTTTTTTAATTAATTTAGGAGTAGGATTAAATTAGTTTTAATTTTATTTTTATGCAAATTAGGTTGTAGGATAAATTGTATTTTCAATTTTTGAAGTATTGTAATTAGTTAATTATTAATGAAAGTTTTATTTTAATTAAATCTCGTCTACATTTCTTTTAAATCTATTGCAAGTTACTTTTTCTTTACTGTTTTTGATTAAGATTAATTAAAAAATAGAAAGTGGATGTTTATTTTCCCCACTGGGAAAGTAAAAAAAATTTGGGTCGAATAGTGGTTGTTTTCGGTTTGGATGATAAGATGATGATATTTGGTGGTAGATTCGGTTCATAGGGGGTTCAGCGCCCACCTACGTTCCAAAGATTTCGTCATCAGGTTCATCTTCTTCTCTTTTAATTTTTATTAATTTTTAGATTAATATTTGTTTTATGTTTGTTTAAGTTTATCTGCTAGTTTAAGTTTAGTGGTTACTGTTTATTTAAATTTTATGTTATTATTCAGTGTTTGGATCTGCTTTATTTATCTGCTTAATTTTTTAGTTAATGTTACTGTTTGATTTTGTGCTTTATTTGGTAATCTGTTTAGTCTGCTTATTGTTCTGTTTTTGGATTCGGTTTCCTTAAATCTGCTATTTCAGTCTCAACTGCTTTTGTTTGATTTTCGTTTAGTTCTTTTTTGTTGTTATTAGCTTATTTGATTCAGCTTAGTTGGGATTTGCTTATTCGATTTAGCTTATATTATTGTTTAACCTGTTTGTGTTGGGATTAGAGTTTGTTTGGAGCTGTTTATGTTTAGTGGTTTTATATTGGTTTTGTTTAGTTGTTTGGATCTGCTTATCTGTTGCGTAAGTTTCGATTTATTATCATCTGCTTATTTGGGTTGTTTCTGCTTATGGTTTGCTTACTGTTTTAGTTAGTACTAGGATTGAGTCTGCTTATTTCTAGTTTTAGAACACTGTTTGCTTATTTGTCCTTCTTAACTGCTTATTTTCCTTTTTTTTGCTTATTCATTTTGGCTTAGATTTATGTTTAGATCTGCTTATTTTTGGTCATAGCTTTTTAGCTTATTTGTTTTTCTTTTCCTGCTAGGTCTTTGTTTATTTGGTTTAGTTTGTCTACTGCTTATTTGGCTTATTTGATTCAATTAGCTTATTGCTTTTCGTTTCTGCTTATTATTTGCTTTACTACTTATATGTTTTGTTTCGTATTACTGTTACTGCTGAAAACAGATCCATTTGTTCTGTTTTGCTTTTAAGTTCCAAAAAAAGTTATAATAAAAAAATTAATTAGCAAAAATATTGTCTGTCAAGGGACTCGAACCCCTGACCTCTCGAATAACTGTCATACGCCATAACCAAATGCTCTAGACTCTTATTTGTGTAGTATCAGGCTTCATTAAATTAATATACGTTAATTTCTATCTGGCAGTTTTTAGTAATTTATTTAAATACTGGTTTTAGTGTTATTAATTTTGATTAAACGCTTTTCTTAATTATTTACTTTTATTCAGTTTATAAAAAAAATAAAAATAAAAAGACTAAAAAATATTTTAATTACTTTTAGGAATTTTAAATGTTTTTAAAATTAGTTTTTTTTAAGAGTAGTTTTAATTAATCTAGTTTTATTTAGAAAAATAGTTTTCATTAAAAGCCTTTATTTTAGTTTCATATAGATTTAGTCATAAACTTAGTTTTCAATTAATATAGTTTTGTTTTAAAAATAGTTTTCATTTATTAGATTTAAGTTTTATTAAAAGTTAAAATAGTTTTTAATTAGTTTAAAATATAACAAAAATATACATTTCACCAAGAACAAATAAGTTTTACGTTTAATCGGAAATCAATTCGAGTCGATTTGTGGAACGATAAATAGAGACTAAAAAGGATTTGCAAAAATCCTTATATTAAAAGCAATAGTATTCATTTCTGGCTAAACGTTCTAGCATTTGTTCCATGAAAGGTAAGGGGAAATGGTCTTTCCTAGTGGAATCATTAAGCTTTCTATAATCAATACAAAGTCTCCAACCCGTGACAAGTCTTGTGGGAATCAACTCGTTGTTTTCATTTGGAACAACGGTGATTCCACCCTTTTAGACACACAATACGCCAGGCTAACCCATGGTGAGTCGAAAATTAGGTTAATCTTACCCGCATCAAGGAGTTTGATAACTTCCTTTTTGACGACTTCATGGGTTTTTGGGTTAACCCTTCTTTGGTTTTGTATGGCGGGTTTGTAATCATCCTTCTTAAGGATTTTCTGAGTATAAAAGTTAGGATCAATCCCCCTTATGTCAGATATTTTCCAAGCTATAGCCTTTTTGTGCTTCTTAAGAACTTCTTTAAGTTTTTTCTTTTCATCTTCTTTCAAGTCCTTAGAAATGATAACATGTAGCTTATCCTCTCCCTCTAAGAAAGCATACTCAAGGTGTGATGGAAGATCCTTAAGCTCTAAAGTAGGTGGACTCTCAATAGAAGGTTTCACTAATGAAGGATCATCATTGGTAACTTCATTAGGAGTATGTGGAAAAGTATTATCCTCATTGAGAAATTTCTCAATGGTACGAATATCTTCTTCCCAATTGGTGGGAGAATCGTCATATGGTAAATCCACATCTCCTAAACTTGCCTCAAATTCTTGTAGAAGAAAATCACTTGCTCCATAAAGGAAGGAGCAATGGAAGCTACGGTCTCAACATGTGGAATGTCCTCATTACTACTCTTGCAAGCATCATGAAAGTGTTCATCACATACTTCATTAAGAACATCCACAATGTTAACGGTTTCACACCCTTGAGATTTCTTAGTTACTTTTCTCATTTTAAACACAACTTTCTCATCCTCTAGTCTCATAATGAGTTCCCATTCTGCCACATCAATAAGAGTGCGACCGGTCCTTAGGAAAGGTCTTCCTACAATGAGGGGAACTCGAGGGTCCATATCATAGTCATCAACTACAAAATCCGCGAGGAATATGAACTTATCAACTCCTACAAAAACATCTTCCACAATCCCCACCGGGTAAGCAATTGAACGGTTTGCTAATTCGAGTGTCATTCTAGTAGGTGTAAGCCCGGGAAGAGAGAGTTGTTTCTAAACCGACTAGGGCATAAAATTTATGCTATCACCAAGGTCCACTAGCGCCATGCAATTTTCTACCCGGGAAATTACATGGAATTAAGAATCGGCCTGGATCACCAAGTTTAATAGGTAAAGTCTTCAACAACACCGCGGAACAATTCTTGTTCAATTAAGTGTTAGGCATATCAACCAATTTTTCTTTGTTTGAGAGAAGGTCCTTAAACATCTTGGCAAACTTGGGCATGTATGCTAAAGCCTCCGCTAAAGATATGTTGATATTCAATTGCTTAAACATCCTCAAGAAGTTAGACACTTGTATGTCATCTTTGTTCTTTAGCTCCTCTTTCCTCAACCTAGAAGGATATGGTAGATTTGGTTTGGGTAAAGGTTGAGTAGGGGGTGTTGAAGGACTCTCCTTTTGGGTTTCTTCAAGGGTAGGTGTAGAAGGTGTAGGATTGGTTGATAGTGGAATGTCACAAGGAGGGACTGTGGGAGGAGTCACCAAAGAGTGAGTAGGAGTACTCATTATTACCATTGGGCCTTGTTCCCCCTTTGATGGCGGAGGAATAGAAGGTCCCACGGTGGTTTTCCCACTCCTTGTAGTGATTGAATTGACATTGGCCCTTGGATTGGTTTGTGTATTGGAGGGTAAAGCACCTTGAGGTCTTTGGTTTAAGAGCAACATAAATTTCTTGTTTGTCTCCTCTTGCATTGCCCTCAATTGATCTTGAGTTCTTCTTTAACTCTCACGAATCCTTCTTTCATTCTCTTGATTCATCTTATGAAGTAGCTCAATGGTTTCATTTTGTCAATTCCCTTGATTATATCCTTGGTTTTGGAAAGTTGGAGGTGGAGTGTGAAACCCTTGGTTATTTCCATGAAAATTGTTCCCTTGGTTTTGAAAGTTATTTTGCCCTCTATTGTTGTTATTCCCTTGATAATTTCCCCCTGGCCCTTGGTTTCTATTGAGCATTTGTGGGTTGTTTTGTTGGTTTTGGGTGGGTTTTTGGGGACGAAACCCTATGAAAGGTGATTAGGATTGATGTTTGGTTTAAAGTGTGCTCTTCCATCATCATTGTAAGAAAACATTATCCTTGATAGCCTTGAACTTTGTCACATTGCAAGTATGAGTGAGGGCCTCCACATGTCTCACAAGATAGGGTGATGACATTGACATTATTGGTAGAAGAGTTTTTCAATTGAAGTTTCATAAACTCTTGGAACATATCATGAGATTGGTTAAACTTTTGAAGGATTTGTTCATAAATTAATTTATTAGCACTCCCTTGCACAACATGTACCACCTTTTCTCTATCCCTATTGCTTTGAACCATGGATTTTGTCTCAATGATATCCCATGCATCTTGAATAGACTTAGCAAGAATGTTGCCACCCGCGGCCGAGTTAAGGGAATCTTGATGGTGCGGTCTCAAACCATTGTAGAAGGTGTTAATTTGGTGAACTTGGTCAAACCGTGGTTATGGCACTTTCTTAACAACTATTTGAACTCTTCCCAAGCTTCACTAAAGGTTTGATCTCTTTTTCTAAAGCCTATGATTTGGTTCCTTAATGCGGTGGTTCGTGAAGGTGGAAAGAACTTGTTCACAAATTTCTTCTTTAAGTCCTCCCAAGTGAGAATGCTATTAGAGGGTTGTTTGTCTAGCCAAATCCTAGCATTTCCCTCCAAAGAGAAAGGGAATAAGATCAACTTAATTGCCTCCAGAGGTACCCCATTATACTTGATGGTATTACAAATGGACAAGAATCTCTTGATGTGGTCATGAGGGTCATCCATAGGTATCCCTAGGAAAGTTATGGTAGAAACCATATGTATCACACATATCTTAAGCTCAAAATTGTTGACGGCTATCTCAAGAATGACTATGGCATCCGCATTCCCATCCACGTTGGATTGGAGAATCTCAATCAATGGTCTATTGTCCATGGATTCGTTTAAGTGGTCGAGAGCACGATGCTCGTGATTGGCTTGAGGGACGGCTTTGTTCTTATTCTTCTTACTTTTGGGAGGAAGTGATACACCAATAGGTATATGTTCACGTGCTCGAGTACGCATGTAACTCAACATGAGGAATGAGAGAGGAGCTCTCGGTCGACTTTGAAAGAGAACAAATTATCTCCTTCGAGGTTCAATAGTGAAAACCACAAGAAAGTATAATATATATGTAATACTAATTGGGCGGCAAAACCCCTAACAAGCCTTCCTTCTTGAAATACTTACTAGTGAACGGGGGGAATGAGGTGGCGCAAAGCTCCTAAGTACCTGTTTTCCTTAGGCTTGCATTTTATAGCAAAACCGCCTTTCTATTCACTTGATAGTTCGTATTTCTCGAATTCTTGCTTATTGAAAGTAATTATCTATTTTTGCCTTTAGTTTGTTTTATTGATACACGTATTTGGGACCGGAACACCCCCAAATACGGTGTATTGCCAGGGCAATACTTATGGAAGTAGGTAAATTGGTTGTTCGTATCTACGTATACTAAATTTACATATAATAATATAGAGTAAATATTTTTGTATTTAATTGATTTTTTTAATGAAAGTATAATATGTACGTAAAAACAAGTGAATACAATATATACAATATATTTTTAGTGTAATCCTTTAGGAAAAAGATTACTTTTGTATTTTTTATTTTTTAGTTCAATTCTTAGGAAAGAATTGATTTTTTTTAATTTTTAATTTTTTTTATATTTTTATATTTTTGATTTTTTTATATTTTTGATTTATAATACGTAAAAGGAACGTTCACAATTGAACGGATCCCAAAATCCAATATGTAACCGTCAATCAACCGTCAATCTCCGTAAAGAACCAGCAGCGGCGCCATTAATATTTGTCTTTTTCAAGTTCGTTTTTGTCTCGATATCTTTACGAATTGAATGATCGATATCAATCAAGTCATTTTATTGTTCTTGGTATTTGATTGTCAAAGTTTATGGTATTCTATGTCCAATTTCCACAAAACCGTCAAAAGTGTAAAATAATATCGTCTACGTAACCGTACTAATCTAAAAACATAGTGCACATACCATTTACAAAGCACAAAGTACAACCAATTAATGCACAACAAGAATTAATGGCCAAAATGTAAAGTATATGAAAGTATAAGGACTAAAATTGTAAATGTGCAAAGCTAAGGGACTGAAAATGTAAATGTAACAAACTACTAACCAAATGTAACAAGTTTAACAAACTAAGCAACTAACTATAAAAAACTAACAAAATTCAGGGACTAGAACGCAAACCCTAACATGTTTAACAGATTTCCATCTAAAAAGCAACTACCCTAATTTCCAAGGACCAAAGTGCAATTAATGAAAATATTTTCACTAAAATCGGTCTTATTGAAGATTAAGCCATATCTTGAGTTTTAGTTAACCAAATAAGCTCAAACTAGTTTCAAAAGTTTCCAAATTTAAAATAAGCAAGTCATGATTAAGGATTTAAACTGAAGTTGTCTAAATCTCAAATAAGCACTTTTGAATAAGCCACTTTTAAGAGAAATGCTTATCTAGATAAGCACTTAATCTGTTTTTCACAAAAGATGATTATAAGCCCAAAATATGGACACCTGTCCAAGAAATTTTGAAAAACAACCACAGAATAAGCCAGAAAATCAAATAAGCTCAAATGGGCTTATGTTGACCAGTGTTGACCAGAATTGACCAAAAGTTGACCAAGGTCAAATCCTATTTTAAGCACTTATACAACAGATTTGTGAAAGAAAATGGGCATGTTTATGAAGTGGATAGCTGGAAATGGAAATAAGATATGACAGAATTAAGCTATTTTCACAGAGACTTTTAACAGCTTCTAGCTTATTCTACAATGAAAACTGTATCAACCTTGAAAGATAGGATGTTGGGCTTTCCAAAAAACCAAAATTCACAGTCTAACTCTAAGATTTGGGCTAGTTATGCTAGTTTGAAAATGGACTGTTCTAGGCATGTATGACTGACCCAAAGCATTTCAATGTCATTTTCCTCATTGACAATTTGTTTGACTTCCAATACTTGTACAATCGCTTTACACCAGTATTAAAATGAATGTAAACACTTTTTACCCAAGTTCAATGACTGAATCAAAAGTACTCAAGTAATCCAAACACCAGTTATTGAATTAAACAGATTTTAAGATATGCAAAACATATTACACTAACAGAATCAGACAATAATATTAAGATTTTGATACAATTTAAATTTCGTTGTTTTGGTCTAATCGAATTGATCCTGGTTAACTATGCGACTCAGTCATTCTTTGGTGAAACAAATAGTTGTGTCGTTGTAGTAATTAAAATGTGCAAATCTTAAAAGTAAATGACGTTAATTTAAATCTAACTCTAATTTAAAATAAATGGCAAGTAATTAAAAGCGTGACGAAAATTAAAAGGCACTAAGAGTAAATAACGCAAACTTAAAACTATCTAAGGCAAACTTAAGACGCAAATAAAACTTAAACTAAGGCAAGGCTTAAAATAAATCTAAGGCAAATAAACTTACAGTGTGACTAATTAAAAAGGCGGGAAAAGTAAAGTTTAAAAAATTAAAACTTAAAAGCTGAAATTAAAAAGAACCTGAAAAAGCTCATTCGGAATAATACCCTCATTCGGAATAAACATTCATCCGGAATGTCACCTTCGTTCGGAATGTTCTTCTTTACTTGGAATATTTACCAAAAATCTTGATTCGGAATATATTCCGAATGAATACCCCTTGATCCGGAATAATGAATATTCCGGATGAACAAAACTTTGGTTCGGAACTTTTCTGAACAAAACCTTGATTCGGAATACTTCTTGGTTCGGAATAAATCCTCAAACCTTCATTCGGAATGTTCCGAATGAACACTCCTTGATCCGGAACTTCACTGATTCGGAACTTTCTTCTTGATTCAGAATGTTCCGAATGAAATCCTTCACTCGGAATGTTTTCTTCAAACAGCCTTGATCCAGAATATTTTATATTCCGAACGAACGACTTTGGTTCGGAATATCCACTGATCCAGAATATTCCGAATGAAGCCTTCATTCGTAATGTTCCGAATGAACCAAACTGATTCGGAATAAATGATGTTCCGAATGAACACTTTGATTCCAGGATATGTCACTTATCCGGAATGTTTGCTTTGTTCGGAACAATCACTACACCACCTTCACTCGGAACAACTTGTTTGAAACCCTTGATCCGGAATAAACCTTGGAATCAATAACAAACAGCGAAGAACAAGGAACAAAGAGAAACACGAATCTAAACAAATATAATCAAATTAAACCAAAAGATTAAGCAATACTAATCAATAAACATCTACTAATCATAAACAAGCAATCCAAATCAACAAAACTAAAAATAATGATCAAAATAATCAAAACCCACTTAATCAATTTAACAAAAACTCAAGAACATAAACATGAACAATAGCATAAAGATTAAAGATTAAAGAAAGGAAGATATGAGATTGACAAGAAAAGTAAAGATTGACAAGAATTAAATGGAAACTTACTTGAAATTAAATGTATTTAAGGTGCAAGACAATTAATTAAATGACATGTAATTAAATGACAAGTAATGTAAATGGTGGAAGACTAATTGTCACACTTAGCCAACAAAAACAAATGAATACACTAATGAACTATTTATAGGGGAGATTAGGGAGGTGCTTAGGAAGCTTCCTCCCCTCTTTCTTCTTTCTTTAATTGCACCATTAAGTTCTTAGTCTTCTTAATCTTTTGACTTTAATGACTTTGTCTCGGGATTTCTTCAAACTCGTCTTGTAATTCTTCAATAAATTAGACTTGAGTTCTTCGGCTTTTAGTAAACTTCCGTCTTTTGACTTTTTCTTCGATAAATCTTCAGAATTGGTCTTGGACTTCTGTTCTTTTTGCACTCTTGATTTCTTGACTTCGTCTTTCGTCTTTTTCTTTGATAAAAGCCTGTTAAATCCCGTGTTTTCTCCATTTTTCACCTTTTCGTCCTAAATCACAACAAAACCACAAACCACGCATAATTCTGACATAAATGACATAAAATACATGTTTTGGCTCGGTTATTATTGTAATTAAGTGGTAAAAAGGATGGGTGTTTACACACCTATCAAATCCCCTACACTTGACCATTACAATGCCCTCATGCAATGCATTAGTTACAAAGCACGATTACATTTTTCATCATAATCAATCCACGTTGGCCTTTATTAAAGAGATAGAAAATTATAAACATTCAAAGTAAGAAAGAAATCAAAAACATACCTTAGGGTTTTGAAAATGTCATGAATGATCATCATCCTCAAGTTTTCACTTTCTCCAAACTAAGCTTAAAAACGAGATCATTGTTATTATAAGTTAGCAGACTAACACAAACTCATGTGGGCCAATTATTCACTTAGACTCCCTTATTCCTAGGTGTATCTCTTATATTTTATTGTTGTCTTGAATGATCACGAGGATGCATTGTTGACTTATTTCGATAGTTATTTAGGCTGAAAATAAAGTGGGACGATTTAATCAATAGTTAGCTAAAGGACAAAATCTTTTAAAACTGCTTCTCAGGACCTCATAAAGTTCATATCTTGGCATAACTCGCTTCACGATTTGAGACCTTTCTCGGACCGATATTTGGCAGCGACTTCATACTTCAAATCTTTGAGAGACGTTCATGAAATTATGGTCTTCTCTTCATATAGGAATTTCTTCACTTGAAGTTTTGAGAGATTCTTCATATTTGGACCACGACTTCTTCATTTTTCTCCAATCTTTACTTGGGATTTTGATATACAACGATCCACCTCCTTTTTGGACTTGGATCTATTTATCCTCATACCTTGTTAGGGCCTTTTTGGGTAGACTTCTCCATGATCTTTACGGGAGTATTTGCTTTTCGTCGTGTGTCTCGATCCTTCATATTGATTTTTGATAAATGATTCTTCACATCACTTTTGGATCTTTAGCAACAAAATGTAGCCCTCATGTCTTGTTAGAACCTTTTTGGACTCGCCAATCTTCGCATCCCGCTTCAATAAGTTATGCCTTGGCTATGAACTCTAATCATTACCGAGCAACTTTTAAACGATCTTGGGCTAGAAGCTAAGTAACTTTTTAAATCGTACAACCTTATTTATTGCAGATAAATTTATTAGCAAGCGATGGGAGAATAGGCTTATAATTAACTCACATAAATTCGCGAAAGAATAACAAACTTATAATTGACTATATCATCTCTCGTTCTCCATAGTTTAAAATCTCAAGGAATGAGACACGTGGATGCTTAGCCTATTAAATCAAAGTTTTAGGTTTTCGAGTCGCCTATAGGATCTTGCAAACTCTTAGACTTTTTCAAGTTTAGAAATCGCGTTTTGAAGTTCCTTTGATAAACGACTCTCTAGGATCAATTATAGGAACTTGCGAAAAGTTCTTGTTCTTAACCCGTGAGAGTTAAGACTTTCGCGTTTTATAGCTCCCTATATAAAAGCCTAGCAAAACTTGACTTAAACACGTTAAGGATACAAGCTAGAGTAAACTTAGATAAGTAAACTCGAGTTGAGTCAAAAGATTCACAACGTTTGAAAATTAAAACCACTTTATTAAAAATTTATTCTAGCAAAGAAAAGAAAATAACTATACAAAGGTAAAAACTAATAGGCCAAAATAGATCAAAAATTTTGAAAAATGTCGAAAAATTGATTTTCCGGTTAAATGAGGACAAATACAAGGAAAAGGCCACTTAACTTCGATGGAAGTTAATACAAGCGTTTTACTATGGTTCAGATTAAATTCTCTCGGTATCTCCTCGAATTGATCACAGCTCAAAGTGGATTGATTTGTTCTTGGTGACAAAAAGGGGATTTGGTTTTCTATTCTACTAAAAAGGTAAATACGTAAGTTAAGTAAAAGTAAACTATCAGCAACTCAGCAACTAAGTAATAAAAGTGAAACTTGAATACGGACTAAATTAAACAGTAACAGTAAATGACCTTAAAAGTGCTCTATCCGGAATATTGAAGCTATTCGGAATGTTGAACTCTATGCAGAATAATCATGCAATTCGGAATCTTTAAGCCTATGCAGAATAAAGTCCTACCCGGAATAATATCCTATGCGGAATAAATGAAGACTACTAGGAACATTGACCCTATCCGGAATACACTGCTATGCGGAATAACTTCTACCCGGAATAATACACTCTATGCGGAATAACTAGACCTATTCGGAATAATGAGACTATGCGGAATATTTAGACCATGCAGAATAATCAAGGCTATGCGGAAAATTTATACTATGCGGAATATTTAGACCATGCGAAATAATGAAGCCTACTCGGAATATTGCTCTATGCGGAATAAATTTTAACAAAGCTTACTCAGAATATTTTGGCTTGTTCGGAATAACTGGGCATGAAGAACAGAAACAGTAGGAAACAGAGGAAAACGAATTTAATCAAAAATCACCAATTTTTTAACCCAGTCTTAAACAAAACTATTCATAAATCATTTACTAACCATAAACATTAAATCCCAATCATAAAAACACAAATCCCATTAACTTTAGAAGATCAAAATCAACAAAATAAGAACTTAAGAACTTTGAATAAAAAGAGAAGATGAACAAGATGAAATGAAAAGATTAAACTGATGATTAAGGTTTTAACAATCAAAAGAAAAAGATTAAACTACAAGTTTGGTAAAAACAAGAATCAAAAACACCAAACACCCTAATGGTGTTGGTGATGCCTACGAACAAAAAGGAAGAAACTGGGAAAAACTGAAAACTAAAACTGAATGAAAAGTGTGAAGGGAATCCTTTTTATAGGTCTTCCATCTTGGTTGGTGAGTGGGTTTCTCCCTTTCTTCTTGTATTCTCGTCTTTTCAGAAAAGTTGACGTTTTCGATTCTGATTCGGGATTTGTCGACGATTAAATTCAACTCGTCTTTTAATTTATTCGTTTAATAGACTTGAGTTTCTTCGACATATGTAAATCTTCCTCTTTGGTCCTTTTCTTCGATAAATCTTCAAATAGGCCCATTGACTTCCAATCTTTTGCATCTCTTGGACAATAGACTTCGTCTTGAGTCTTTTTCCTCGATAAAACCCGTGCAATCCCATGTTTTCTTCAATATTCATTCGGTTGGCTCTGAAAACACAATAAACACAAAAACCACGCATAATTCCAAACAAATGATATTAAACACGCGTTTTGGTCTTGTTTTAGTAAGAAATAAGTGGTAAAAGGATGGGTGTTTTCACACCTATCAAATCCCCTACACTTAACCATTGCCATGCCCTCATGCAACGCTTAGTGATAAAGCAAATTTACACTTTTCTCATAATCAATCAACCTTGGCCTTATTAACATACTACTAAACAAAAAATTAAAGTACTAAGAAAAATTAAAACTTTAAAGTAAACAAAAGGATAGAAAACCATTTGCACTTGAAAATAGCTATATGGGAATAACTTGCAAAGAGATCAAGGACTTACATTAGGGCTTTGGTGCTGCGAAGATTTATCACCCTCAAGTTTCACGTTCCCCAAACCAAGCTTAAAAACGAGATCATTGTTATTATAAGTTAGCAAATCAAACACTTACACACATGGCTTAATTATATGCTTAAACTCCCTTATTCCTAGGTGTATCTCTTATATTTTATTTTTGTCTTAGAATGATCATGAAGATGCATTTTTGGACTTATTTCGATAGTTTATTTAGGCTGAAAGCAAAGTAGGACGATTTGATCAATAGTTAGCTAAAGGACAAAATCTCTTAAAACTGCTTCTCGGGATATCAAAAAGTTCATATCTTGGCATAACTCGGTTCACGATTTGAGACCTTTCTCGGGCCGATATTTGGCATGTACTTCATACTTCATATCTTGAGAGACGTGCTTGAGATAATGGTCTTCTCATCGTTAATAGAGTTTCTTCACTTGGAGACTTTTGAGGGGTACTCCAACTTTGTTGACCACGACTTCATGATTATTTCTTCAATCTCTAATTGGGATTTCGAGATACAACGATCCGCCTCCTTTTCGGACTTGGATCTATTTATCCTCATACCTTGTTAGGGTCTTTTCGGATAGAATTCTCCATGATCTTTATGGGAGTTGATTGCTTTTCGTTGTGAATCTTGATCCTTCATATTGATTTTGGGAATAATGCTCTTCACATCACCTTGGATCTTAGCAATAAGATTGAATCCTCATGCCTTGTTAGGGCCTTTTCGGACTCGCCAATCTTCGCGCCCCGCTTCATAAGTTATGCCTTGGCTATGAACTCTTATCATTACCGAGCAACTTTTAAACGATCTTGGGCTAGAAGCTAAGTAACCTTTCAAATCGTATGACCTTACTTATTGCAGATAAATTATTAGCAAGTGATGGGAGAATAGGCAAATAATTACACCAAGTGAGCTTGTGCAAGAATACCGACTTATAATTGACTCTATCATTTCTCGTCCTCCACAATTTAAAATCTCAAGTAATGAGACTCGTGGATGCTTAGCCTAATAAACCAATTAAGGTCTACATGGTTAAGGATACTAGCTAGAATAAACTTGGATAAGTCTATTCGGGTTGAGTCAAAATAATCGCAACGGGCCTAATATGTCAAAGATTTCAAAACTAGCTACACCACTTTATTAATATTTTTGACTTTATTGCGGGATATATACATATGAAAGCAACGATAAAAATTTAAAAATTACGACTATATGGCCAAAGTTAATAAAAATTTGAAAAATGTTGAAAAAGATGATTTTCCGGTTAAATGAAGGCATTTTCATGGAAAAGTCCACTTAAAACTTTGATAGAAGTCCCCCTACACTTAAGATAAACATTGTCCTCAATGTTTAAGCATGTGTGAAAAGTCTCCCCTACACTTATGACATTGTGCACGTTGGTTAAATCAAGCTAAGGAAGAGACGACTAACGTGATCATTTTCAAATGTGAGTATGAAGAAAATTGAATCACGATAGTTGAGAGATAGAACCGGATTTCGGATAACACGGGAGCACGGTTCTTCAAAGGTTCCAAAAGTGCATTCATCCCTGTAATCACATCACCATACAAACACAAAGAACCTATAGAGGTCCCCCTACACTTAGGAGGTTAAAACGGAAAAGGATAGATACTCGGGCTACCTCCCGAGGAGCGCTTTGTTTTTGATAACCGAGTCACGAGCCTGACTCGACCCAAAATTAGTTCATGGGAAATGTGGTGAGGGATGGAATCATCTCATGAGAGATGTCCTCACCAAAGTACAACTTCACTCGTTGGCCATTCACCTTAAAATTAGGTCCATTAGGTTGAGCGAGCTCGAGAGTACCATATGGAAAAATTTGGGCAATGGTGAATGGGCCGGACCAACGAGATTTCAGCTTGCCCGAAAAGATTTTCAACCGAGAGTTAAAGAGTAAAACTTTGTCTCCATCTTGGAACTCTCGGTTTTTAATCTTAGAGTCGTGAATGAGCTTAGTCTTCTCCTTATAGATCAAAGAATTTTCATAAGCCTCATTCCGGAGTTCATTCAGCTCATTGAGTTGGATCTTGCGTAGGTCACCGACTTTGTTGATATCGAAGTTAGCCCACTTCAAGGCCCAGTAAGCCTTGTGCTCCAACTCAATGGGGAGGTGGCACGCCTTTCCGTACACTAGACGATATGGTGTACAACCAATCGGAGTCTTGTAAGCGGTACGAAAAGCCCACAGAGCATCATCAAGTTTATCGGCCCATGAGGCACGATGCTCTCCCACGGTTCTTTCAAGAATTCGCTTTAATCCTCGGTTAGAGATTTCAGCCTGGCCATTAGTTTGTGGGTGGTAGGCGGTGGAAAGACGATGATTTACACAATACTTAGCCATGACTCTTGCAAATTGATCATTGCAAAAATGAGTCCCGCGATCACTAATAATGGCACGAGGCACACCGAATCTAGCGAACAACGATTTCAAAAAGTTACAAACCCCCCTTGCGTCATTAGTAGGTAAAGCTTTGGCTTCAACCCACTTTGAAACGTAGTCAACGGCTACAAGGATGTATTTGTTTCCTTTAGAAGAAGGGAATGGCCCCATAAAGTCGATACCCCAAACATCAAAGATTTCACATTCTTGAATGAAATTCTGAGGCATCTCGTCTTTATGTGTGATCTTGCCTTGTTTTTGGCAAGCATCACATCGTTTAACCATCTCATGATCATCACGGTAAATGGTGGGCCAATAAAATCCCGAGTCAAACACTTTTTCGGCGGTGTAGTTGGGACCAAAGTGACCACCGGTGGGTCCTTTGTGGCAAGCGTCAAGGATTTCTAAAGCTTCCGGTCCATCAATACATCGGTGAATAATCAAATCAGCACATTGTTTGAATAGATACGGGTCATCCCAAAAGTAAGTCTTAATGTCTTTGAAGAACTTTTTCTTTTGTTGGGATGTTAATCCGTCAACGAGAATTCCACCCGCTAAGTAGTTTGCAATGTCCGCAAACCACGGGGTTTCATCAGAAGTCGAGTTGATAGACATTAAGGTCTCCAGGGGAAAAGAATCATTGATTTCTTTGTTCGAATGATCCCCTTGGTAAGGATCCTCAAGTCTACTGAGATGATCCGCGGCTAGGTTTTCAGCTCCTTTTTTATCACGAATTTCGATTTTAAATTCTTGAAGTAGCAAAACCAAGCGAAGAAGTCTTGGTTTGGAATCTTGTTTAGTCAACAAGTACTTCAACGCGGAATGATCGGTATAAACGATTGTGGTGGAAAGGACAAGATAGGGGCGGAACTTTTCAAAAGCATAGACAACAGCTAAAAGCTCTTTTTCGGTTGTCGTGTAATGCAATTGAGCCCCCGTCATTGTCTTGCTAGCATAGTGGATTGGTTGGAAGTGTTTGTTCACTCTTTGGCCCAAAACCGCTCCAATAGTAAAATCGCTAGCATCGCACATCAACTCAAAGGGAAGCTCCCAATTAGGGGTAACTAAGACGGGTGCCTTAGTTAGCTTATCCTTAAGCGAGTTGAAGGCTTCAAGACACTCGTTGGAAAAGATAAAAGGAGTATCTTTTTCCAAGAGGTGGGTCATCGGGCGAGCGATTTTAGAAAAATCTTTGATGAATCGACGGTAGAAGCCCGCATGACCCAGGAAACTTCTCACACCCTTCACGGTTGAAGGTGGAGGCAACTTAGAAATAACATCAACTTTAGCACGGTCTACTTCAAGACCGGCTTTGGAGATCTTGTGTCCTAGCACGATGCCCTCTTTTACCATGAAATGGCATTTTTCCGAATTAAGAACAAGGCGAGTGTCTTCACACCGCTTAAGCATACGTTCTAAATTGACAAGGCAAACAGAGAAAGAATCGCCATAAACCGAGAAATCATCCATGAATACTTCCATAGTGTCTTCCACCATGTCATGGAAGATTGCCATCATACACCTTTGGAACGTCCCAGGAGCATTGCATAAACCAAAAGGCATGCGTTTGTAAGCAAATGTTCCGTAGGGATAAGTGAATGTGGTATTTTCTTGGTCTTTGGGATCGATGGGAATTTGAAAATACGCGGAGAAACCGTCTAAAAAGCAGTAATAGTCATTACCCGTAAGACGCTCGAGCATTTGATCCATGAAAGGAAGAGGAAAGTGATCTTTTCTCGTGGCATCATTGAGCTTGCGATAATCAATACAAACTCTCCACCCAATAACGAGACGAGTGGGAAGCAACTCGTTGTGTTCATTGGGAACAACGGTTATTCCGCCCTTCTTGGGCACACAATGGACGGGACTTACCCATGGCGAATCCGAGATAGGGTAAATCAAGCTGGCATCTAGAAGTTTGATAACCTCTTGTTTGATGACGTCATGCATGCGAGGATTAACCCTTATTTGGCTTTGGATTGCGGGTTTAAAGTCATCTTTCATGAGAATCTTGTGAGTACAAAAGTTCGGATCAATTCCGCGGATATCGGAAATTTTCCAAGCAATTGCCTTCTTATGATCTTTAAGCACGGCGATGAGGCGAGATTTTTCGTCTTCTTTCAAGTCCTTAGCAATGATGACGGGCGACTTCTTCTCTTCTTCAAGGAATACGTATTCGAGATGGGGCGACAACTCCTTAAGTTCTGAATCCGGAGGATTTTCGATGGGAGGCGTTTTCAAAGTCGGAGCATCGATAGCAATAACCGTGGGAGATGTTAGAGAAATATTGTCTTCTTTAAGAAGGTTCTCAATGAGGCGAAGTTCTTCATCCCAATCGGTGGTAGAATCGTCATTAGCTAGGTTCACATCTCCCATGGTGGCTTCCAAATCTTTCCAAAGGAAATCACTTTCTCTAAATAGAGATAGTGATGAATCAATAGAGGAAACGGTCTCAACATTGGGAAGAGAGGTAGGAATACTTTAACAAGCATCTTTGAAGTGTTCTTCACATGCCTCATCAAGAACGTCAATACAATTAACACTCTCGTATGAATAAGGCTGTTTAGAAAGCTTTCCCATGTTGAAGACGACTTTATCGTCACCCACTCTCATGATAAGCTCACCAGCTTCGACATCGATGAGAGTGCGACCGGTCCTCAAGAATGGACGACCAACGATAAATGGCACACAAGGGTCCATGTCGTAGTCAACGACAACGAAATCGGCAGGAAAAGTGAATTTGTCGACTCCTACAAAGACGTCTTCGGCTATCCCCACTGGATAAGCAACCGTACGGTTAGCTAATTCCAAAGTCATTTTGATGGGGACTAGCTCAGGGAGAGATAATTGCTTCCAAACACTTAAGGCATTAAGTTAATACCGGCACCTAGATCGGCTAGGGCCATGCAATTCTCTACTCCCGGGAAGTTGCAAGGGATTAAGAAACGACCCGGATCACCAAGCTTGGTTGGCAATTTCCTTAAGAGCACTGCTGAGCAATTCTCATTAAGTTGGGTGTTAGCAATATCAAGAAGCTTCTCCTTGTCGCTAAGAAGATCTTTGAACATTTTAGCATACTTAGGCATGTGAGCGAGAGCCTCAGCGAAGGAGATGTTAAAATTCAATTGTTTAAACATTTTAAGAAAGTTCGAAACCTGAATATCGTCCTTGCTTTTGAGCTTCTCTTTCCTCAACCTTGAGGGATAAGGTATATCGGAAGAAGAGGAAGGCTTTGGGAGAATAGGATCACTCACATCCTTGGGTGGAGGAGGGGTAGAAGTAAGAGGTGGAGAAATTGGGGAAGTAGAAGGATGAGGAATAGGAGCAGGTGACTCGTTTTCCTTAGTCACAATCACCGGTGGAGGTATAGGAAGCTCGGGTTCCTTGGTACCTTTGCCACTGCGAGTGGTGATTGCTTTCATCTCCCCTCTTGGATTCGCAACGGTGTTACTCGGAAGAGTACCCGAAGAAGAGGATTGATTACCTTGGAAGAAACTAGCCATCATGTTCCTTAAGTCATTCGTTTGAGTATCCAAAGTGTTTCTCATATCAGCTCTCAGATCATTCCCTTGTTTCACCAGGTCTGCTTTCAAGTTGAGCACTTCCCGTTGGAGATTTTCCATGATCACATCATTAGTCCTCATGTAGGTTCCAATATCTTGGTGTAATGCGGTGGGTTGGTTGGAAGGAGCATTGTAAGCGGGTGGTTGATAAGCAGGTTGTTGGTAAACTTGGTTGTTTCTTTGAGGTGGATATGGTTGTTTGTGAGGTGGTATGTATGGTGCACGAGGTTGTTGTTGTTGAGGAGGTCGATTGAGGTTTTGTTGTTGGTTTGGGTTGTTAGGAGGAAAACAGGGTGGGGAAAGAAAGTTGTTAGAGCAGTAGCTAAGCAGGTTGCGGTCTCCTTGAGGGCGAGCTTGATAAGCGGCTGGAGGATAGGTACCGTATGCTGCATCACATTCTCAGAAGGATAATCTTGGGTGGCGGTACAAGTGGTGTAAGAATGAGGACCCCCGCATATTTCACATGGTTGGCTTACAGCATTGACTTGAGCGTTTTTAGGGTTGATGCTGTTGGTGTTGTTAGCGGTGTGGGTAACAAGCGATTCAAGAAGCGTAGTAATTTTGTCAAGTCGCTTGTCGCTGTCACTAGTACCAGCACTAGCGGCATTGGTCCGAACACTCTTGGTTTGCACACGAGACTTATTTTCAATAATATCCCAAGCGACATTGGAAGTCTTAACCAAAATATTACCCCCCCGAGGCACTATTTAGTGAATCATGGTCATTCATGCTTAAACCATTATAAAAAGTATTAATTTGGTGCACTTTGGTAAAACCATGTTGTGGGCACTTTCTTAAAAGATCTTTGAAACGATCCCAAGATTCACTAAAAGACTCATCGTACTTTTGTTCAAAATTAATGATTTCATTCCGCAAAGCGGTAGTACGAGAGGGTGGGAAAAAGTAGTTGATAAATTTGGTCTCCAAATCCGTCCACGTCAGAATACTTTGTGGCGGTTCCTTTGCAAGCCAATGCCGGGCTTATCCCTTTAGGGAGAAAGGAAAAAGTTGTAAACGGATTACCTCTTGTGGAACACCATTGAATTTGACCGTATTCGTGAGTTGTAGGAATCTCTTGATGTGGTCATGTGGATCATCAATGGTACGCCCCAAGAATGGTTGAGCGGAGACCATCTGGATAAAGCCGGATTTGAGCTCAAAGTTGTTGGCTGCAATTGCGGGTATGACAATTGGATCATTGTTGCCGTCCACATGTGCTTGTAACAGTTCAATCATAGGGCGATTATCCGGTAGAGGCTCATTGTTGTTGTTATTATTGTTGTTGAGAGGTGGATTGTTATTGTTTTGAGGTGGGTTATTGTTGTTGTTTTGTACACCGGCCATGTCTAAGTCTTCGAGAGGCTCGGGCTCTTGATAAGACGTTGATCGTGTACGCATGCAACTGCAAAAGAACTAACAAGGCAAACAAGAAATATTTTTGGTTTTTATGGTTTTTTACATTTTTTTGTATTTTTGAAAATTTTATATTTTTTAGGATTTTTTGAAAATATTTTGTGAAAAAGTAACGTTCACGGTGAACGGATCCCAAAATCCAAGTTCTCACAAAAAACTGGTAATCTTAACGAGAAGAGCCGGCAGCGGCGCCATTTAATACAAGCGTTTTACTATGGTTCAGATTAAATTCTCTCGGTATCTCCTCGAATTGATCACAACTCAAAGTTGAATGATTTGTTCTTGGTGACAAAAAGGGGATTTGGTTTTCTATTCTACTAAAAAGGTAAATGCGTAAGTTAAGTAAAAGTAAACTATCAGCAACTCAGCAACTAAGTAATAAAAGTGAAACTTGAATACGGACTAAATTAAACAGTAACAGTAAATGACCTTAAAAGTGCTCTATCCGGAATATTGAAGCTATTCGTAATGTTGAACTCTATGCGGAATAATCATGCAATTCGGAATCTTTAAGCCTATGCGGAATAAAGTCCTACCCGGAATAATATCCTATGCGGAATAAATGAAGACTACTCGGAACATTGACCCTATCCGGAATACACTGCTATGCGGAATAACTTCTACCCGGAATAATACACTCTATGCGGAATAACTAGACCTATTCGGAATAATGAGACTATGCGGAATATTTAGACCATGCGGAATAATCAAGGCTATGCGGAAAATTTATACTATTCGGAATATTTAGACCATGCGGAATAATGAAGCCTACTCGGAATATTGCTCTATGCGGAATAAAATTTTAACAAAGCTTACTCGGAATATTTTGGCTTGTTCGGAATAACTGGGCATGAAGAACAGAAACAGTAGGAAACAGAGGAAAATGAATTTAATCAAAAATCACCAAGTTTTTAACCCAATCTTAAACAAAACTAGTCATAAATCATTTACTAACCATAAACATTAAATCCCGATCATAAAAACACAAATCCCATTAACTTTAGAAGATCAAAATCAACAAAATAAGAACTTAAGAACTTTGAATAAAAAGAGAAGATGAAGAAGATGAAGTGAAAAGATTAAATTGATGATTAAGGTTTTAACAATCAAAAGAAAAAGATTAAACTACAAGTTTGGTAAAAACAAGAATCAAAAACACCAAACACCCTAATGGTGTTGGTGATGCCTACTAACATAAAGGAAGAAACTAGGAAAAACTGAAAACTAAAACTGAATGAAAAGTGTGAAGGGAATCCTTTTTATAGGTCTTCCATCTTGGTTGGTGAGTGGGTTTTCTCCCTTTCTTCTTGTCTTCTCGTCTTTTCAGAAAAGTTGACATTTTCGATTCTGATTCGGGATTTGTCGACGATTAAATTCAACTCGTCTTTTAATTTCTTCGTTTAATAGACTTGAGTTTCTTCGACATATGTAAATCTTCCATCTTTGGTCCTTTTCTTTGATAAATCTTCAAATAAGCCCATTGACTTCCAATCTTTTGCATCTCTTGGACAATGGACTTCGTCTTGAGTCTTTTTCCTCGATAAAACCCGTGCAATCCCATGTTTTCTTCAATATTCATCCGGTTGGCTCTGAAAACACAATAAACACAAAAACCACGCATAATTCCAAACAAATTATATTAAACACGCGTTTTGGTCTTGTTTTAGTAAGAAATAAGTGGTAAAAGGATGGGTGTTTTCACACCTATCAGAAGTCCCCCTACACTTAATATAAACATTGTCCTCAATGTTTAAGCATGTGGGAGTAAACTCCCCTACACTTAGGACATTGTGCACGTTGTTTAAATCGTATTAAGGAAAATACCACTAACGAGATTCCTATTTTAATATTGAGAAATATAAAATAGTGAATCGAAAAGAGTTTAGAATAGAACCGGGAAGATGGGAACACGAAATCACGGGTCGTCAAAAATCATCAAGAGTGGATCATTGAGCGCTCGAATCCCTGATTAGTAGAAGAGAGGAAATAGCAAACACCAACGGGTCTCCCCTACACTTAGGATAAAGAAAGCTAAAAGATAGATACATGGGTTGCCTCTCAAGAAGCGCTTGATTTTTGTTCACCGAGTCGTGAGTCTGACTCGACCTTGATTAGCATAGGAAGAAGCATGAAACATATCCACCGGGATCAAAGACATGGTTTTCGTCCATCAAATAGCACAAGCTTAAGGCGAACAAGGCAAGCCAAAGAAGATTAGGCAAGGTTCCCTTAAGCAAAGATGGAGCACGATGGAAGCAAGGGTGAAGAGGTGCAAGCATATCTTCAGTAGTGCCAAAAATCTTTCCTTTTATTTCATCAGATGGATACTGAGATGGCTGAAGAATATCGATACCGGGATCGAACACCTTTTCCTTTAGGGGAAAATAACACTCAGGCTCAGCAGAATTTGAAGATGATCCACGAAGAAAATGCACAACCTCGTCCTCAGAAGGTGGACAAAGAGGTGTTAAATCATACGTGCTGCGGATGTTGGTGTCGTCCGGTTGCTTCTTCTTTGCAAGAATTTTCTTCAAATCCAAAGTAGGATCAAGACCAAAATCATCAAAGTCTAAAGGAGGAGCATCACTCTCATGAGGGAAGTAAGTATTGAGAAAAGTAGAGAAGTCTTCCTCAAATGAGTAATCATCCAAAGTAGGCTTAAGCATGGATGGCGGAGGATCTTCATCATGTGAAGAATCACTCGAAAGAGTATCGGCCTCATCAAAATCATCATACGTGGGCATGTCGGGATACTCAGAAGTAAGGTCATCATAATCATCCGAATCTGAGCTAGAATCATCATCATAAGCATCAAAGATCGGTGGAGAATCATATATGGGAGAAGGTTCCAAATTGGAGAGAGAATCATCCACATCATCTTGAAAAAGTGGATTATCAATGCAAGAATCGAATAGAGGATTGTTGTAGACGACAAAATCATCAAGCACATTAATCATATTCGATGATTCTCGTCCTCCAAAGGATTTGCTTGTAAGCTTCCCTATTTTGAACACTTGTTGTTCCTTCCCGACCCTTAAAATTAATTCACCTTCGGCAAAATCAACTATAGCTCGTCCGGTTCTCAAGAATGGCCGACCAAGTATTAAAGGAATACGAGGGTCCATTTCATAATCACCAACGACAAAGTCGACCGGAAAAGTGAAGGTGCCAATTTTAATGAACACATCTTCGGCAATACCAACGGGGTAAGCGAGAGTGCGATTTGCAAGCTCAAGAGTCATCTTTGTTGGAGTAAGGTCGGGTAAGGATAGTGATGTCCAAACACTTAAAGGCATCAGATTTATACTGGCCCCGAGATCAGCTAGGGCAGTAAATTCTTCGGTTTTGTTAAAAATGAAAGGCAACACAAAACGACCGGGATCTCCAAGTTTTTCTGGAAGTTCTTTAAGAATAACTGTAGAACAGTTTTCATTTAAGCGTGTGTTGGCGAGCTCAATCAGCTTCTCCTTCTTGTTAAGCAATTCCTTGAATGCTTTGACAAATTTCGGCATGTGGACAAGTGCTTCAACAAGGCTAATGTTGAAATTCATTTGAGAGATCATCTTCAAATAATTCGACACTTGAATGCCATCCTTGGTGTGGAGTTTGGCCTTGTTGAGTCGAGAAGGGTAAGGAATGCTGGGGTTGGGTGGTGGAGGTGTAGAAGGTGAAGGTTGAGATGGTGAAGGTTGAGATGGTGAAGGTTGAGATGTTGAAGGGTTCTTCTTGGGTACATCGTCATGACGAGGCGGAGACGGTAATGGTGTACTAATACTAGGTGTAGGAGTAGTAGGGATAAATGGTTGTGGTGGAGGTGTAGATGATGGGGGCGGGATAGGTGGTCCTAGTATGGTAACTCCACTACGAGTAGTAATAGCACTCACATTCGCTCGCGGATTGGTGACGGTGTTTGAAGGTAGAGAACTCGAAGTAGAAGGTTGAGCGGTGGGCAAGAAACTAGCCAGCATATTCTTTAAATCATTCGTTTGATTGTTGAAGGAGGATTAGATATTATCTCGAAGCTCGGATCTAATGTCATTCCCTTGCTTGGTAATATCTCCTTTCAAATTGATAATTTGGCTCTGTAGATTCTTGATTTGCTCTCCTTGGGTTCTCATTAAGGCTTCAACATCTTGGTTAATGGGTGGGGTTTGTTGAGCGGGTGGGTGATAAGGATTAGAAGCTCTAGGTGGGATTTGGTTGCTTCTATTGTAATTGTTGGGGTTTTGGTTTTGAGGAGAAAAACTGGGGGGAAAGGTAATTGTTTGACCGGTAACTCAGCAAATTTCGATCCCCTTGAGGTCGAGCTTGGTAATTTTCCGGTGAATAATTACCATAAGCCGCATACACGTTTTCTGGATTTCCTTGAGTAGAAGGACAATCAGTGTATGAGTGTGGACCGCCGCATGTCTCACAAGGATTGGCTACCGCTTTAACTGGTTGTTGGTTTGTAGCGAGAAGCAAGATATTTTTGTTCATTTCGGTCATCATGCGGGTGAATTCGGTCATGTCAGGGTTTGCTGAAGTAGAAGAAACATTGACTCTCGGGTTGTTCCTTGAAGAAGCAGAGGAATCCCAGTTTTTATGATGAGTAGTCATGTTTTCAATAAGCTCTCTACACTCCTCGGGTCTCCTTTTCATAAATGTGCCACCGGCGGCTGCATTAATCGTATCACGATCACAAAAAGTCAAACCGTTGTAGAAAGTATCAATTAAGGTCACAGGGAGCATGTTGTGGTTTGGACAACGATCGATCAAAACATTATATCTTTCCCAAGCATCAAAAAGAGATTCATCGGGTTCTTGCATGAAACCGCTGATTTGATTGCGAAGGCTCGTGACCATGGATGGTGGAAAGTAGCGCGACAAAAAGCGTTGAGTCATGTCATCCCAAGTATGAATTGAATTCTTCGGGAGACGATAAAACCATTTCTCGGCGTGGTGTGATAAAGTATGTGGAAAGAGTTGAAGGCGTAGAACATCCATTGTGGCACCGGGCAACTTCATGCTTTGAGTGATTGTAATGAATTTGTCGAGGTGTTTGTTGGCATCATCATCAGGCATTCCGGCGAATGGATTAGTTTGCACTTGCTGAATCATGTGATGCTTCAACGAAAACTCTGGAGCCGTGATTTGCATCGGCGCAATCGGTCCTCCTCGTCCAAACATGGTAGGTTGACAAAGCTCTTCCATTGTCCGAAGATCGGGCTGTGGAAGAACATTGTTGTTGTTATTATTGAGGTGCGTTGGATTATTGTTGTTTACACCTGCCATAGCTAAATCTTCTCGAGTCTCGGGCTCTTGATAATTAGAAGATCTAGTACGCATACACCTACAAAGGCAAAAGAAAAAGAAACCAAACACAAAGAGAATATATATATACAATAAAAATAAAATCATTTTGGATTTTTGAAAATTTTAATTTTTTTTGGATTTTTACAATTTTTTAATTTTTATGGGTTTTTTTTTCGAAATTTTTAAGCAAGAAAATAACGTTCACGAATGAACGGATCCCAAAAAGCAACGCGTCTCTCACAGAAAACCGTTAATCTTTACGAAAAGAGCCGGCAGCGGCACCATTTTAATATTAAGATTTTGATACAATTTAAAGTTCGTTGTTTTGGTCTAATCGAATTGATCCTGGTTAACTATGCGACTCAGTCGTTCTTTGGTGAAACAAATAGTTGTGTCGTTGTAGTAATTAAAATGTGCAAAACTTAAAAGTAAATGACGTTCATTTAAATCTAACTCTAATTTAAAATAAATGGCAAGTAATTAAAAGCGTGACGAAAATTAAAAGGCACTAAGAGTAAATTACGCAAACTTAAAACTATCTAAGGCAAACTTAAAACGCAACTAAAACTTAAACTAAGGCAAGGCTTAAAATAAATCTAAGGCAAATAAACTTACAGTGCGACTAATTAAAAATGCGGGAAAAGAAAAGTTTAAAAAATTAAAACTTAAAAGTTGAAATTAAAAAGAACATGAAAAAGCTCATTCGGAATAATACCCTCATTCGGAATAAACATTCATCCGGAATGTCACCTTCGTTCGGAATGTTCTTCTTTACTCGGAATATTTACCAAAAATCTTGATTCGGAATATATTCCGAATGAATACCCCTTGATCCGGAATAATGAATATTCCGGATGAACAAAACTTTGGTTCGGAACTTTTCTGAACAAAACCTTGATTCGGAATACTTCTTGGTTCGGAATAAATCCTCAAGCCTTCATTCGGAATGTTCCGAATGAACACTCCTTGATCCGGAACTTCACTGATTCGGAACTTTCTTCTTGATTCGGAATGTTCCGAATGAAATCCTTCACTCGGAATGTTTTCTTCAAACAGCCTTGATCCGGAATATTTTATATTCCGAATGAACGACTTTGGTTCGGAATATCCACTGATCCGGAATGTTCCGAATGAAGCCTTCGTTCAGAATGTTCCGAATGAACCAAACTGATACGGAATAAATGATGTTCCGAATGAACACTTTGATTCCAGGATATGTCACTTATCCGGAATGTTTGTTTTGTTCGGAACAATCACTACACCACCTTCACTCGGAACAACTTGTTTGAAACCCTTGATCCGGAATAAACCTGGGAATCAGTAACAAACAGCGAAGAACAAGGAACAAAGAGAAACACGAATCTAAACAAATATAATAAAATTAAACCAAAAGATTAAGCAATACTAATCAATAAACATCTACTAATCATAAACAAGTAATCCAAATCAACAAAACTAACAATAATGATCAAAATAATCAAAACCCACTTAATCAATTTAACAAAAACTCAAGAACAAACATGAACAATAGTATAAAGATTAAAGATTAAAGAAAGGAAGATAGGAGATTGACAAGAATTAAATGGAAACTTACTTGAAATTAAATGTATTTAAGGTGCAAGATAATTAATTAAATGACATGTAATTAAATGACAAGTAATGTAAATGGTGGAAGACTAATTGTCACACTTAGCCAACAAAAACAAATGAATACACTAATGAACTATTTATTGGGGAGATTAGGGAGGTGCTTAGGAAGCTTCCTCCCCTCTTTCTTCTTTCTTTAATTGCACCATTAAGTCCTTAGTCTTCTTAATCTTTTGACTTTAATGACTTTGTCTCGGGATTTCTTCAAACTCGTCTTGTAATTCTTCAATAAATTAGACTCGAGTTCTTCGGCTTTTAGTAAACTTCCGTCTTTTGACTTTTTCTTCGATAAATCTTCAGAATTTGGTCTTGGACTTCCGTTCTTTTTGCATTCTTGATTTCTTGACTTCGTCTTTCGTCTTTTTCTTCGATAAAAGCCCGTGAATGCCCGTGTTTTCTCCCTTTTCCGCATTTTCGTCCTAAATCACAACAAAAACACAAACCACGCATAATTCCGACATAAATGACATAAAATACATGTTTTGGCTTAGTTATTATTGTAATTAAGTGGTAAAAAGGATGGGTGTTTACACACCTATCATACAACAAGCTATCAAAGCATATAAGCAAGATCTTAAAGAGCAAATATCAGGCAAAATTAGACAAAGTTACACTATGACTAGTAAATGAGCATGTAGTTTGAGTTTTAGGGGAAATGAAAACAACAAGTGAAATTTTTAGCTTATGACGACTCCTTTGATGGACAAGAGAGTGTTGAACTCTCTTTGAGCTTATTTACAGCTTATCAATCAATCAGAAACAACAAAATCACCATCACACACCATTGATCATCACAGTCAAGGTCTGCTACAAGTCTGAACTGGTACTACTGGCTAGAACTGGTAGAAAACTTAATTGCAACAAGGTCTAATCACATAAAACAGCTTCCAAAACAACCACTTGATTCAGTTATTCATGGTGAATAACAGAATCACATTCATGAATGAATGAACAGTGAATGTAGTATAGCAAAGAAGAGAATTGAGAATTTGTGAACTGAAATTTGTTGCTAATGGTGTAAGTTTGTTACAACTGCCTAACTAACTCACTTAGAGTGGTTGTCAATCACTCTAAGTAGTTTTAACTATGAAATGAGAGAGAAACAAGATTAAAGCTAAAGTGTGTGTGTTTTTTGTTAGATATTGTAAATCTTGCTTATGTTTTAGAGAGAGAGAGAGATAGAAAGATAGATGATTCCACACACTTCTAGAGAGAGAAATGGAAGAACTATATGTTAATTGAATACGAAACCACACCCTCTCCATCTAAGGAGAGGGTTTATATACCAAGCCCATAAGATGGGCTTGGGCTTACATATTGGGCCATCCATACATTCCATGGACTAGGCCTTTCTATGTTTACTTGATATAAAATAACTAAACTACGAGCTAGTACTTAATATTGTCGAAGTGACCGAATCTTCCTAAATACGTAAAAACGTATTTCCAACACTCTCCCCCTAAGGGAGGTCACTCCAAACAAGGGCGTTACCTAAGTTAAAATAAACCTAGCATACTATGCTTGTCTTGAGCTCATAGTCTTCGTCTTTCTTTTCTTTTTCTTTTCAGGTGAACATGCTGATGTGATCTTTGATATCAATCTTTAGCATTAATCTCTTGCCTTGATCTTGTGCATCCTTCACTTGTGATCTTCGCCTCTTCGTGACTTCATGTCCCACATACTTATACCTTTGTAATTTTTGAAAGCTTCAGAGTTTGATACAACGGAAGACTTGACTTTTAAGCTTTCTAGAATTAGATGAAGTATTAAGTGCATAAAGTATAAGCATGCGGGGACGACTTCTTCTCGGATTCCGCAAGCCACTGTCTTCAAATGCCGCAACATAAGTAGACACGAACGAAATGGCTTTGAACATTTCATTCTAATTCGGTAGCATTTTACCTCTGGTCGGTGAAGACCGTTGGACGATATAAAATATCGTACTTGTGGCAGGTAGATTTAATTAAAAATCTCTTTGACAAGATTTCGTGGGTAAACCCATTCTCTTTACTCGACCGTCCAAAGCTGACTGCGAACGTAAAGAGTGAATCATTTGGATAAAATTATCCGCATGATTGAAGTCGTCAATTCCGATTCTTGGAACAAGTTTGATTCATTAAAGAATCGCACCGTCGTTGCTTTCTAGTTGTCACGAGCTTGATTCATATTGAATCTTGCAAGGTACCTACCAAGTGCTGTTTAAGGTTAACACTAGAAAGATTTCCACTCATCACTGTGAAAACTAATGTATCACTCTGAGTGTTCTGGCTAGATCACAAAGATATTGCGTAGATGCCTGGAACGTGTTTACATTCAATTAAGAATTAAACAATTGTTGCTTTCCAGTTATCACAAGTTTGATTCATAAAGAATCGCACGAGTCACCTACCATGAGCTTTTGGATGTTCGCTCAAGAAGGATTTCCATCTTCATTGTAAATACTTTCGTATTACTCGGATATTCAGGCAAGATCATGAAGATTTTACGTAGGACTCTTAAGATCTTTCTTACTTTTCACAGTGTGTGAAGAAGCAAGGAAATATGGAAATGTGTCCTAATGAGATATTTGATGATCTCAAATGGCTCTAGACTCGATCGTGTATTCTGGATTTTAGTGATCGGAGGCTGGAGAGGAGTGCCACCATTTCAATACCAATTTACTCGGAGTGAATAAATCAACAGATAATGCGTTGTCTCCGTGTGATTAAAACAAATACCTTTTGAGAGATATCTGAGTTAGCTGGGATGGGTTGTGCATTGCATCACTGGGTCCATGATGTCTTTCTTCAATATCAAGAATCATTAAAATGATCTCAATAGCATATGTATTGACCTGATTTCTGCATAAGTTCTAAGGAGGGCTTCTTTCTTTACACCATTTATCTTTACCATTCTTTTTCACCTTCAACCCCTTCAGTGCTTACCAATACGTCATAACTAGCACCTTGCTGCGATTGTTCCAGTGCTAACTTAACTACTTGGTCAGCATTCAGCTACGTTCACAATCTTTCTCCATCTTTCCTAAGGACTACATTTCTAGCTATGGAATGTCCTTGGGAAGATTCCTCTGGTTTTAGAAGAATCATTGGACTTAACCTATCCTACCATCCTTATGTCACCACAATCTTCATCATCGTGAAATAAATGGGTTATGGGTAAGTATAAATCACCATGAAAATCTATTTTGGTATAGCAAATCCATTTTTCTCCCCCTTAACATATGCCACGATATTCGAAAACATTTCGCACATGTCGGGATGAGTCATCACGTTAAGTCAAACCATTTGTAATAATTTCCCATATTAAATCACATTTTCTCCCCCATATTAAAAATATTAACTCAATCGATATTTATTATATCAATTGGTTTAATGAAGTTTTAACAAAGGTTTTGGGAAGAAACATGCAAGTCCGTTTAATCTTCATGAGACCAATTTGTGAGATATGATACTGATTTGTAACATGATCACATATTCACCATATTAGAATAAATTGACAAGGTTGGACCTGATTGATGAGAACAACATATGATAAGATCAAATGGTTCTTGTCGGCAAATGTTGGTCACCTCGTCACATCTGAAGTCATCTCTTGACACCACGTGTACGATTGGTATTGTTGTCTTGACACCAGTTTGTGAATTTGGCACTTTCGGCATCAAAGATTCTGAATGCTGGACAATTGCTCCCCCTCAATTGTTGACCCGTGTTCTATTGAAAGAGTTGTAGTCGTTTTTTGAGTAGTCGCATCGTCGAGTATGTAGATATCAATTGTAGATTGCTATGGTTGTAGAGATGATAGCTTCATATAAACAAGATTTCTCTTGTTTTAACAAATAAATGCACTGATGCGTACATATATCCGTGTTAGATTGTGTTATAACGTAAACACAATCCCTTACATGGTTATAAAGTAAATCATGCCCGAGAAAATTAGTCCCCGTTGTGAGCCAAAGCTTTCATAAGAAATACTTGACTTTAATGTGAAAAGCAGGTTGCAGTCAGAAATAACTACAAGCCATGTAGGCATGTTTTATGAAATATTTACAACTTTTGTACGAACTCTATTTATGGCGCCATGTCAATATTAATCAACATTTCTAAGGCCGTAAATATTATCATACCAAAATACATGCCTTTGAAAAATAAAGTAAAAATATTTTTGGATTTTTATGAAAATTTTCAATTTGTATGGTTTTTATATGGTTTTATATTTTTGTATTTTTCTTTTGTGGATAAAAATATAAACAATATATACAAATGATCATCAAGGATACGGAGAATAGTTTACCACCACTATTCTTTCGCTTCATCTGCCAGTTCCTTTAGAGTCTCGGGCGAGAAGGTTCTCAATCCTAGCTTGTCGCCAAAAATTCAATTTGAGCGCGATCTAAAGCCTTCATGAAAACATCCGCCAATTGATACTCAGATCGGACGAAGTAAAGCTCGATCACTCCATTTTCCACTTTCTCCTTGATGAAGTGGTAGTGAATGTCATTGCGCTTCGACCGGGAGAATTGAACGTTGTTGTAGCATGAGGCAATTGCACTCTTGTTGTCGCAGTTCATCGAAATTTTGTTGAAACCTTGACCATAGTCGGTTAATTACGATCTCATCCAAATAATTTGAGTACAACAACCAGACATAGCTATGTATTCTGCTTCCATACTGGAAATTGCAGCGCTTTTCTACCTTTTAGATGCCCAACTGATTAGTCGATATCCTAGTAGTTACAAAGTTCCACTCGTGCTACGCCTTGTATCTTGACAACCCGCGTGATCCGCATCTGCATATGCCGTTAGTGCAATCGAAGAGTCCTTCGAATACCAAAGTCCCCGGTTAATGGTTCCTTTAAGATACCGAAAGATCCGTTTAACAGTAGCTAAGTGTAACTCAGTGGCCAAGTTTGATACCGAGCACACATACATATAGCAAACTGAAGATCAGGTCGACTGGCTGTGATATACAGAAGGGTACCGATCATTCCACGATAAAGTGTCAGATCAACGGAAACTCCATGTGGATCTGAATCAAGCTTATCGTTCCACCATTGGAGTATCCACGGGGTCGCAAGATTCCATCTTGTATTTCTTAAGAGATTCAAGGGCATACTTGGATTGATTGATAAAGATGCCTCTGGGACTCTGAGATATCTGAAGTCCTAAGAAGAATGATACCTTGCCCATCATTTACATCTTAAACTTGGAAGACATGAGTGTCCCAAACTCATCGGATAAGGTTTGGGTCGAGGCTGCAAATATAATATCATCAACATATATTTGTACCATAATCATATCTTTACCTCATTTCTGAATGAACAGCGTGGGATCCACCTTGCCTTTAGCGAAGTGTTGCGTGATAAGGAATTCTGACAATAGATCATACCACGCGCGTGGAGCTTGCTTTAATCCATAAAGATCCTTTTTAAGCTTGTACACATGATTAGGATATTTAGAATTCACAAAACCATCCGGCTGTTGAACATAGACCTCTTCCTTGATTTCACCATTAAGAAATGCCGTCTTCACATCCATCTAATAGACTATCATATTCATGTGGGCTGCATATGTTGGGAATAAATCTAGGCCAGAACACTTGAACGCTGACAAGAACAACTTAAGCGTTGACAAGAGCAAAGCGAGCGCTGACAGCATAAGCGTTGACAAGATAAAGTCAAGCGTTGACAGATTGAAGACAAGCACTGATGAAAGATGTGAGCTACACGTTTATTATATTCTAGATTACTTCTAGTAAGGATAGAGACGACAATGTATTTTCTATGTTTATCTTTACCTAGAATAATTGATTCGTAGCTTATTGTACAAGACTTCTTGTTCTATAAAAGAAGATCTTTTAGGTTAAAGTTACATATCAGTTTTCATAAGTTTTCGATTGTTAAGCTCTTTCATTGTAATCAACAAGAATCATTCTAATACAAGTGAAAGTTTGTTTAACATCATTGTGTTTTAGATCAAGTGTTAATTCCGCATAACACTTTGTTACTTTATTCATAAGCAAAGGTTTCTCTAAGTGTAGTACTTGATCTAATCTCGTATACACAAAGCTTAATCGATCTAAGTTTGGGATCAACAAGTGGTATCAGAGCTTGTTGAGAAACTTTTGATCTTTAAGTAACATAAGAACCCTAAAACACCAAACCCTAAAAACCCTAAAATTCTCAAAACCCTAAAAACATCATGTCTGGCACAAATCAACCTCCTGCTTTGCTACAAAACAACTTCTCAAACCCTAGTATCAAGATTCCCATGTTTGATGCCAGGAACTTTGAGCTATGGAAGTCCAATTTTGAGCAATATATAGCTATTCATGACTACACTCTTTGGGAGATTATCGAATATGGGAACACATTCGATAAAGCAGCAAAGATTACTGCTGCAATTGCCACAAGGACAGCTGTTCCTAATTGTCCTGAATCTGATAAGGTGGAAAAGCCTGAAGATGGGAGAGCTGTAGCTGTTGAAGACATAGCCAAGAAGAGGGTGGACATGAAAATCCTGAACATCTTGAAACATGCCCTAGGTCATGAGAATCAGCACAAGTACAAACGTTTTGAGTCTGCAAAAGAGCTTTGGGAAGCTCTTGAAGTAGCACATGGTGGCAATGCTGACACAAAAGAAGAAAAGAAGAAGCAACTATTGCATGAGTATGCTGTCTTTAAAGCTCAACCCAATGAAAATCTCAGCAGTGTGAGAAGTAGACTTCTTGACATCACAAGTCAACTTTCCTTCATGGGAAAACAGATTGATGACCCTGAATTGAATGCTACTTTTCTCAAAAGCCTTGGCGATGTATGGAAGATTGAGACAAGATCTATTCTTGTCAATAACACCCACAAGACTTCCAGGTTTCATGACATCTTCAACAAACTAAGACTGTTGGAGAATGAATGGCAATTGGAAAGTGATAATAAATCTTCCAGCAGCAACATGGCCTTCTTCTCACAAAGTGAAGGCCAATTTGATTCCATGAACTTCTATGGACATTCAGCAACTGGATCTCAAGGTGTCAGCGCTGGATGTCAATCTGTCAGCGCTGGATCATATCCTGTCAACGCTTTGTACTCAAGCGCTGACACACACAATCATGGCGCTGATAGAATTAAACCTGCTGGTTTTGATCTTGATACTGTGTGTGCATTCATTGCTTCTTTGCCCAGTGATTCAAGGATTACATATGAAGATCTTGAGCAGATAAGTGATGAACAATTGGAAGAGATGGACATCAAGTGGACTATGGCTCTTGTAAGTTTAAGAGCAAACAGGTTCAATAAAAGGTTCAAGAAGAAGATGACCTTTAATGCTAAGGATGTTGCTGGCTTTGACAAGTCCAAGGTGGAGTGCTACAACTGTCATAGGATGGGGCACTTTATGAGGGAATGTAGATCTCCAAGGAGATCTGATGCTGGGAAGCCTTCAAGCCAAATGATTAAGAGCCCAGATCCCAAGGCCATGGTTGCTGTTCAACAAATTGATGGTGTTGGGGAATGGGATTGGAGCTGGATGGCTAAGAATGAGGAAGAGGACAGAGCTTTGGTTGCTGAAGTGAAAGAAGAGCATGCTGAATATGCTCTCATGGCACACTCCTCCTCTTCATCAGATAATGAGGTATATGATGATGCTTTCTGTTCTAAGGGTTGTCGTTTAAATACTGAAAAATTAAAACAAGAGATAGTTAAATTATTAGATGAGGCAAGTACTGAAAGATGCAAAGTATCTAATTATCAAATTGCTCTTACCCAAACAGAAAAGACAGTAGCTGAGTATAAGAAAATGGAGTTTGATTTAAAGGATCAAATAAACATCTTAAAACATGAGTTATTTCAGAGTAAAGATGTTCAAGATATAGTAAATAGGGTTAATCTTGATTTGATAGCTCAGTTAGAAGAGGCTAACAAAAATAAAGATAATGTGAGTCTTAAAATCCAGAGATTTGATAAGGCCACACAATCCCTAGGAGAGTGTGTTAGCAAACAAAGAGACTCTAAGGATATGAGTGGGATTGGGATGAATAATTATACTGTTGTTCCACCACCAGCTGGGGATTTCTATGGTGTCCAATCAAAGGACTTATCTTGGACTGGCTTGCCAGAATGCCAAGAGGAGGAGTTTATTCCTCCACCTAGAGTGACTTCCCCAGTTGAGGAATATCAGCAAAAGCTGACTGACCTAGAAGAATGGAAGAAAGCTAACCACACCTTGTTTGTTAAGGGAGGGTTGTTGTGTGAAAGTCCAAATGAGCCCACACCAAATATGATACCAATTGATGAGTCCATTGATCGCAAACCCATTAAGATCACACACCCTACCACTGGCAAAGCTGTTGACCTTGGCCCACAAACTGTTAGAAAACCTAGTGTTAAGTATGCTGAGATGTATAGAAATACTAGGTCACCAAAAAGCCAAGTTAGTAATCATGGAACAGGCTTCTTTGCTTCTAGACTTAAGACTATGTCTAGAAAAGCTTGTTACACATGTGGTAGCTTCTCACATTTGGCCTACAAATGTGTCAATGCTTCCAATGTCAACGCTGATAGGAACCATTTTAGCGCTGACAAAAGTCAACATAGGTCAAACACTGTCAGACCCAATACCTTTGTGAACAAAAGTTCACAAGTTGTTAGACCAGCCCCATTCTTTTCTAGAGGGTCTAACACACAAGGCCTAAGACCTTTTCAAAAGTCAAATACTTGGTCCAATAGGCAATGGGTTCCTGTAGCAAACCCTAGGTTCAACGCTGATAAGAGCAATCGGGGCGCTGACAAGAGTAATTTCAGCGCTGATAGATACACTGCCAAACCTAGGTATTTGCAGCCACAGGGAAATAGGTCTAAAGCTTCTACTAGCTTAACATGGAGACCAAAACAAGACCAGAACCCTAATAATACTGGTATTTCTATGACATGCAACAGGTTTCATTATATTTCTAAGGCATTGTCAACACCAATTGGGGTTAACTGGGAATTTCATTCAAACAGGGATGAAAATGGGGTTGTTATGAGAACCAAGTCTGTTCTTGTTGAACAACCAAATGAATCCAAGTCTTCCAAGGCTTGGGTTCCCAAAGAAAACTAATGTGTTTTCTTTATGTGCAGGGCATTCAGATGAAGATCAATGACTATGGATACTGGGATAGTGGATGCTCAAGGCACATGACAGGAAAGGAAGACTATCTGACCAATTTCTCTCCTATTCAAGATGGTGATAAGGTATACATTGGAGGGGGCTATGGAACAATCACAGGAAAAGGAACCCTTGTCACCAACAATCTAAGATTTGAGAATGTCTTCCTGGTAAAAGAACTGGATTATAATTTGTTTAGTGTATCACAAGTGTGTGATAACAAAAATAAGGTTCTTTTCACAGATACTGAGTGCTTGGTGTTAAGCAAAGATTATAAGCTCCCTGAGGAGAAATACATAGATTTTAGAACACCAAGGCATAAAGACATATATAATGTGAATCTTAATGGAATTAAGGTAAATAATAAAATGTCATGTCTGTATGCTAAAGCCTCAGTAGATGAAAGTAATCTTTGGCACAGGAGATTATGGCACATAAACTTTAAGAATATTAATAGGCTTGTGAGACTTGGTTTAGTTGATGGTTTGCCTGAAAAGGCTTTCCACAATGACCACTCTTGTGTTGCATGCCTTAAGGGCAAGCAGCACAAGGTCTCATTTAGGTCTAAACAGGTGCACTCTAGTTCTAAACCACTTCACTTATTGCATATGGACCTCTTTGGTCCAACTAATATAGAAAGTTTGAAGGGTAAATCATATTGTTTTGTTATTACTGATGATTACTCCAGGTTTACATGGACTTTCTTTTTAGCCAAGAAAAGCGAAACTGCCCTAAGTCTGATTAATTTCATTACCCAGATTGAAAAGAAGAATGGTAATGAGGTCAAAATTATTAGAAGTGACAATGGGGGTGAGTTTAGAAATCAGTTGTTAGATGATTTTTGTGCCAAGAAAGGGATTACTAGGCAGTTTAGCATAGCTAGAACCCCACAGCAAAATGGGGTTGCTAAAAGGAAGAATAGGACCCTTATTGAAGCAGCCAGAACCATGTTGGTTGATGCCCACTTTCCTATAGCCTTTTGGGCTGAAGCTGTTAACACAGCTTGTTATGTTCAAAATAGGGCATTGGTCAACAAGATACATAATAAGACACCTTATGAATTACTTTGGGGAAGGAAGCCCAATATTGGCTTTCTTAAGCCATTTGGTTGTCATGTAGTTGTGTTAGAAACTAGTGAGGACCTAGGTAAATTTGATTCAAAAGGTGATGAAGGCTACTTCATGGGTTATTCAGTGCAGAGTAAAGGATATAGGGTTTACATTAAAAAGGAAAAACGTATACTTGAAAAGGTACATGTTAGGTTTTTAGAAAGTAAACCTAGTGATCCTGAGAGTGGTCCAAATTGGTTGTTTGACTTAGAACCTTTATCTAGAGCTTTAAATTATATGCCTGTTACTGATCCAGACATTGTGAAGGTAACTTCAAGTGTTTTGGAAAAGAGAATTGGTAATGTTTCAGGTATACAGGTTGCTAAGGAGGATGGACCACCAGTAGTTAAATCATCTCCCACACAAGAATTTGTTACACTTCCCATATGGACAGATGAGTATTATGCTGCTGCTACTGCTGCTAGAAAAAATAATGGTGGATTTCAGATACCACCAAGTACAAACATGCATGATTCTTCAGGCGCTGACAAAGGGAAATCAAGCGCTGACACGACCAATTCAGACGCTGATGGCTCCAACGCTGACAACACCAGTTCAAGCGTTGTTAGCCCTAACGCTGACAAGCAAGGTTCAGAGTTTGATGACACCTTTGCACATCTTTTCTCTTCCCATTTTGAACAAGGTGGACCTTCTAATGTCCATGAAGAGATTTCTGTTGATCAAGAAGAATCTGAAGAAGATATTGGCAATATGGAACGTGAAGTTGAGGACACCAGACTTTTTGAAGGAGGAGTTCTCACTTCTACAGCTAAGGATCACCCCACATCTCAGATCATTGGTGATGTTATGGCTCCAGTTCAGACAAGAAGATCTCATCAAGGTCTTGGTGGATTTATTGCCAATATACACAAGAAGGTTGATACCCCTCTTGTACAAGCATGTTTGTTTGCCTGTTTTCTGTCACAGGAAGAACCCAAGAAAATTTTTGATGCTCTCAAAGAACCAAGTTGGGTGGAAGCAATGCAGGATGAGCTTCACCAATTTGCTATACAGGATGTTTGGGAGCTGGTTGATTGTCCTAGATATGTGAGACCAATTGGGACAAGATGGGTTCTAAGGAACAAGAAAGATGAAAGAGGCATTGTGGTCAAAAACAAGGCACGTTTGGTAGCTCAGGGTTATACACAAGAGGAAGGCATAGATTATGAAGAAGTCTTTGCTCCAGTTGCAAGAATTGAAGCTATCAGAATTTTCTTAGCTTATGCTTCTTGCATGAACTTTACTGTTTATCAAATGGATGTGAAGAGTGCTTTCCTCTATGGCACAATTGTTGAGGAGGTTTATGTAATGCAACCTCCTGGTTTTGAAGATCCTGAGAATCCAGACAAGGTTTATAGAGTAAAGAAGGCAATGTATGGACTTCATCAAGCCCCAAGAGCATGGTATGGTACATTGTCCACCTACTTGGTGGAAAATGGTTTCAAGAGGGGCACCATAGATCATACCTTGTTTACAAAGAAGAAAGGAAAACATGTGTTGCTTGTGCAGGTCTATGTTGATGATATCATTTTTGGGTCCACTGATCCAAAAATGAGTGAGGACTTTTCCAAGCTCATGACAGATAAATTCAAGATGAGTGCAATGGGTGAGATGAACTTCTTTCTAGGTTTACAAGTTCAGCAAAAAGAAGATGGTATCTTCATCTCCCAAGACAAGTATGTAGCTGAAATCTTGAAGAAATATGGTTTTTCTCCACATGAAAAGGAGGCTTCCACTCCTATGGATAGACAACACCCTTGGGGAAAAATTGGAGCTGGAAAGGATGTGGATGTTAGGCACTATAGATCAATGATTGGATCATTGATGTATCTTACAGCCTCAAGACCTGACATCATGTTTGCTGTGTGTGCATGTGCACGCCATCAAGTGACTCCCAAAGAATGTCACCTTTTTGCTGTGAAGAGAATTTTTAGGTACTTAAGATGTTATCCAGATCTTGGATTATGGTACCCAAAAGATTATCCATTGGACCTTATTGCATATTCAGACAGTGACTATGGTGGTGACAAGTTTGATAGGAAATCCACAACTGGTGGATGCCAATTTCTTGGGAGCAGATTGATATCTTGGCAATGCAAGAAACAAACAGTGGTGGCAAACTCTACAACTGAAGCAGAATATGTTGCTGCAGCTGCTTGTTGTGGACAAGTCTTATGGATTCAAAACCAGCTGTTGGATTATGGGTATAATTTTATGCATACCAAGATTTTTGTAGACAATAACAGTACTTTATGCATTATTAAAAATCCTGTACATCATTCTAAAACCAAACACATAGAAATTAGACATCATTTTATAAGAGATTGCTTTGAGAAAGGTTTAATACAACCAGATAGGGTAGACACAGAGGACAATGTGGCTGATTTATTAACTAAACCTTTTGATGCTGGAAGATTTCAATATTTGGTAACAAATATTGGAATGGTTAATCTCACTTAATATGTGTTTTGGAACCTTTTTGTAAAAGTATGTACAGGATAATGCATTGTTATTGGTCTTTGTGATGATTTAGATTTTCCACATTATTTTTCTAACACTGACAAAGGTAAATGTAACGCTGTCAAGTGTTATTTTGCCGTTGTTAGAGATATTATGGTCTAACGCTGACAAGAGTTCCTTCAACGCTGATAAGTGTTGTCGGGACGCTGTCAGCAACAAATGTTAGTTTTGTGGTTTTCATCTAAATGTGCAGGTAATGGTAGCTTTATGCCATTGGATACAGAGTTGCTTATGGATCTTTGAAGAGCTATTTGGACATGTTTTGTTTGTGGATGATGGTTGGAATATTTATATTCCTATCTTGACATAAATTTTTAATGTTCATATATATTATTGAGAACTCATGTATCATAGTTTAAGGGGAGGTTTAAGGAACCTTTAGGACTCTTGGGTATTCTTAGAATACTCTCATCACAATTCTAGATTGTGTCCACTGGTGAGTATGGGTTAGTTTTACTAAACCATGAGGCACTGTAGCATGCATAGTATATCAACTTTGCATGCTGCCAAGACATTTTTGGCCTAGAATTGGTTGTGGTCTGTTGGGAGGCTTGGGAATCCTTTTGATATGGGTTTTACCTGGGAGTAACAAGGATTTTATGAGGTAACTTGGTTGTTAAGAATTTTGGTTAGCAAGGGACACTAGAGGACTGTTATGTCTATCTTGCTTATGCAAGTGTGCATAACTGGACAGTGCTTGCCGCCTATGATAATTATCAGCTTTTGGTTATCTTCTCTAGGATAAATTACTTGTTAGGGTCATTTTTCACTTTTTAAAACAATTTTATTTTTGGACGCTGACAAGATTTTTTTTAAGCGTTGTTGTGACCAAAATGGACGCTGACATGGCTTTAGGCGAACGTTGACAAGATTATAGCCGTTGGGCGTTGATGGGTTATATTTGACCGTTGACAAACAATGGGACCTACCCAGTTGTTACTTTTTGACATATTTTCAAGCCGTAATTTTAGGAGTTGTTACTTTCATTAAATGCATGGGATAACTTATAAACTTTTTCAATATTTTCATGATTGATTTTTGAAAATCTTTGCCTATTTTTGGGCCAATCACGTGCATTCATCCACTCCTATAAATTTGGCTCCTATTTTAAACAGGGTATCTATAATTCTAGTCTAACACTTTTCTCTTATCAACCTTCATCTTTTATACATCAAATTAACAGCTTTCATCAATGGCACCAAGATTTAACTCAGCAGAATTGGATTTGGGGTTCAAGTCTCAACACAACATGATTGCTTATCTTGTTGCTGATAATACTTTGTTCCCTCAATACACTCAGATGGTGGAGTATTTGAATGCATCCCCATTAAGGTATGCTCTTTCTCATGCCCCACTCATTCCAGTCACACACATTAAACAGTTTTGGAACACTGTTAGTTCCTCAACAGTTAATGGAGTGACAACATTGAATTCTATTGTACATGGGAGACCTTGGGTGGTTACTGAGGCCTTGGTACGCCAGGCCTTGCATCTTAATGATGCTGATGGTATAACCATGCTTCCCATATCTGAAATAGAACAAGGGCTTAGGGCTTTGGGATACCCTATTCCTGATGAAGGTACTCTTAATAAGTACCATAAGCAGGAATTTCCCCCAGCCTGGAAGTACCTAATTCACATTCTCCTTCAATGTTTGAGTCCCAAATGTACTGCACACAATGAGATCAATAGATCCATTGCATCTGCTATTGTGTGTATTACAACAGGGCAAAATTATAACTGGTCTAAAATGATTTTTGAAGGAATGTGTAAAAACAAGGGGACAAAAATGACTTTAGCTTATCCCCGTTTTCTGCAAATGGTTTTTGATGCTCAAAGATATTGTTCAAGGGATCACAATGACTTTTATAAGATCCCTAAACAAAAGAAGGCTATTTTTACCAAGATGAATTCACCACCTCATAGAGACCTACCATTAACCCCAGCCATGCTTGCTGTTATTGCAGCAGCACAACCCCAACCAGACCCCCAACCTCATATTGACCCTCACCCACAACTTGAACCTATCCCTGAACCTTTACCCTCACCTGACCAAATGCAAATAGACCAAAATCCCTTTGACGCTGACACATCTAATGTGGGCGTTGATATGCCTATTTCCACCGCTGACACCCAACCATCACAATCCCAAACACCCCTTAACCAACCTACATCTACACCATCTTCTACACCATCTTCCACACCACCTGAATATAGGTTGATTAAACGCCAAAGGACTGCTGGAGTGTTCTCCTCTGGTGGTCCTAGCCATGAAGCAGAGAGAACCACCACCACAAGTGTGGCTGGTGACCTGGATGAGGCTGAGGCTATTGATACAGGCTTAGATGCTGGTCAAGACAGTCCCAACATAATTAAGTCCTCATCCATGCCCAATGAACCTGACTTGGGAGGTCAAATCCCCATTTTGGAAGAGGGCAGACTGGAACCAATGACGCTTTTAGAATTGACGGCTGTCTGCATTAGCTTGCAAAAGCAAAATGCAGACTTGGTACAAATTGTCAGTAACCAAGGCCTTGAACTCAATGAATTGAGGGAGAGGATTATTGTTTTGGAGAGTGCTCATTCAAGGGGAGGTATGGAGGAGTCTTCCAAAGGGGAGGAAGCAAGAAATCTGAGTGATAAGAGCAGTCAAGATGGTCAATCATTGGATATTGCTGAGGCTCTTACTACATTAAAGGAACAAAAAGGTTTTGATACGTCCTTAATCTCTCCAACCAATTTAAATTTATCATTTACAGATATGCTGAGAGAGGTTACACAAGGCGCTGAGGGAAAATATTTGAGCGTTGACAAGGCAAGTTTGGACGCTGACAGAAATATTTCGGGCGCTGATAGAGGAAATTTGGGCGTTGACAGATCTGCATATGGAGGTGATGTATTCCAGTCATCATCTATCATCAAAGATGTTCCTACTCAGGTATTATCATCTACCCTACCAACTATTGAACCAACAGATAAGGGTAAGGGTAAGTTGGTAGAAGAAATTGTTCCAAAGAATGCAGCTCAGGTTGAATTTGATAGAAGATTGGCTGAGCAAATGATGGAACAAGGTGAAAAAGAAAAATCACCATTTGTTGTGACTTCTGAAGAAGAAAGTGATGAAGCTAGCTCAGATTCAAGTGTGATGATTGTTGAACCAGAAAGACTTGAGTATGGTGATGAGCTTGCTAAAGAAAGGCTGAGAGATTTGAAGTTGCAAATTGATTTTGATATGCCAGAGGTAGTTCAGATGTACAATTCTTGGGAAGAAAGCTGTATGGATAATCCAGACTTGACCATTTCAGATCAAATATGGGGTTTGGAAATTCTTCTTAGAGTTCAGCAGGATTGTAAGGTGATGCTGAAGTACAAGGCAAGCAACATTCTCTCTGAATTGAAAAGGGATAGAAGGAAGCTCTACTTTATGTTGCTCAAATGTCATGGAGTTGGATGGACACATCAGAAGCTGAAGGCTTTGACATTTGATGAATTGGAACATAGGGCTTATCCTATTTGGGTGAAAGTGCAGGAAGAAAATACTTTCAGACTTCTTTCAGATGAAAGAAAGGAGCAACTTGCAGAAGAGATGGCAATCAAGAAAGCTATGATAGTCCCTAGACCAGTAAAGAAGGGATTTATTCTTGAGTTTCCAAAAGATATGTCTCAACTGTATCCAAGTGAAGCAATCATTAGAAAGAGCCTTAAGCTCTCCCCATTAGAAGCTTCAGATATGGTTCATGTGTTACCATTAGATTCCAGGAATCCAATTGTAAGTTATGAGGAAGCAGAATGTGGATTCTGGAAAATTGGAAGATTTGGCAAGGAGGTACACACTTTTACCACTCTCATATCTTTATTTGCAAGTTGTGACAGAGAAGACTTGGTAGACCTTTGGAGGTTGCTAGAGACCAAGTATGAGGCTGAAGCACCAACTTCAGCCAATGGAATAAAACTTTGGATCACATTCAAAAGAATGTGTGGGACAAAAGAAGAAGATCCTGAAATATGGAAGGATCTTGAAGATGATCTCAGTGGTCTTCAATGGAGGTTATATTCAGCTGCTGGTGTATACCATTTGAGTTCTACAAAGTTTGCTGAGTATTTACTTGTAGATGCTCAGTATTTCATATCCAAGGCTGTTTTGGAGAAGATGAAGGACACCCAGTTGGAGATAGACTATACAAGTGACGTGGCAAAGAATTTGATCAGATTTATTTATCATCAATATGACAAGGTTTGTCAGACTCCTCCAAGTTCTTAGTGTTTATTCAGAAACTTGATCATAAGAGTGGATATCAAGTTTAGGGGAGGATTGTTGGGAATAAATCTAGGCCAGAACACTTGAACGCTGACAAGAACAACTTAAGCGTTGACAAGAGCAAAGTGAGCGCTGACAGCATAAGCGTTGACAAGATAAAGTCAAGCGTTGACAGATTGAAGACAAGCACTGATGAAAGATGTGAGCTACACGTTTATTATATTCTAGATTACTTCTAGTAAGGATAGAGACGACAATGTATTTTCTATGTTTATCTTTACCTAGAATAATTGATTCGTAGCTTATTGTACAAGACTTCTTGTTCTATAAAAGAAGATCTTTTAGGTTAAAGTTACATATCAGTTTTCATAAGTTTTCGATTGTTAAGCTCTTTCATTGTAATCAACAAGAATCATTCTAATACAAGTGAAAGTTTGTTTAACATCATTGTGTTTTAGATCAAGTGTTAATTCCGCATAACACTTTGTTACTTTATTCATAAGCAAAGGTTTCTCTAAGTGTAGTACTTGATCTAATCTCGTATACACAAAGCTTAATCGATCTAAGTTTGGGATCAACAGCATAAGCAAGGAATAGTCTAATAGTTTCCAAACGGGCAACAGGTGCAAAGGATTCCATAAAGTCGATGCCTAATAATTGCTTGTATCCACGAGCTACTAGTCGAGCTTTATTCTTCAATATTCCACCTAACTCATCGAGTTTCACCTTGTAAACCCATTTCAAAGTGAGTAATTGCACTTGATCCGGACATGAGACAAGTTCCCATACATCAAGACGTATAAATTCATTGAGTTCTTATTGCATAGCTTCTATCCAACATGATTGAGTAAAAGCTTCTTGCCATGTCTTATGTTCAACTTCAGCGAGAAAGGCATCAAAATGACAAAACATTGCACTTTCTTGTAACTGACTTCTTGTGAATACCAGGCGATTAGGGTCACCAATAATAGAATCTATAGGAGTAGACCATAGTAGGAGCTTCCTCTGAGGTGGACGACCCGACTTGATTATGGTCGGGAATTGGTACACCAAAGAATGGAAGTTCACGCATTTGAGCGAATTCCAAGTCGTGGTCATCATCCTCTTCATCATCAATAGGCATGACATGGGTAGTTTAAACATGTGTTGGTTGAGAATTACTCGTTGAAGGTATATCTTGACCAATTGTAGGTGCAGACGTATCTGATTGTGCAACGGTTGCTGGAGCGACAACTTCGGTTATCGGAGCTATTACCTCAGGTTCTGGAGCAACAATACTTGGAGGAGTAAAGAATTCATCAAAGAACGGTTGAAACAACGTATCCCATTCAGTGCTAGAAGGTGGTGTAAATGATGATGAAGTAGGGTTGTTTGGGACAAGACAAAATCTAATGTTACTAGGTCCCATTTCATGAAGTACGGGTTCAGAGTTGCTTTGCTCAGAAGCAATTGCTGTCAGCTCATCAATATCAACATTCATAGTTTCTAGGATTGTTAGCCCTATATTTTATATAGTCGAACAAGAATGTAATAGGTCATCTTAGTCGTTAAAAGGTCTTATATTGTAATAGGTTAGTCGGGAAAACCGGGCTTGGACTTTAAGCTAATATTGTATAAGTTAGGGGCGTAAGCCCAAAACAAAGCCAAGCTCGGCCCAAGGAAACAAAGCCCACGGCCCAAAAGGCCAAGGGTATATAACCCTTTTTCACATGTGAAAGAGGGTGTTGGTTCATTTCATTAAACACATAGTTTTAGTGTAAACCTTCCACTTCTCTCTCTACTCTCTCTCTCTACTTTTCTCCTCTTTCTCTCTCTAAGAATCTTGTGTTATGGATTGAATGGGAACAACATTTGGTATCAAGAGCCTATAGTGGATAGGTGATTGAAGATTCGTGTGTGGTGTTCTTGAATTTTCGTGGCCTTTTTGATCCATATCTCACGTCCCATATCTTTTTTTTTGTGTTTTTATGGTCTTTTCTTGATACAAATCATCTACATACTAGTAGTAGTGATTTAGGTATCTTGGTTTTGGCTAAAACACAAATTTTTTGGATCAAAAGTTGCGAAATTTCTTGTTTTTCTTCATTCCGAAATTCTAGCAGAAACTTCCATCGGAAAGTACAAATTGTACTTGGGCTTCCATCGCAATAACCATCACCATCGGAAAGGGTTTTGGTTCTACATTGCGATACGTGGGTTTTTATTACTTATTCCGATCTGGACATTCCGATCGTACTTTGCGATCTGGATTCCGACGGGTATAAGGAAGTATTGTAAGTCGTTACTCTGCTTGAATTTTGACAGCCACTTTGCGATCTGAGTATTCTGATAGGCTTTGCGATCTGAGTATTCCGATAGGCTATCCGATCTGGACATTACGATCTGGACATTACGATCTGAGCATTGCGATCTGAGCATTGCGATTGAGCATTCCGATTGAGCATTCCGATCTGAACATTCCGATCTGGACATTCCGATAAGTATTCCGATGGACATTTCGATGGATATTTTGTTTGAGTAATTTTTAGACTTAGCCACTATCTAGACTAGTTTCGGAACGTAGTTTACACGAAGATTAAAAAAAAAAAAAAAAAAAAAAAAAAAAAAGAGTTAAAATTTTTAGGTCAGGTAAAATCAAATTTTTTCCCTACTAGTTTTTGGCTATTTCTAACTCAAATTCAAAATTTGGCGATACAAAATTTTTCGGCTTACCGTTTTGTCAGACTGAGAAATTTATTGTCGGGCTGAGAAAAGAATTTTTGAATTTTTCGGAATTTCAATTTTAACCACACATCATCACAACAAATCCACTAAGATCTGCAATTCATCCACAAGTATTCACCATGTCTAACAACAACATCAACATTGCGACTGCTAATCAAATTCGTTTGGAACAAGGTGGCAACGGTAACCCACCTGTGCTCACTGCCGGTTGCTACGTTCAATGGAGATCTCGTTTTCTTAGATTTCTCGATGAGAACCCACCTCCAGTTTTTGAATTCAAACCAATTACAACACAGGCAGAGGATGGTACTTCATCAACTATACGAGCTATGGAGGATTTTGACACATGTTCTGCTGAGAAAAAGAAACTCCTCCAAGCTGAAGCCGATGCTGTAAATTTCATACTCACTGGAATTGATAATGATATCTATTCCACAGTTGATGCATGTCCTAATGCTATGGAAATGTGGAATGCAATTCATCGATTGAAGCAAGGTGAGTCAATCAATGTTCAAGATCTCGAGACTAATCTACTTTGGGAGTTTGGAAAATTCACATCTGAAGATGGTGAATCCATTGACTCATATTTCTCGAGATTCTACAAAATGATGAATGAGCTTGTAAGAAATCAGTGCACCATCTCCAATCATCATGCCAATGTTCAGTTTCTACTTCAACTCAAACCAGAATGGCAAAGGTTTGTGACTTTGGTCAAACAAAGGGAGGATATCAAAACTATATCTTACCACAAACTTTATGATATCTTGAAACAACATCAGAATGAAGTGAATGAACTAAGGGCTGAAAAGGCAGAACGGTCTGCTAATTCTATTGCTTTTGTGGCTGCTACTTCAACAAAACCCGTTCCTCGTCAACAACCACCTAATCATTCCTCGAAGTCATCAAGCTCATCCACAAAACCTCTAGCTGCTGCTAAACACAAAGCAAAAGCAATTGTCCCTACTCCACCTCCAAAGTATGACACCTAGTCAGATGGAGACAGTGATGATGAACAAACTTCAAGGGACAAGAAGATTGAAGAACTCATGTCTTTACTCACCACAACTTATAAGAAGATCTACAAACCTACCAACAACAACCTCAGATCATCATCCAATGCTAGATATAAGGAAGTTGATCATGCACCTAGGTATGATCGTGATGCTAGGTATGATAATCAGAGGATGCTGAATCAAGTTGGGGCTAGAGATACTGTAGGCACTCCGGTGGTGCAGAAGACTGGGATTCAATGCTTCAACTGCAAGGGATTTGGTCACATGGCTAGGGAATGTAAGAAGCCAAAACGGGTTAAGGATTCGGGATATCACAAGGAAAAGATGTTGCTGTGCAAGAAAGAAGAAGCAGGAATTCCACTCACAGCAGATGAAGTTGACTGGCGTGATGACATTGATGATGAAGCCGATGATCAAGAGTTAGAGGCACATTATGTGTACATGGCAAAGATTCAAGAAGTGATCCCAGAGACTGATGATACTTCTGGACCCATCTACGATTCTGAGCCACTTGAAAAGGTACCATCACATGATAACTATAATGTGTTTGCTAATGAACGACGGCATCCTGAGCAACCCGAAAGCATCAATGACACATATGTAATGGACACGGAGGATAGCAATATCTCTACGGATTCACAGCATATGTGTAATGATGACGGAAAAGCTGTTCAGGATACTGACTCGGATGAGGACCGTGATTTGCTTGCATCTATTATTAATTCTTTAAAACGTGAAATTGATGAAAACAAAGAAGCTAATAAACGTTTGAAGCAAGCAAACACATCCTTAGCCGAGGAGATAGACAGGCTTAAAGAGTATGATTATGTAAAAGAAGCTGATCGACGGGTTGCAATAGCTAATGGTTTGGTATATGAACGTAAGGTGCTCAACGAACAATATTGTTCTGAAGTAACACACGAAATTCATATGTCAAAACAAAAGATATCGGAACTTGAAGAACAACTGCTGCTACATAAACTCCAAATTACTGAATTAGAGTCAGTTAACAAAGAACAAACTGAGCTTTATAAAACTCGTGAAGAAAAGGATATTGAAAAAATTCTTGCTTTGGAAAAGAGAGTCGACACGTTAAACAACATTGTTTACAAAACGGGTCAGTCTATTCAAACTATGAATATGCTCAATAGAAATATGAAAACGAGTTTTGTCAAGCCTGAATATCTCAAGAAAGCTCAAAGTACCAAGCCTGCTCTTTATGATATCGGTTGTTATGTTGATAATCTTGCTCTTATGCTTTCCCCTGACTGCGACGAAATCATTCGTCAACAAGAAGAAAGTCGATCAAACTTAAGTGATTTAATAAACCTTTCTGATTCTAACAATCACATTAAGTTTGTCCCTCAAAAAGAACTTTCAAAAGAACAAAAGATGTATAATAGTGTTCCACCACCAAGTGATGAACCACAAAAGAAAGTTTCTTTAAAAAGGAGTTTCAAAAAGCAATCAATTTTGTTAGAAAAGCGAATTTTGGATGAAAAACGTAAATGGGATGAGAAAAGCAAAAGTGTTCAGCAATTTGAGTTTATAAAACAAGGGGTTTTAAATTTGTACAAAGGTGTCGTCGACTATGAAAAAGTTTCTAGGGATACCATTTGGAATATTAAACCTAACCCACAAGTAGAAGTTGTCATTCAACAATGTATTGTTCCAACCATTGATGATCTTTCAAAAAATGTGGAAATGTTTTATAATGCTCTCACTGAGGAAATGTTAACTGATTTAAGCTATGTCAACTCTCTTGAAGATGAAGTTGATTTTCTTCAAATTAAATTAAAGACACAAGAACACCAACTTTCTAACGAAATTGATCGACTTTCCAAGGAATATTTTTATGCTGACCATATGAATGCTATACTTGGTGTGTATACCGATCTGGATCAATATTGTCATGTAGCATGTCTTGTGTCAGAATCGGACGCGAAATGTCGCAATCTTGAAGTAGAGCTTTCGAAACAAATTCAGTCATATAACAAACTTTCGAAAAGTTTTTCTCAACTTGAGAAACACTCCATTTCTCTTGAACTTGCTTTACAAAAAGGTGAAAAATCTCATAATCATAAAAAGTGTCAAGAAATGTCAGCTTCTTCGTTTCGTCTACTGAATGAAAAAGATTTCGAAATAAATGATTTGAAAGCTCAGCTAAAAGAAAGGGACATAGCCATAAGTGAGTTACAGAAACTCATTGAGAAAATCAAAGAAAAGTCTGTTTTGGGTAAACCATCCATCGTTCGTCAACCGAATGCGGTTAAATGCCCTAAATCATCTATTTTGGGACAATACCCACAGACTTTGCCTAAGATAGGAAATGATGAGAGCACTAATGTGATAGCACCTGGAATGTATAAGATGAACACTAAGCCCACTCAAACTGGAACATCGCGGTTACCTCAGAATATTAAGAAAACTAATCAACGTGTGTCTTCTTCTACAGGAGTAATCCCCACTACTAGCGTTAGCGGACCACAGCTTAAGAGCAATAGAATGCAAGATACGGTCATGCCTAACAATAGTCAAGGAAAGAAGTTGGAAGTAGAAGACCACCGTAGGAATTTTAAGTTTTCTAAGAATAAAACGTCTGTAACTGCATGTAATGACAGTTCAAATGCTAAGACCTCGAATGTTGAATTTGTTTGTGTTGAATGTGGCAAATGTGTTCGTACTTTCAATCATGATGCTTGTGCTCTTAATTATAATGGCGCGAATACTAGAACTAGGAAGCCTATTCGTATGCCCACTAGTACTAGTAAACCCACAAGAACTTTGAACCAATCCACTGAGCAACCACTTAAGAAACTAAGTGCGTTAGAATCCACTACTCTACGTAAACAAAGCAGGTTTAAGAAGCTTTATGAGAACATGATTAGGACATGTACACGGGGGTATTCGAGATTTACACCACCCGGATACAAATGGGTACCTAAGACAACCCCCATTCTAATTGGGTCTATGAATGTTAGCTTGCCTTTAGAATCTAGGTCCACTACTATTTTGGAACCCGTTTCTATCAAGGGCTCCCATTTGTCAAATGCTACATTGTCTTCTAATTCTTCTGCAGCTCGTCGAACTCATCCTATTCATAATGGACTCCGGGTGCACAAAGCACATGACGGGCAATCTCAAGCTTCTCATTAACTTCGTGGAGAAGTTTCTGGGTACGGTACGGTTTGGAAATGATCAAATTGCACCGATACTCGGATATGGAGACTTGGTTCAAGGGAATATCACTATAAAACGGGTTTATTACGTCGAGGGACTGAATCACAATTTATTCTCGGTTGGTCAATTTTGTGATGCGGATTTGGAAGTGGCTTTTAGGAAATCTACTTGCTATGTTAGAGACTACGATGGGAATGACCTTCTTACAGGTTCTCGTGGTTCTGATCTCTACACAGTAACTCTTCAAGACACATCTTCAACAAATCCAATTTGCTTAATGGCTAAAGCATCATCATCTCAAGCATGGTTATGGCATCAACGATTGTCACATCTCAATTTTGACACCATCAACTTGCTTTCTAAGAATGATATTGTGACCGGTCTTCCTAAGTTGAAATTCGTCAAAGACCATCTTTGTTCTTCTTGTGAGTTGGGGAAAGCAAAACGGAAGTCTTTCAAAACAAAGACTACCCCTAGCTCAAAAGGACGATTGGAACTTCTACACATGGATTTATGTGGTCCCATGCGTGTAGAGAGTATTAACGGGAAAAAGTATATTCTAGTGATTGTTGATGATTACTCTAGATACACATGGACTTTCTTCTTAAGGTCCAAAGATGAAACACCAGAGGTTCTCAAAAACTTTCTCAAGATGATACAACGCAATCTTCAAGCTCAAGTCTTAACCGTAAGAACGGATAGGGGTACTGAATTTTTGAACAAGAACTTGCAATCTTACTTTCAAGAAGAAGGCATCGAACATCAAACGTCTATTACTCGAACTCCTGAACAAAACGGCGTTGTCGAAAGACGGAACCGTACTTTGGTTGAGGCTGCTCGAACAATGCTTTCTGCTTCAAAATTACCGCTATTCTTCTGGGCTGAAGCAATTGCAACTGCCTGTTATACTCAGAATCGTTCTCTCGTTATCCCTAGACATGAAAAGACACCTTACCACATCATCAATGGCAGGAAACCTACTGTAAAATTCTTTCACGTATTTGGATCTTTATGCTACATCCTTAAAGACGGTGAGCATCTCGACAAGATGAAAGAAAAAGGTGATGCATGTATTTTTGTGGGGTATGCTACATTGTCGAAAGGATATCGGGTCTATAACAAGAGAACAAATATCATTGTCGAAACAATTCATGTGAACTTTGACGAATTGCCACAAATGGTACTTGATCACAACAGCTCAAGTCCCGCACTTCAATGTCCAGCAATGGCACCTACACAAAACAGTGTACGTCCCGTGCAAGAATGTCAACAAAGTACTCCTATAGCAGACTCGACGGATACGACACATATGAATGAGTTGGTTGACTTATATGATCCTATGTTTGACGAATATTACTATGGAAACAATCAAGTTGTGTCAAAGCCTTCCGCTGTCAATACTGCTGATGCATCTGAACAAAATCAACAAGACACAACTGCTTCTGCTTCAGCAACCGTTACTCAAGAGAAAATTCCAGTGGATACTCAACAAACTCAAGAAACTGTCATACAACCAACATCACCAACCGTAAATGCTGAAGGAGGAAACAACAATCAAGCAGTCGATGCACAACCTGACGATGAAGAATTTATCAATCCGTTCGGTACACCGGTACACGAAGTCGGAGAGTCTTCTACTCAACATGTTGATCCGTCCAACATGCATATATTCTACCAACCATATCCATCCACTCATCATTGGACACGTGATCATCCATTGGAGCAAGTCATTGGAAATCCTTCACAACCGGTTCGAACACGCAGACAACTCGAAACCGATGGCGATGTGTGTATGTATGCACTCACCGTGAGTTCAACTGTACCTACAAACATCAAACAAGCCATGACTGATCATGCGTGGATTGAATCAATGCAAGACGAAATTCATCAGTTTGAACGCCTAAATGTTTGGGAACTTGTTGACCGACCCTATGGAATGTCAATTTTAGATTTCAAATGGATCTGGAAAAACAAACTGGATGAAGAACAAACCATCATCAAAAACAAATCTCGTCTTGTGGTTAAGGGATACCGTCAACAAGAAGGCATAGACTACGATGAATCATTCGCTCCAGTCGCTCGTTTGGAAGCAGTCAGGATATTCCTTGCTTATGCTGCACATAAGGGCTTCACGGTTTTTCAGATGGACGTCAAAACAGCTTTTCTCAACGGTCATTTGAAGGAAGAAGTGTATGTGAATCAGCCGGAAGGATTCGTCGATCCTCATCATCCTGACAAAGTCTATCGTCTCAAGAAGGCTGTATATGGACTTAAACAAGCTCCAAGGGCATGGTACGAAGAACTTTCAAACTTCTTGGTGTCCAAAGGATTCTCCAAAGGTTCTATTGATCCTACTCTCTTTACTAATAAATATGGGGATGACATAATGCTGGTGCAAGTTTATGTTGATGACATTATTTTTGGTTCTACGAACCCAAAACTTTCAAAACGCTTTGAAAAATTAATGCACAGCAGATTTGAAATGTCAATGATGGGGGAGCTAAAATTCTTTTTAGGCCTCCAGATTCATCAATCCCCACGTGGTATCTTCATTAACCAAGCTAAGTATGCTCAAGAGATACTTAAAAAGCATGGTATGACCTCATGTGCTCGCGTTGGTACACCATTGTCAACCACATCCCTAGACGCTGACTTGTATTCATATCCCGTAGATCAAACGCGATATCGCAGTATGATCGGGTCACTTATGTACCTTACAGCCAGCAGGCCTGATATTCATCATGCCACATGCTATTGTGCACGATATCAAGCCCGACCTACTCAAAAGCACCTCAAAGAGGTTAAACGGATCTTTCGGTACCTTAAGAATACCATTCACATGGGACTCTGGTATCCGAGGGAAACCGGTTTTCATCTAACGGCTTTTTCAGATTCTGATCACGCAGGTTGTCTTGATAGTCGTAAAAGCACTTCTGGTAGCATACAATTTCTAGGGGAAGACAAGCTTGTCAGCTGGTCGTCAAAGAAGCAGGATTGCACTTCGCTCTCATCAGCTGAAGCAGAATATGTGGCTCTATCCGCGTGTTGTGCTCAAGTCCTCTGGATGAGAACTCAACTCACGGATTATGGCTTCCACTTTGATAAAATACCTATGTATTGTGACTCAAAGTCGGCCATAGCCATATCTTGCAATCCGGTTCAGCACTCCCGCACCAAGCACATCGATGTCAGATATCACTTCATCAAGGAACAAGTGGAACGTGGCATCGTCGAACTATACTTTGTCAGAACTGAGTACCAGCTGGCAGACTTGTTTACAAAAGCTCTATCGAAAGATAGGTTTGCGTATCTCGTTGGCCGTCTTGGTATGAAGTACATGACTCCAGAAGACTTGGAGGTTTTGGCAAATGAAGCTGCTTGATATTCTCTCACAATGACTTCTAGGCACATCACAGCTTAGAACTCGGACCTCAACTAAGGAAAGTTTATCTCGGACGATAACTTATCCTTCTCAACGAGAAATTCATCTTTCTCGGTCATGAGCTTCTCATAAAAACATTCAAAGTTTTTAAGTTCATGAAAACGATTTCTAAGTAAATGTCAGCTTAGAACTCGAACTTCAACTTAAGGAAAGTTTATCACGGATGATAACTTATCCTTCACAACGGGAAATTTATTTTTCTCGGTCATGAGCTAGTCACAAAACAATCAAAGTTTTGAGCTCATGAAAAACGGACCCGAAAGGGGAGTGTACGTTTCAGTGCGCTTTCCCTAATCAATAGAAGAGAAGTCTTCTATCCTGATTATTTTAAAACCGTTGAACACAATTTTTCAAGAATTTCTCAAAAGGTTTTTCTAAATCTTTCAAAATTGTGTGTTCAACACTCCCTTCCTCATAAGTGGTTTTTATATCTCAAAATTGTCATATGTTATTTTGATCAATTTTTGAGGGGGAGCGTTTTAAAATCAAGCCTTTTAATGTTGTTGGGTACATCTCTAAAATTGTCATATTTTATGTATCCAACACATTCCGAAAATGATATGAAATTGTCAAATGTAATATATTATATCGGAAAAGGCATCTCAACTCCGTACCTCAACATATTTTGTGGTGTCGTTTTTCTAAAATTTTGTCAAATTTTGTCTCAAGACACACATATATTGTTGAGGGGGAGCGACCCGACTGAAAATGTTCCATGATTCATGCGTGCACACATGTTTCTCTCCCAATCGGTTTTCAGAAATTGTCATATTTTATTCAATTGGTATCTCTAATATCATATTTTTATATTAGAGATAGGGGGAGAAAATGTGATTAAAATGTAATATATCGCAACATGTGATCTTAAAGACTCAAGTGCAACTCTTTCCTTCACATGCCAAACTATTTCGTATATCGATGCATGTGTATAGGGGGAGCTTTTCGAAAAGATAAAACTTTCAAAGTGTTAAAAGTTTTGATTTTTATCAAGCACTTTGAATGCTTTTCAATGGTTTTATGGTTACGATCTTTACCCAAAACAACCTACTATCCACGACGGAACGATGGAGTCAAAAGGTGGTTTAGGATAGGAAACTAAGTCCTATGATCCAACCAGAACCGGAGGGATCTACCCAAGGACATTCCATAGCTAGAAATAGTTGTCCTTAGGAAAGATGGAGTGGAATGAAGCTGAATGCGGACCAATTACTTAAGTTAGCACTAGAACAATCACAACAAGGTGCTAATGATGACGTATTGGTAAGCATTGAAGGAGTTGAATATTCTATGCAACTTAGGCAGAAACCGGGTCAATACATCTATTGAAGACAAGTCATCATGGACCCAGTGATGCAATGCACAACCCTTCCCAGCCATTCGAGTTTCTCTCAAAAGAAACTAGTCTCATTGTCACGGAGATCAACACGTATCTATTGACTTTCTCACTCCGAGTCAGTTAATATTGCAAAGGTGGCAGTCTGCTCCAGCCTCCGATTACCAAAATGCACTTATTGAGTCTAGAGCCAATCGAGATCTATCTATCATCTCATTAGGACACAATCGAGTCCTACGCATTATCCTTGTGATATTGCCAGAACATCTGAGTGATACGATTCACAATGAAGATGGAAATCCTGCTTGAGCCAGCATTAAACAAGCTCATGGTAGGTAACTTGTGCGATTCTACACGAATCAAACTTGTGAGAACTGGAAAGCAACTAAGTTTCGATTCTTAATTGATTCAAACTTGATTCCAGGTTTCTTCGCAAAATCCATGTGATCTTGCCAGAACATTCAGAGTGACACTCATTAGTGTTCACAGTGACGAATGGAAATCCTTCCAGTGTCAACATCAAACAGCACTGCGGTAGGTAACTCGCAAGATTCTCTATGAATCAAGCTTGTGACAAACTGGAAAGCAACAATGGTGCGATTCTTTTAGAATCAAACTTGTTCCAGGAAATCTGAATTGACGACTCTAATCAGACGGATAATTTATCCTTATGATTCACTCTTTACGTTCGCAGTCTGCTTTGAGACGGTCGAGTAAAGAGAACTGGCTACTACCGCCGGGAAACCCTGTCAAGGAGGTTCTTAATCGAATCTACCTGATCACAGGTACGGTATTTTAATACCGTTTAACGGTCTTCACCGACCGGAGGTAAAACGCTACCGAGTTAGGATGAAATGTTCAAAGCCATTTTATCCGTGTCTATACATGTTGCTGCATATCAAGAAGGTGGCGTAGCTGTGCAACCGAAGTCGATTCAGAAGTCACAAGAGCACAAGATGGCGATAATCAAGATACCTAAGAATGTAAGAATGTAATAGGTCATCTTAGTCACAAGGAGTACAGATGAAGATCTCAAGCACTCAAAGTCAAATGACAAAGGCTCAAGATAAAGATCACGAAAGCATGAAGGAACAAAGCTGTTATAAACAAGATCAAGACCAAGATACAAGACCAAATCAGGAAGATCTCATCTACAAGAATGTATTCACTCAACCATCTTATGCTTTTTAAGCATTTTAAGATGACCGATACATTGGGGGAGATTGTTAGCCCTATATTTTATATAGTCGAACAAGAATGTAATAGGTCATCTTAGTCGTTAAAAGGTCTTATATTGTAATAGGTTAGTCGGGAAAACCGGGCTTGGACTTTAAGCTAATATTGTATAAGTTAGGGGCGTAAGCCCAAAACAAAGCCAAGCTCGGCCCAAGGAAACAAAGCCCACGGCCCAAAAGGCCAAGGGTATATAACCCTCTTTCACATGTGAAAGAGGGTGTTGGTTCATTTCATTAAACACATAGTTTTAGTGTAAACCTTCCACTTCTCTCTCTACTCTCTCTCTCTACTTTTCTCCTCTTTTTCTCTCTAAGAATCTTGTGTTATGGATTGAATGGGAACAACAAGGATCTTGCAAGAGTTACGGTTGTAGATTCGGTATGCTTTCTTTACGGGTGCGTAACCAATGAAAATACCAATATCAACCTTTGGTTGAAGTTTTCCCAAATTGTCACCATCATTATTTGGATAGCAAAGAGAACCAAATACATGAAGATATGATAAATCTGGTACCTTTCTATGGAGAAGCTCATAAGGTGTTTTACCATGGCGTTTACGAATTAGTGACCGATTTTGGGTGTACACTGCTGTAGTTACTGCTTCCGCCCATAAAAATAATGGAGCCTTTGCATAAATTAACATCGTTCGAGCTGCTTCCATAAGAATGCGATTTCGCCTTTCAACGACACCGTTTTGTTGTGGACTGCGAGCAACGGATGTTTCATGAGATATGCCAACTTCTTCATAATACTTACACAAAGTTTAATTCACAAATTCGGTTCCATTATCTGTACGAATACGTCGGACAGTAGTGTTGAGACGCACTTGAATCATCTTGAGAAAATCGATAATGACTTTAGGTGCCTCGTCTTTTGTTGCAAGAAATTTCACCCATGTAAACCGAGAGTTATCATCCATTATGACGAGGATGTACTTTTTACCACCAAGACTTTCAACACGCATTGGCCCACAAAGATCCATATGCAACAAATAAAGTTTCTCTTGGTTGGTGTCTTCAGTCTTAGGTTTGTATGATTTCTTAGTGCTTTTCCCTATTGTACACGCGGAACACAAATGATCCTTGTGAAATGTAAGTTTAGGAAGACCACGAACAAGTTCGTTTTTCGCCAAATAATTAATAGCGTCAAAGTTAAGATGAGATAACCGTCGATGCCATAACCATGACTTAGTCTTTGATGCTTTGGAGAGAAGACACACGGGAGAAGCAGCCATCATATCTTGTAGAGACAAAGTGTACAAACTATTCCCTCGAGTACCTTTCAATGAATCAACCCCTTCCAAATTACGAATGAAGCATGTATGCTCTCGAAAAGCAACTTCTAGGTTTGCATCACAAAATTGTCCCGCAGAATATAAGTTGTGACCGAGACCTTCCACATAATACACTCTTGAAATTATAACATTCCAAATATGATATTCACCGTAACCCATTATCTTTGCAATATGATCATTTCCAAATCGAACTGTACCAAGAAACTTACTGACGAAATTTCTGAGCTGAGAGCGATCTCCGGTCATATGTTTAGAGAAACCAGAGTCCAAATACCAGAGAACAATTTGGACCACCTGTTTTCAACAACAACAGTAGACAATGCATTGGAAACTATTGGTTCCGGAGTGTTAGCAGATACAGATATAAAATTATCAGAATTGCTAACATTTGTGTAGCCCTTAGATTTCATGCGTTTTCTAATGTGAGTTTTATCACTAACAGGTTTTATTGTTCCAACTTTCTGAGGTTTTGGAGTAATAGCGGACATTACAGTGGGAGTAGACCTATTTAAAGGGCACTTTGTTCCTACAATAGTGTCGGTGTTTCTAGTTAAAGGACACGCTTGTGTTTTGGTAGCCTTGGTACTCCTAATTAAAGGGCACACTTTCTTTGCTGTAGTGGGAGTGATCCTAGTTAAAGGGCACGCATTTCCTACTATAGTGAAAGTTCTACCAGTGGGACGCCACATCCAGCCAACTTGGGGTAACACTTTCCCAGTCGGTTTCCATTCTAAACCATTTTTACGGGCATTCATCTCATTCACATGGTCAATAAGGCAAGAACCATGACGACTAGAAAACATACATTCATTGCAATTCCAACATTTCAAATCAGAATTCACATTAGGCTTAGAACGCTGCACAACCGCATAGCCTTTAGGTATAGCTACATGATTCTTTTTATTCAAAACAGAAATAACATTCCTAGGATGGGTTTCTACTTTCTTCTTCACTTGACTACTATATGGGGGCAAGATCCTATCATTCTTCTTGTTTCTTTTAAGCTTAGATCTTTGAGCCTTAGTAGTGATGCTTACTCCTGTAGAAGGCAACACGGGAATATTAGAAGCGGGTTTTGATTTTGCCTTATCTTTAGTGACCAATGTTTGAGATGGTTTAGTCCTAGTGACCTTGTTAAATGGTGTGACGACAATGAGGTTCCTTTTGGTTGCACTAGAGGATGGTGCTGAGACAGTGGTTGCGTTATCCACAACATTCTTACCTTTTAGGGTACGAAGTGTTTCCTTTAACTCAGTTAAAGCCAGATTTTGATCACAAATTTGTTCCCTCAAATCAGATATTTCCACCGACTTTCGATTCAATTGTTCAATAAATGATTGATTCTGTGCAGTGGTATTAGTACGTGCGGGCTTTACTGAATCGAAGAGTCGTGTATTTTTCTGTTTTAAGTTATCAACTTTGGACAAAATCTTGGAAACTCGATTATCTAGATAAAGTTTAAAATTCTCAGCGGCCTCAAGTACGTTCACACAATGAATCTCCTTAGATTTTCCTATGTCTATCGGCAAAGATTTAGCAACCTTGTCACTTGGCTGACACTGTGGTGTTTTAATAGATTGATTTTCACATTCAAGCGAAATACAGTGTTGTTGAATCTCATCAAAACTTTTTGAAAGCAAAGTATAAGAATCTTGAAGCTTTAAAAAATTAGCGACAGATTTGTGACAAGTACTATCTACCACATTATCCACAGATTCAACATCATGCACAATAGAATCATTATCAACACTATTATTCACACAGACGAAAACAATATCAAACGACATCACTTGCTTCAGAAGCAGATGATTTAATGCGAGAAATTCGTTCTATTTCAATTAAACCGTTTTCATAAGCATCATCCATTTCATTGAAAACACGTCTGACTTCTTTGATTTCCAAACGCAAATCTTGATCAATATTGCTAAGACAAGCTTTAATATTCTTTACAAACAGAATAATTTCATCTCGAAACGCAGCTCTAGTGTGCTCAAAATTCCATTCACCTTTCGTTATGGCCGAAGGCCGTCGTACGTTCCTCAATGACCTTGTCAAAATCGGCAAAGTATTGGTGCACCGCATTTAAGCTATCTGACACCTTACTTACCGGCGGATTTAACTTCGTTAAATCCTTTTTGACTAGTGTAGGAGACATACTAGGAAGGTTTTCCTTTGACAAACTTTGGGGCACAAAAACTGATAATTGAGATAATTCCTTTTGTAAACGAATACGGGTCTTTTTATCAAATTGATCTTTATTATGCTTAACATAATCAAGCTTATGGAATTTTGAAAGCATTTTAGATTTAGTTTCTTCCGCAAGTGACTGTGTCTCCTCAGGACTACGAACATAAGGTGCTTCTTTTGATTTGCCAATTAGGGTCACATCATAAAGACAAGGAATAAATTCCTGAGCTTGTTTTGCATAACCGGGATTAGGTGGTAAATCTTGAATACGCTTAAGTTCGAGTTCTTTAAACTATTTAGTTATAAGATGAACCTTTTATGTGGAAGCGTATTGTTTTAAAAGCTGTTGTTCTTTGAATTTAAGAAGTTTGGTACCATTAATTTCCGATTAAAACTTTTTGGACTTGAGAGTTTCGAAATCTATTTTAAGTTTCCGAAAATCATTGACAACCGACTCTTTTGCTTTTAATTCATTGGAAAGATTAGCTTTTAATGATTCTATTTCTTTTAAGTGTTCAATCTTTTCAAAACAAAATTGGTCAAATTCAAAACACGTTATTTTCTCTGCTTGAGGGACCATTTCAAAAGTTTTGACCTTTTCCTTATACAGCGCAAGCTCAGCGGTTAGGTTGGCATTCATATCTATGGTTTGTCGAACAACCACATTCATGTTATCAATAATATGTTTAGGCACCATTATCAAATCATGTTGATCATAAGATTCCATACCCGTCGTAGCATTTGGTTAAGGTTCACTCAAATGTGTTGGTTTGGATACCGCATCATTTGAGTTACTAGTTCCCAAATGCTGTTCGAGGTTGTCATTTTCATGCTCAACATGATGTAGATTATCATGAATATTATTAGATGTGGTTGGTACCTCACTGACGACATCAGAACCATAGTGATAGAGATTAGCAACAAGTGCAACTTGGGCTGAGTGAATGTCATCACAATCCGAATCATATGCATCAAGATCATCTACTTGATAAGCTGCATTAGAAGTGGAAACGACTGCAATGCCTTCATTGTCTGCTGCCCCTGGGTCTGCAAGAAATGCTAACTCTCCTGAATCCAAAATCTTTCCCTTAGACTGAGCATCGACCAAATAAATCTTCTCATGAAACCACGTTGCATCCCATCTCCTTTTTGGCTGAGTGCATTCCCTAGCCATATGACCTTGTCCTCTACAATTGTAGCAAGTCACAACCTTTTGTGGACCAACAATGCTTCCATTTCCATTAGTTTGAGAATTCACAGCTTGAGCATTCACGGTCCTTGTAGGAGGTCCATATGAATTTTGCCTTCCCTTAATAGGTTGCACCGTCACTTGACCATCTTGAGCAGTGGCTTGTTGTCGAGGATTTGAAGAGGTGTGGAGCTGATTGTTCATTGGTGGAAAACCTCTAGTAGCAACAAGTTTTGACAAGTAGGTCGTAAGATGGTTTAAAACATCAGTAGGCGTATCATTTGGAGTAAAGACCGGTGGTTGAATTGGTGGAAGTAAATTGGAGTAGAAGGCTTGTGCTTGTGGTGCTTCAAGTGGAAAATATCCTTGCTGAGGATTATAGCCCATGAGAGAAGTGTTAGCTTGTGTGGGTGATGCCTGATGTGTTAGTTGCTGTGGATAAGACTGTTGAAGAACACTTTGTTGATATGCTTGATGTGGCATCATCAGTGGCTGATAAGATGGTTGTTGTGATTGCTGATATGTGTGTTGTGGTGGCTGCTGCAAGTATGATTGTTGTTGATAAGTGTAAGCCATGTTTTGTTGGGGGGTCATTTGTTGAGAAGCATGCATGGCAAGTGGATCACGAACTTGTGGTGTAGACAACCGAGCCTCGATCACATGGCATTCGTGTTGTTGAAGAAAAGCTTGAAGTTGATCCACATTGGTGTTATGCAAGTGATGACGTATAGTCCCCAGCCGGGTCATGAACCCGGCACACGGGTACTACCCGTATCTGGCCCATCACGAATGGGTGGGAATAATGTTATTTAAGCTTATGGGCTTATATGAACAGTAACCGCACACACATGTGCGGCCCATGGCCCGGCATGACCGGTACAGGGTTAGACAGAATCATATTCTGTCTATGAATAGGATTTACCCCAAAGAAGAGGATATTCACTCACCATAATTAGAAGATAACAATCAAACTAATTCTGGTATTTATCCTTTCCTTGGGGGCGAAGCATCAGTGACAGCCCATTAGGGTTTCACTGCCTATATAAGCAACCCCCAAGGGTTCCACAAAGGTATTACATTCTACACTCTAAAACTCTCATCCGATTCCTATAACCCTAACCGATTACTTACTCTCACGCCGGAGTCTAATCGTGGGAAACATTCCCACGGTAAGCCTAACGCGTGTTGTTTAGTGTGCAGGATCCCAACCATACAATTTACTTGGTGCAGGAGCCGGAGTCCAACCAACCCGAATTAAGCCTAATTCGGGTCTAGCAAGGATCACCCAACTTTTGCATCAACAAGTTGGCGCCATCCGTGGGACCATTACACTAGGCTAGAGCGAAATCTCATCTTGAAAGTCTCAATGACAAAGGGGCATCCGCAAGGCAACCCAAGGAACACAAATCCTAGAAATCGGAAGTCCCAAGGGGAAGGGATACTCATTCCCACTCGAGCCCCTAGCCATCAAGCAGGGGGACCAAACAACCGGAGTGGCTTTCAGTCCATGGGGGTGACAAGCACCATCTCCATGACTCCACCACCTACTTCGACCTTGGATAATCCTGATCCAGGGAGTGCGCCCAATCCCCCTAACAAGGAGTCGCGCAGACCATCGACCGAGGAAGAAGTAGAGGTCAAACCACTCAGCGAGGAGGATCTCACTCGAGTTCTCACGCAGAACTTTGATAGGATCGTCCCAGGGATTGCATTAATGTTGAATCTAGGGAGGGACCTCCAATCTAGACTCAAATTTGGCAATGCCGGACCAAGCACCTCTTCTCAAAATCAGAGGAAGAGAAGGACCCGACCTCAGGAGCGGAGCCTCTTTGAGGAAACTCCACAACCTAGGAATGTGTTCGAACGCATAGGGGATCGTCTCATGCATGAACTAGTGCAATCTTGAGAAGAGGGGGAGAGGTCCGACGGTTCACCCGAACGACCGGATCAGGAGCTGACCAGAGCCAATCGCCACACGAGTGTGTGGGATAGGATGAACATCGGGAAGAAGGCCCCCGGCTCTTCTCACAAGAGCGGTCCTCACCCAAGAGATGGGGCACCGCCTCCTTCTCCTGATCTATCAGGAGAGGATTCGGATGACCATCTGCCCAAGAGCCGCCGGCCTAGGCGTACTCCTCCACCGCCACCAAACGATGAGGAGTACTATGGCGGTCCTTATTACCGAGAAACGGAAGCAGAAGATCTTTCCCAACCGTGGTGTGACCCTAGTCTCACCCGTCCATGGGCAGATCCCAGGGAAGATCCCTTTACTCTCCGCATACGAAATTACTCCGAGGACACAAAACGTCCCATGCCGGCGTGTGTCAAGACTTATGATGGAACGGGTGACCCGGATGATCACCTCAAGATATTTGATACGCAGGCGAAAATTGAGCGATGGCCCATGTCTATATGGTGCCAGATGTTCAATTCAACCTTGATTGGCAATGCTCGCGACTGGTTCGAAGGAGTTCCTCCGCGAAGCATTGATAGCTTCACTGAATTACGCACTGCGTTCAAGAATAATTATACTCAGCGGAAGAAGTATAATAGGGACCCTGTCTCATTGGCAACCGTCAAGCAACAGCCGGGAGAGTCTACGGAAGCCTTCACTGAGCGCTTCAATGACGAGTGCACACGCACAAAGACAATGCCGGAACTCCTGAAAATTTCTGACTACATGCATGCCATAACAGACAGGGAATTAATCAGGCGTCTCAATGACAAGCGCCCGGAGAGGTATGACGACCTCATGGAAAGGGTCAGAAACTTCATAGAAGGAGAAACCGCGGTTGTCGCGGCCTACCCTTCAAAAGGAAACGGCTACCGATCGAACGACCAGTCCAGGAGACAGTCGGGCGGTCAGAGCAATCAAAACAATGGTAGGGGCTCAGACTATAAGAGCCAAAACAAGGGAGGACGGCCGGACGATAAGTTTACTGATAGGTGTGTAAACACCCATCCTTTTTACCACTTAATTACAATAATAACCGAGCCGAAACGTGTATTTTATGTCTTTTATGTCGGAATTATGCGTGGTTTGTGTTTTTGTTGTGATTTAGGACGAAAAGGTGAAAAGTGGAGAAAACACGAGCATTCACGGGCTTTTATTGAAGAAAAAGATGAAAGACGAAGTCAAGAAGTCAAGAGTGCATAAAGAACGGAAGTCCAAGACCAATTCTGAAGATTTATCGAAGAAAAAGTCAAAAGACGGAAGTTTACTTAAAGCCGAAGAACTCAAGTCTAATTTATTGAAGAATTAAAAGACGAGTTCAAAGAAATCCCGAGCCAAAAGTCATTAAAGTCCAAGATTAAAGAAGATTAGAAGGCTTAAGGACTAATGGTGCAATTAAGAAGAAATGAAAGAGGGGAGGAAGCTTCCTAAGCACTCCTTAATCCTCCCCTATATATAGTCATTAGGATAATCATTTCCATTTTGTTGGCTAGAGTGACACTAGTTCTTCATCTTTCATTTTTGCACATTTACTTTTCATGTCAATTTAAATACATTGTCTTGCACTTTTAATACCTTTCAATTCCAAGTAAGTGTTCTTTAATTTTCTTGTTTTAATCTCTCATCTACCTTTCTTTCCATCCTTTAATCTTATTGTTTACATGCTTTTGTGTTGCTTATTTGATTAAAGGTTATGTTTTTATGCTTTTGATTGTTTTGGTTTATTGATTTTTATAGCTTATTTGTTTTTATCTTAAAGTTTCTTAAGTTTTTATAAAAGTTATTTTTATATAAGGTTTGTTTTCGTATACCTTTTTAATTTTGTGTTTTCAAAAGTATTTAAATTTTAGCTTATTAGCTTTTTCTTATACGGTTTTCATTAAGTTTTTTGTTGTGTGCTTATTTGATTAATAGCTTATTAGTTGTGCTTATTTTACCTTCTTTTTATCATATTCCGATCTAACCAATCGGAAAAGGGTTTGATATTCCGACCAACACTCCTTAGCTTGGTCGGAAAAGGGTTTGTGATATTCCGATCTAGGGTGAGTTTGGTATTCCGATCAGGCCTAGGTGACAGCATTCTGATCTGAGTCCACTCCTCATTCCGATCAGGATGAATGTTTTGTTATTCCGATCAGGAGGTAAGTATACATTCCGATTTGGGGTTTGTTTGGATATTCCGATTAAGCGTTTGGTGACAGCATTCTGATTGGTAATTCCAACAACTTTCCGATCAGAAAGGTAAGTGTATTCCGATCAACATTCCGATTGGAAGGTAGGTTTAACATTCTGATCAACATTCCGATCGGAATATATTCCGATTAGGGTTATTTTTATTTATTTCGTCTTGTTTAATTTTTAAGCTTACATTTTAATACTTTGTCAAATTTTAATTTTCGTCAAGTTTTAATTACCCGTCATTTAATTTCTCGTTATTTACTTTTCAAAGTTTTAATCTTGCACCATTTATTCTTTAATTAGTCTTAGATTTAATTAACTGCCATTTAATATTAAAGTTTTGCACACTTTTTAATACTACAACGACACATCTTTTGTTTCACCAAAGAATGACTGAGTCGCATAGTTAACACAGTTTTCAATTCGAAGAGACATACTTAAACGAACTAATTTTTATACGGGGTGTCAAAAGCCTTGTATCAAATGGCGCCGCTGCCGGCTCTTTTCGTAAAGATTAACGGTTTTCTGTGAGAGACGCGTTGCTTTTTGGGATACGTTCACTTGTGAGCGTTATTTTCTTGCTAAAAAAAATTCAAAAAACCATAAAAATTAAAAATTGTTAAAATCCATAAAAATTAAAAATTTCAAAAATTCAAAAAGATTTTATTTTTATAGTATATATATATTGTCTTTGCGTTTGGTATTGTTTTCTTTTGTCTTTGTAGGTGTATGCGTACTAGATCTTCTAATTATCAACAGCCCGAGACTCGAGAAGATTTAAGTATGTCAGGTGTTAACAACAACAATAATCCACCGCACCTCAATAATAATAACAACAATGTTCTTCCACAGCCCGACCTTCGGACAATGGAGGAGCTTTGTCAACCTACCATGTTTGGACGAGGAGGACCGATTGCGCTGATGCAAATCACGGCTCCAGAGTTTTCGTTGAAGCACCACATGATTCAGCAAGTGCAATCTAATCCATTTAGAGGAATGCCTGATGATGATGCCAACAAACACCTCGACAAATTCATTACAATCACCCAAAGCATGAAGTGACCCGGTGCCACAATGGATGTTCTTCGCCTACAACTCTTCCCACATACTTTATCACACCACGCCGAGAAATGGTTTGATCGTCTCCCGAAGAATTCTATCAAACTTGGGATGACATGACTCAACGCTTTTTGTCGCGCTACTTTCCACCATCCATGGTCACGAGCCTTCGCAATCAAATCAGCGGTTTCATGCAAGATCCTGATGAATCTCTTTTTGATGCTTGGGAAAGATATAATGTCTTGATTGATCGTTGTCCAAACCACAACATGGTCCCTGTGACCTTAATTGATACTTTCTACAACGGATTGACTTTTCGTGATCGTGATACGATTAATGCAGCCGCCGGTGGCACATTTATGAAAAGGAGACCCGAGGAGTGTAGAGAGCTAATTGAGAACATGACTACTCATCACAAAAACTGGGATTCCTCCGCTTCTTCAAGGAACAACCCGAGAGTCAATGTTTCTTCCACTTCAGCAAGCCCCGACATGACCGAATTCACCCGCATGATGACTGAAATGAACAAAAGTATCTTGCTTCTCGCTTCAAACCAACAACAACAAGTTAAAGCGGTTGCACCTTCTTGTGAAACATGCGGCGGTCCTCACTCATACACCGATTGTCCTTCTACACAAGGAAATCCGGAAAATGTATATGTAGCTTATGGTAATTATTCACCGGAAAATTACCAAGCTCGACCTCAAGGGGATAGAAATTTGCTGAGTTACCGGTCAAACAACTACCTTTCACCCGGTTTTTCTCCTCAAAACCAAAACCCCGCCAACAACTACAATAGAAGCAACCAAATCCCACCAAGAGCTTCTAATCCTTATCACCCACCCGCTCAACAAACCCCACCCATTAACCCCCATGTTGAAGCCATAATGAGAACCCAAGGTGAGCAAAATCAAGAATCTGCAGAGCCAAATTATCAATCTGAAAGGAGATATTACCAAGCAAGGAAATGACCTTAGATCCGAGCTTCGAGATAATCTTCAATCCTCCTTCAGTAATCAAACCAATGATTTGAAGAATATGCTTGCTAGTTTCTTGCCCACAGCTCAACCTTCTACTTCAAGTTCTCTACCTTCAAACACCGTCACCAATCCACGAGCAAATGTGAGTGCTATTACTACCCGTAGTGGAGTTACCATCGTAGGACCACCAATCCCACCCCCATCATCTACACCTCCTCCACCACCATTTATCCCTACTCCTCCTACACCTAGTATTAGTGCACCATTACCGTCTACGCCTTGTCATGACGATGTTCCCAAGAAGAACCCTTCAACATCTGAACCTTTACCTGCTACACCTACAACTTCACCAACCAAACCCAATATCCCTTATCCTTCTCGCTTAGGCAAGACCAACGAGCTAACCAAGAATGACTGTCAAGTGTCGAGCTATGTGAAGATGCTCGCTCAAATGAACATCAACATGAGCCTTGTTGAAGCACTTGTCCACATGCCGAAATTTGTCAAAGCATTCAAGGAATTGCTTAACAAGAAGGAGAAGTTGATTGAGCTCGCCAACACACGCTTAAATGAAAAATGTTCTGCAGTTATTCTTAAAGAACTTCCGGAATAGCTTGGAGATCCCGGACGTTTTGTGTTGCCTTGCATTTTCAACAAACCTGAAGAATTTACTGCCCTAGCTGATCTCGGAGCCAGTATAAATTTGATGCCATTAAGTGTTTGGAAAACACTATCATTACCCGACCTTACTCCAACAAACATGACTTTTGAACTTGCAAATCGCACTCTCGCTTACCCCGTTGGTATTGCCGAAGATGTGTTCATCAAAGTTGGCACATTTACTTTCCCGGTCGATTTTGTCGTTGTTGATTATGAAATGGACCCTCGTATTCCTTTAATACTTGGGCGGCCATTGTTGAGAACCTGACGAGCTCTAGTTGATGTTGCCGAAGGTGAGTTAATCTTAAGAGTCGGGGATGATGCACAAGTTTTTAAAATGGGGAAGCTTCCAAGCAAATCCTATGGACGAGAATATGCGAATATGATTAATGTGATCGATGATTTTGTCATCTACAACAATCCTCTATTCGAGTCTTGCATTGATAATACACTTTTTCCAGATGATGTGGATGATTCTCTATCCAATTTGGAACCTTCTCCCATTTATGATTCTCCACCGGTCTTTGATGCTTATGATGATGATTCTAGCTCAGATTCGGATGATTATGATGACCTTACTTCTGAGTATCCCAATCTGCCCACGTATGATGATTTCTATGAGGCCGATACTCTTTCGAGTGATTATTCACATGATGAAGATCCTCCGTCATCCATGCTTAATCCTACTTTGGATGATTACTCTATTGAGGAAGACTTCTCTACATTTCTCAATACTTACTTCCCTCATGAAAGTGATGCACCTCCTTTGGACTTTGAAGATTATCGTCTTGATCCTACTTTGGATTTGAAGAAAATTCTTTCAAAGGAGAAGCAACCGGTCGACACCAATATCCCCAGCACGTATGAGTTAACACATCTTTGTCCCCCTTCTGAGGACGAGATTGTGCATCTTCTTCGCGGATCTTCTTCACACTCTGCTGAGCCTGAGTGCTATTTTCCCCTAAAGGAAAAGGTGTTCGACCGCGGTATCGATATTCTGCAGCCATCTCAGTATCCACCTGATGAAATGATACAAGGCTTTTGACACCCCGTATAAAGATTAAGTTCGTTTTAAGTATGTCTAATCGAATTGATCTTAGCTCTCTATGTGACTTTGTTTTATTTTGGTGGAACAAAGATGTGTCGTTGTAGTGTTTAAAATTAAAAGGTGCAAAACTATTAAAGTAAATGGGTGCGTTAAAATAAATCTAAGTCTAATTAAAGTAAAGGTGCAAGTATTTAAAAACGAGACTGAAGTTAAAGGGCGTTAAAGAAAATGACGTAAACTTAAATCTATCTAAAGCAAACTTAAAGTGCGGCTAAAACTAAGGCAAGTCTAAAATAAAACTAAGGCAATTAATCTTAAAGTGCAATTAAAATAAAGGCGGGAAAAATAAAGCTTGAAAATAAAAATCAAAGACAAAAATTAATAAGAACCTGAATACAGCTCATTCGGAATAAAACTTCGTTTGGAATAATCACTCTTCCTAAATGTCACCTTCGGTTGAAATGATTCTTCTTCACTTGGAATATCACCAAAATCCTTGATCCGGAACTAATTGATCTGAATATGTCACTTATCCAAAACAATGCTTCGTTCGGAACTTTACTGATTCGGAACTTGTAAAATCTACCTTGATTCGGAAGTATTTTGTCACCCTTGATTTGGAAGTTTAGAACTTCCGAATGAACACCCTTGACTCGGAAGTTTATGACTTCCGAATGAAAAACCTTGATTCGGAACTTTGAGTTGATTCAGAACTTTTGAGAAGTTCCGGATGAAACCCTTGGTTCAGAACTTTGGAGTTCCGAACGAATACTCTTGGTTCGGAAGTTTTCACTTCGTCCGGAATTTTGAAAGTTCCGGATGAACAAGTTTGGTTCGGAAGTTTTTCTAATCCCAACTCTTCCGGATGAAGCCTTGATTCGGAACTTAAGAAGTTCCGAATGAACACTTTTCCTCCTTCTTGGTTTGGAACTTTTCCTGGAAAGATCAGAAACAAAGCAAACACCCCCGAAGAACAAGGGATACAGTAACAGCAGAAAAATAACAAATTTAATCAAGAACAAACACACGGATATATATAAACAGTAACGATTCAACAAATAAACATCAACAAACAATTTAAAACACGAAATCAAACAACTTTAACCAAAATAATCAAAAACCACTTGAATCAAAATAAAGCATGAACATGATCATAACATAAATACATGAATCAAAGAATAAGAAAGGTAGATAAGAGATTGACAAGATAAAATAAAGATTTGACAAGAATTAAAATGAAAAATTACTTGGAATTAAATGGTAATTAAGGTGCATAACAAGGTAATTAAATTGACAAGAAAGTAAATGACAAGGTATTTAAATGTGGAAGACTAATTGTCACACTTAGCCAACCAGAGTAAATGATAACAATCCTAATCTATATATAGGGGAGGATTAAGAAGCTTCCTCCCTCTTCATTTTCTCTTAATTGCGTACTTAAGTCCCTCCTTCTTTAATCTTCATTTAATTGCATACTTAGTCCTTTTCTTCTAATCTTCTTTAAACTTAGACTTAAGGGACTTTTGGCTTCGGGATTTCTTCGAACTTGTCTTTAAATTCTTCCATAAAATAGACTTGAATTCTTCGCTTTTGATAAACTTCCGTCTTTTGACTTTTTCTTCGATAAATCTTCAGAATTGGTCGTGGACTTCCGTTCTTTTTGCACTCTTGACTCCTTGACTTCGTCTTTCATCCTTTTCTTCAATAAAAGTCCGTAAATGCCCGTGAATGTCCATGTTTTCTCCACTTTTCACCTTTTCATCCTAAATCACAACAAAAACACAAACCACGCATAATTCCGACATAAAAGACATAAAATACACGTTTTGGCTTGGTTATTATTGTAGTTAAGTGGTAGAAAAGATGGGTGTTTACACACCTATCAAATCCCCTACACTTGACCATTGCAATGTCCTCATGCAATGCATTAGTTACAAAGCAAGATTACACTTTTCATCATAATTAGTCCACGTTGGCCTTTATTAAAGAGATAGAAGATTAAAGACATACAAAATAAAGAAATCAAAAGCATATCTTGGGTTTTGAAAATGTCATGAATAATCATCATACTCAAGTTTTCACTTTCTCCAAACCAAGCTTAAAAACGAGATCATTGTTATTATAAGTTAGTAAGCTAACACGAACTCATGTGGGCCAATTATTCACTTAGACTCCCTTATTCCTAGGGGTATCTCTTATATTTTATTGTTGTCTTGAATGATCACGAGGATGCATTGTTTGACTTATTTCGATAATTATTTAATCTGAAAATAAAGTGAACGATTTAATCAATAGTTAGCTAAAGGACCAAATCTTTTAAAACTGCTTCTCGGGACCTCATAAAGTTCATATCTTGGCATAACTCGCTTCGCGATTTGAGACCTTTCTCGGACCGATATTTGGCAGCGACTTCATACTTCAAATCTTGAGAGACGTTCATGAAATAATGGTCTTCTCTTCATATAGGAATTTCTTCACTTGAAGTTTTGAAAGATTCATACTTGGACCACGACTTCTTCATTTTTCTCCAATCGTTATTTTGGACTTTGATATACAACGATCCGCCTCCTTTTATGACTTGGATCTATTTATCCTCATACCTTGTTAGGGTCTTTTCGGATACACTTCTCCATGACTTTTGGGGAGTTTTGCTTTACGTCGTGTGTCTCGATCCTTCATATTGATTTTCGATAAATGATTCTTCACATCACTTTGGATCTTTAGCAACAAAACATAGCCCCCATGCCTTGTTAGGGCCTTTTCGGACTCGCCAATCTTCGCGTCCCGCTTCAATAAGTTATGCCTTGGCTATGAACTCTAATCCATACCGAGCAACTTTTAAACGATCTGGGGCTAGAAGCTAAGTAACTTTTCAAATCGTACAACCTTATTTATTAGCAGATAAATTTATTAGCAAGCGATGGGAGAATAGGCTTATAATTAACTCACATAAATTTACGAAAGAATACCGGACTTATAATTGGCTCTATCATCTCTCGTTCTCCACAGTTTAAAATCTCAAGTAATGAGACTCGTGGATACTTAGCCTATTAAATCAAAATTTTGGGTTTTCGAGTCGCCTATAGGATCTTGCAAATTCTTGGACTTTTTCAAGTTTAGAAATCGCATTTTAAAGTTCCCTTGATAAACGACTCTCTAGGATCATTTATAGGAACTTGCGAAAAGTTCTTGTTCTTAACCCGTGAGAGTTAAGACTTTCGCGTTTTATAGCTCCCTATATAAAATCCTAGCAAAACTTGACTTAAACATGTTAAGGATACTAGCTAGAGTAAACTCGGGTTGAGTCAAAAGATTCACAACGCTTGAAAACTAAAACCACTTATTCAAAGATTTATTCTAGCAAAGGAAGAAAATAACTATACAAAGATAACAACTTAATAGGCCAAAATAGATCAAAAATTTTGAAAAATGTCGAAAAATTGATTTTCCGGTTAAAATGAGGACAAATACAAGGAAAAGACCACTTAACTTCGATAGAAGTCCCCCTACACTTAAGATAAACATTGTCCTCAATGTTTAAGCATGTGGGAGTAAACTCCCCTACACTTAGGACATTGTGCATGTTGTTTAAATCTTGCTAAGGAAAAGACAACTAAAGAGATTCCTATTTTAATATTGAGAAAATATAAAATAGTGAATCGAAAAGAGTTTAGGATAGAACCGGGAAGAAGTAGAACATGGAATCACGGGTCGTCAAGAATCATCAAGAGTGGATCATTGAAGCTCGAATCCCTGATTAAGAAGTGAGGAGAGGAAATAGCAATCCAAAGGGTCCCCCCTACACTTATGGTAAAGAAAGCGAAAGGATAGATGCATGGGTTGCCTCCCAAGAAGCGCTTGATTTTTGTTAACCGAGTCATTAGCCTGACTCGACCTTGATCATTAACGGAAGAAGCATGAGACATATCCACCCGGATCAAAGACATAGTTTTCATCCATCAAGTAACAAGAACTTAAGGCGAACAAGGCAAGCCAAAAGAGAAGTGGCAAGGTTCCCTTAAGCAGTGATGGAGCACAATAGAAGCAAGGATGAAGTGGTGGAAGCATGTCTTCAATGGGTCCAAAGATTTTTCCTTTTATTTCATCAGGTGGATACTGAGATAGCTTAAAGACTTCAATACCGGGGTCGAACACCTTTTCCTTTAAGGGAAAATAGCACTCAGGCTCAGCCGAGTGTGAAGAAGATCCTCAAAGAAGCACAACCTCGTCCTCAGAAGGGGAACAAAGAGGTGTCAAATCATAAGTGCAACGGAGTTCGGTGTCGACCGGTTTCTTCTCCTTGGACAAAATGCTCTTCAAATCCAAAGTAGGATCAAGACGATAATCTTCAAAGTCCAAAGGAGGAGCATCACTCTCATGAGGGAAGTATGTGTTGAGAAATTATGAGAAATCTTCCTCAAATGTATAATCGTCCAAAGTAGGATCGAGTGATGGCGGAGGATCTTCATCATGTGAAGAATCGCTCGATAGAGTATCAGCCTCATCAAAATCATCGAAAGTGGGCAGCTCGGGATACTCAGAAGTACAATCAAAATCATCCGAGTCTGAGCTAGAATCATCATCATCATAAGCATCAAAGACCGGTTGAGAATCATAAATGGGAGAAGCGTCCAAAGTAGGGAGAGAATCATCCACATCATCTTCAAAGAGTGGATTATCAGTGGAAGACTCGAATAAAGGATTATCGTAGACGGTAAAGTTATCGAGCACATTTATCATATTCACTGATTCTCGGCCTCCAAAGGATTTTCCTGTAAGCTTCCCCTTTTTAGAAACTTTTGAATCATCCCCGACTCGTAAGATTAACTCACCTTCTGCCACATCTACTAAACCACGTCCGGTTCTCAAGAATGGCCGACCAAGTATTAAAGGAATACGAGGGTCCATTTCATAATCAACTACGACAAAATCGACCGGGAAAGTAAATGTGCCAACTTTGATAAACACGTCGTCGGCTATACCAACGGGGTAAGCGAGAGTGCGGTTTGCAAGTTCAAGAGTCATCTTTTTTGGAATGAGGTCGGGCAATGATAGTGTTTTCTAAACACTGAGTGGCATCAAATTAATACTAGCCCCGAGATCAGCAAGGGCAGTAAATTCTTCAGTTTTGTTGAACACGCAAGGCAACACAAAACGACCGGGATCTCCAAGTTTTTCCGGAAGTTCTCTAAGAAGGACTGCAGAGCAGTTTTCATTTAATCGTGTGTTGGCGAGTTCAATCAGCTTCTCTTTTTTGCTAAGAAATTCCTTGAATGCTTTGACAAATTTTGGCATGTGGCAAAGTGCTTCAACAAGGCTAATGTTGATGGTCATTTTAGATAGCATATCCACATATTTTGATACTTGACAGTCATTCTTGGTTAGCTCGTTGGTCTTGCCTATGCAAGAAGGGTATGGGATTCTAGGTTGATAAGGGTTTGGTGAAGGTTGTGATGTTGAAGGGTCCTTCCGAGATACATCGTCATGACGAGGCGGAGACGGTAATGGTACACTAACACTAGGTGTAGGAGGAGTAGGGATACATGGTGGTGGAGGAGGTGTAGATGATGGTGGTGAGTCAGGTGGATTGACAATGGTAATTCCACTACGCGTAGTTATAGCACTCACATTAGCTCGCGGATTGGTGACGGTGTTTGAAGGTAGAGAACCCGAAGAAGAAGAAGGTTGAGCTTCGGGCAAGAAACTAGCCAACAGATTCTTTAATTCAGTTGTTTGAGTGATGAAGGAGGATTGAAGATTATCACGAACCTCGGTTCTGATGTCATTACCTTGCTTCAAGATATCTCCTTTCAAATTGATTATTTGGCTCTGTAGATTCTTGATTTGCTCACCTTGAGTTCTCATGATGGTGTCAACATCGGGATTAATGGGTGGGTGTTGTTGGGTGGGTGGTTGATAAGGGTTAGAAGCACGAGGTGGGATTTGGTTGCTTCTATTGTAGTTGTTGGCGGGATTTTGGTTTTGAGGAGAAAAACCGGGGGAAAGGTAATTGTTTGAATGGTAACTCAGCAGATTTCTATCCCCTTGTTGTCTAGCTTGGTGATTTTCCAGTGAATAGTTACCGTAAGCTGCATACACATTTTCCGGATTTCCTTGTGTCGAAGGACAATCGGTGTACGAGTGAGGACCGCCACATGTTTCACAAGGATTAGCAACCGCTTTAACTTGTTGTTGTTGTTGTTGGTTTGAAGCGAGAAGCGTAATACTTTTGCTCATTTTAGCCATCATGCGGGTGAGCTCGGTCATCTCAGGGTTTGCTGAGGTAGAAGAAACATTGACTCTCGGGTTGTTCCTAGAAGATGCAGAGGAATCCCAGTTCTTGTGGTGAGTAGTCATGTTCTCAATTAACTCTCTACACTCCTCGGGTCTCCTTTTCATGAATGTGCCACCGGCGGCTGCATTGATCATATCACGATCTCGAAAAGTCAAACCGTTGTAGAAAGTATCAATCAATGTGACGGGAAGCATGTTGTGGTTTGGACAACGGTCGATCAAGACATTATATCTCTCCCAAGCGTCAAAAAGAGATTCATCAGGGTCTTGCATGAAACCGCTGATCTGGTTGCGAAGACTTGTGACCATGGATGGTGGAAAGTAGCGCGATAGAAAGCGTTGAGTCATGTCATCCCAAGTGTGAATAGAATTCTTCAGGAGACGATCAAACCATTTCTCGGCATGATGCGAAAAAGTATGTGGGAAGAGTTGTAGGCGAAGTACATCCATTGTGGCCCCAGGCAACTTCATGCTTTGGGTGATTGTAATGAACTTGTCGATGTGTTTGTTGGCATCATCATCAGGCAATCCTCTAAATGGGTTTGTTTGCACTTGCTGAATCATGTGGTGCTTCAACGAAAACTCAGGAGCGTTGATTTGCATCGGCGCAATCGGTCCTCCTCGTCCGAACATGGTTGGTTGACAAAGTTCCTCCATGGTCCGAAGATCGGGCTGTGGAAGAGCATTGTTGTTATTATTATTATTGAGGTTCGGTGGAATGTTGTTGTTGACAACACCTGCCATATCTAAATCTTCTTGAGGCTCGGGCTCTTGATAATTAGAAGATCTAGTACGCATACACCTGAAAATGCAAAAGAAAACAAAACCAAACACAAAGACAATATATATACACAATAAAGATAAAATCTTTTTGGATTTTTGAAATTTTTAATTTTTATGGTTTTTTATCAATTTTTAATTTTTTATGATTTTTGAATTTTTTATGCAAGAAAAATAACGTTCACAAGTGAACGGATCCCAAAAAATAACGTGTCTTTCACAAAAAACTGTTGATCTTAACGAAAAGAGCCGGCAGCGGCGCCATTTGATACAAGGCTTTTGACACCCCGTATAAAGATTAAGTTCGTTTAAAGTATGTCTAATCGAATTGATCTTAGCTCTCTATGTGACTTCGTTTTATTTTGGTGGAACAAAGATGTGTCGTTGTAGTGTTTAAAATTAAAAGGTGCAAAACTATTAAAGTAAATAGGTGCGTTAAAATAAATCTAAGTCTAATTAAAGTAAAGGTGCAAGTATTTAAAAACGAGACTGAAGTTAAAGGGCGCTAAAGAAAATGACGTAAACTTAAATCTATCTAAAGCAAACTTAAAGTGCGGCTAAAACTAAGGCAAGTCTAAAATAAAACTAAGGCAATTAATCTTAAAGTGCAATTAAAATAAAGGCGGGAAAAATAAAGCTTGAAAATAAAAATCAAAGACAAAAATTAATAAGAACCTGAATACAGCTCATTCGGATAAACCTTCGTTTGGAATAATCACTCTTCCTAAATGTCACCTTCGGTTGAAATGATTCTTCTTCACTTGGAATATCACCAAAATCCTGGATCCGGAACTAATTGATCTGAATATGTCACTTATCCAAAACAATGCTTCGTTCGGAACTTTACTGATTCGGAACTTGTAAAATCTACCTTGATTCGGAAGTATTTTGTCACCCTTGATTCGGAAGTTTAGAACTTCCGAATGAACACCCTTGACTCGGAAGTTTATGACTTCCGAATGAAAAACCTTGATTCGGAACTTTGAGTTGATTCAGAACTTTTGAGAAGTTCCGGATGAAACCCTTGGTTCGAAACTTTGGAGTTCCGAACGAATACTCTTGATTAAGTTCGTTTTAAGTATGTCTAATAGAATTGATCTTAGCTCTCTATGTGACTTCGTTTTATTTTGGTGGAACAAAGATGTGTCGTTGTAGTGTTTAAAAATAAAAGGTGCAAAACTATTAAAATAAATGGGTGCGTTAAAATAAATCTAAGTCTAATTAAAGTAAAGGTGCAAGTATTTAAAAACGAGACTGAAGTTAAAGGGCGCTAAAGAAAATGACGTAAACTTAAATTTATCTAAAGCAAACTTAAAGTACGGCTAAAACTAAGGCAAGTCTAAAATAAAACTAAGGCAATTAATCTTAAAGTGCAATTAAAATAAAGGCGGGAAAAATAAAGCTTGAAAATAAAAATCAAAGACAAAAATTAATAAGAACCTGAATACAGCTCATTCGGAATAAACCTTCGTTTGGAATAATCACTCTTCCTAAATGTCACTTTCGGTTGAAATGATTCTTCTTCACTTGGAATATCACCAAAATCCTTGATCCGGAACTAATTGATCTGAATATGTCACTTATCCAAAACAATGCTTCGTTCGGAACTTTACTGATTCGGAACTTGTAAAATCTACCTTGATTCGGAAGTATTTTGTCACCCTTGATTCGGAAGTTTAGAACTTCCGAATGAACACCCTTGACTCGGAAGTTTATGACTTCCGAATGAAAAACCTTGATTCGGAACTTTGAGTTGATTCGGAACTTTTGAGAAGTTCCGGATGAAACCCTTGGTTCGGAACTTTGGAGTTCCGAACGAATACTCTTGGTTCGGAAGTTTTCACTTCGTCCGGAACTTTGAAAGTTTCGGATGAACAAGTTTGGTTCGGAAGTTTTTCTAATCCCAAATCTTCCGGATGAAGCCTTGATTCGGAACTTAAGAAGTTCCGAATGAACACTTTTCCTCCTTCTTGGTTCGGAACTTTTCCTGGAAAGATCAGAAACAAAGCAAACACCCCCGAAGAACAAGGGATACAGTAACAGCAGAAAAATAACAAATTTAATCAAGAACAAACACACGGATATATATAAACAGTAACGATTCAACAAATAAACATCAACAAACAATTTATAACACGAAATCAAACAACTTTAACCAAAATAATCAAAAACCACTTGAATCAAAATAAAGCATGAACATGATCATAACATAAACACATGAATCAAAGAATAAGAAAGGTAGATAAGAGATTGACAAGATAAAATAAAGATTTGACAAGAATTAAAATGAAAACTTACTTGGAATTAAATGGTAATTAAGGTGCATAACAAGGTAATTAAATTGACAAGAAAGTAAATGCCAAGGTATTTAAATGTGGAAGACTAATTGTCACACTTAGCCAACCAGAGTAAATGATAACAATCCTAATCTATATATAGGGGAGGATTAGGAAGCTTCCTCCCCTCTTTCCTTTTCTCTTAATTGCGTAGTTAAGTCCCTCCTTCTTTAATCTTCATTTAATTGCATACTTAGTCCTTTTCTTCTAATCTTCTTTAAACTTGGACTTAAGGGACTTTTGGCTTCGGGATTTCTTCGAACTTGTCTTTAAATTCTTCCATAAATTAGACTTGAATTCTTCGGCTTTTGATAAACTTCCGTCTTTTGACTTTTTCTTCGATAAATCTTCAGAATTGGTCGTGGACTTCCATTCTTTTTGCACTCTTGACTCCTTGACTTCGTCTTTCATCCTTTTCTTCAATAAAAGTCCGTAAATGCCCGTGAATGTCCGTTTTTTCTCCACTTTTCACCTTTTCATCCTAAATCACAACAAAAACACAAACCACGCATAATTCCGACATAAAAGACATAAAATACACGTTTTGGCTTGGTTATTATTGTAGTTAAGTGGTAGAAAAGATGGGTGTTTACACACCTATCATGAAATAAAAGGAAATATCTTTGGAACTTATGGAAATCTGCTTGCACCTCACCATACTTGCTCCCACCGTGCTCCATCGCTGCTTAAGGGAACCTTGCCTATTCTTCTTTGGCTTGCCTTGTTCGCCTTAAGCTTGTGTTATTTGATGGACGAAAACTATGTCTTAGATCCCGGTGGATATGTTTCATGCTTCTTCCTATGGTAATCAAGGTCGAGTCAGGCTCACGACTCGGTAATCAAAAATCAAGCGCTTCTTGGGAGGCAACACATGCATCTATCTTTTAGCTTTCTTTATCCTAAGTGTAGGGGAGACCCGTTGGTGTTTGCTATTTCCTCTCCTCTCTTAATCAGGGATTCGCGCGTTCAATGATCCACTCTTGATGATTCTTGACGACCCGTAATTCCGTGTTCCCTTCTTCCTGGTTCTATCCTAAACTCTTTTCGATTTACTATTTTATATTTCTCAATATTTAAATAGGAATCTCTTTAGTTGTCTCTTCCTTAGCGAGATTTAAACAACGTGCACAATGTCCTAAGTGTAGGGGAGTTTACTCCCACATGCTTAAACATTGAGGACAATGTTTATATTAAGTGTAGGGGGGACTTCTATCGAAGTTAAGTGGCCTTTTCCTTGTATTTGTCCTCATTCTAACCGGAAAATCAATTTTTCGACATTTTTCAAAAATTTTGATCTATTTTGGCCTATTAGTTTTTACTTTTGTATAGTTATTTTCTCTCTTTGCTAGAATAAATTTTAATAAAGTGGTTTTAATTTTTAAAAGTTGTGAATCTTTTGACTCAACCCGAGTTTACTTACCTAAGTTACTCTAGCTAGTATCCTTAACGTGTTTAAATCAAGTTTTGCTAGGATTTTATATAGGGAGCTATAAAACGCGAAAGTCTTAACTCTCACGGGTTAAGAACAAGAACTTTTCGCAAGTTCCTATAATTGATCCTAGAGAGTTGTTTATCAAGGGAACTTTAAAATGCGATTTCTAAACTTGAAAAAGTCTAAGAGTTTGCAAGATCCTATAGGCGACTCGAAAACCCAAAACTTTGATTTAATAGGCTAAGCATCCACGAGTCTCATTCCTTGAGATTTTAAACTGTGGAGAACGAGAGATGATAGAGCCAATTATAAGTTCAGTACTCTTTCGTGAATTTATGTGAGTTAATTATGAGCCTATTCTCCCATCGCTTGTTAATAAATTTATCTGCAATAAATAAGGTTGTACGATTTGAAAAGTTACTTAGCTTCTAGCCCAAGATCGTTTAAAAGTTGCTCGGTATTGATTAGAGTTCATAGCCAAGGCATAACTTATTGAAGCGGGATGCGAAGATTGGCGAGTCCAAAAAGGTCCTAACAAGACATGAGGGCTACATTTTGTTGCTAAAGATCCAAAGTGATGTGAAGAATCATTTATCGAAAATCAATATGAAGGATCGAGACACACGACGAAAAGCAAAAACTCCCCAAAAGTCATGGAGAAGTCTATCCGAAAAGGCCCTAACAAGGTATGAGGATAAATAGATCCAAGTCCAATAAGGAGGCGGATCGTTGTATATCAAAATCCAAAATAAAGATTGGAGAAAAATGAAGAAATCATGGTCCAAGTATGAATCTCTCAAAACTTCAAGTGAAGAAATTCCTAAATGAAGAGAAGGCCATTATTTCATGAACGTCTCTCAAGGTTTGAAGTATGAAGTCGCTGCCAAATATCAGTCCGAGAAAGGTCTCAAATCGCGAAGCGAGTTATGCCAAGATATGAACTTTATGAGGTCCCGAGAAGCAGTTTTAAAAGATTTTGTCCTTTAGCTAACTATTGATTAAATCGTTCACTTTATTTTTGGCCTAATAAACTATCGAAATAAGTCAACAATGCATCCTCGTGATCATTCAAGACAATAATAAAATATAAGAGATACACCTAGGAATAAGGGAGTCTAAGTGAATAATTGGCCCACATGAGTTCGTGTTAGTTTACTAACTTATAATAACAATGATCTCGTTTTTAAGTTTGGTTTGGAGAAAGCGAAAACTTGAGGATGATGATTATTCATGACATTTCCAAAACCCAAGGTATGTTTTTGATTTCCTTACTTTGAATGTTTATAGTTTTCTGTCTCTTTAATAAAGGCCAACGTGGATTGATTATGATGAAAAATGTAAACGTGCTTTGTAACTAATGCATTGCATGAGGACATTGCAATGGTCAAGTGTAGGGGATTTGATAGGTGTATAAACACCCATCCTTTTTACCACTTAATTACAATAATAACCGAGCCGAAACGTGTATTTTATGTCTTTTATGTCAGAATTATGCGTGGTTTGTGTTTTTGTTGTGATTTAGGACGAAAAGGTGAAAAGTGGAGAAAACACGAGCATTCACGGGCTTTTATTGAAGAAAAAGATGAAAGACGAAGTCAAGAAGTCAAGAGTGCATAAAGAACGGAAGTCCAAGACCAATTCTGAAGATTTATCGAAGAAAAAGTCAAAAGACGGAAGTTTACTTAAAGCCGAAGAACTCAAGTCTAATTTATTGAAGAATTAAAAGACGAGTTCAAAGAAATCCCGAGCCAAAAGTCATTAAAGTCCAAGATTAAAGAAGATTAGAAGGCTTAAGGACTAATTGTGCAATTAAGAAGAAATGAAAGAGGGGAGGAAGCTTCCTAAGCACTCCTTAATCCTCCCTATATATGGTCATTAGGATAATCATTTCCATTTGTTGGCTAGAGTGACACTAGTTCTTCCATCTTTCATTTTTGCACATTTACTTTTCATGTCAATTTAAATACATTGTCTTAAACTTTTAATACCTTTTAATTCCAAGTAAGTGTTCTTTAATTTTCTTGTTTTAATCTCTCATCTACCTTTCTTTCCATGCTTTAATCTTATTGTTTACATGCTTTTTGTGTTGCTTATTTGATTAAAGGTTATGTTTTTATGCTTTTGATTGTTTTGGTTTATTGATTTTTATAGCTTATTTGTTTTTATCTTAAAGTTTCTAAAGTTTTTATAAAAGTTATTTTTATATAAGGTTTGTTTTCGTATACCTTTTTCATTTTGTGTTTTCAAAAGTCTTTAAATTTTAGCTTATTAGCTTTTTCTTATATGGTTTTCATTAAGTTTTTCGTTGTGTGCTTATTTGATTAATAGCTTATTAGTTGTGCTTATTTTACCTTCTTTTTACCATATTCCGATCTAACCAATCGGAAAAGGGTTTGATATTCCGACCAGCACTCCTTAGCTTGGTCGGAAAAGGGTTTCTGATATTCCGATCTAGGGTGAGTTTGGTATTCCGATCAGGCCTAGGTGACAGCATTCCGATCTGAGTCCACTCCTCATTCCGATCAGGGTGATTGTTTTGTTATTCCGATCAGGAGGTAAGTATACATTCCGATTTGGGGTTTGTTTGGATATTCCGATTAAGCGTTTGGTGACAGCATTCCGATTGGTAATTCCAACAACTTTCCGATCAGAAAGGTAAGTGTATTCCGATCAACATTCTGATTGGAAGGTAGGTTTAACATTCCGATCGGAATATATTCCGATTAGGGTTATTTTTTATTTATTTCGTCTTGTTTAATTTTTAAGCTTACATTTTAATACTTTGTCAAATTTTAATTTTCGTCAAGTTTTAATTACCCGTCATTTAATTTCTCGTTATTTACTTTTCAAAGTTTTAATCTTGCACCATTTATTCTTTAATTAGTCTTAGATTTAATTAACTGCCATTTAATTTTAAAGTTTTGCACACTTTTTAATACTACAACGACACATCTTTTGTTTCACCAAAGAACGACTGAGTCGCATTGTTAACACAATTTTCAATTCGAAGAGACATACTTAAATGAACTAATTTTTATACGGGGTGTCAAAAGCCTTGTATCATTTACCCCTCTAAAGATGTCCTACCGGGAGATCTTGCTCACGGAAGGTGCTAATTTTTCGAGGCCTCCCCCAATGACGACTCCGCTGGACCGTCGCCAAGGAAATCGCTTTTGCGAATTCCATAACGACAAAGGCCATGGTACGGAGGAATGTATCCAGCTCAAGAAGCACATTGAGTCACTGATCAAGTCAGGTAAACTCAAGCATTTGTTTAAGGATTGGAAGGATGGGAAAGACAACAAGAAGTATGACAAGAAGGATCCCCAAAAGGACAAACCTTCAACTATATACATGATCCAATCCAGACAGCGCCGCACGAGGTAGAAAATTAGTCAAAAATTTTCACGCGGCAGGGAAATCTCGTTCCCTCCCATCACAGCAAGCGATGTGATTGATGCGCCTCTCACTATTGAGATAAGCATTGGAACACACAATGTTCGTCACATATATGTGGATGGAGGGTCATCAGCAGAAGTACTGTACGAACACTGTTTTGTGCAGTTACGACCAGAAATTAAAAGCCAATTGGTACCGGCCACGGCGCCGCTCATTGGTTTTAGTGGAGACACCATCTAGCCGATAGGGCAACTGCGTCTGCTTGTAACCATTGGGAATGAAGAGCACTCCACCACTGTCTGGATGAACTTTATGGTGATACGCTCACACTCTCTATACAATGGGATCATAGGCAGACCAGGTATTCTGGCCATACGGGCAGTACCTTCCACGACACACGGAATGATCAAATTCCCTGTGGAAGGAGGAATTGTCACAATTTACAACACAATCGTGCCAACATCCGAGTGTCATGCCGTGACAACACCGGTTCCACCTGTTCCACCCAAGGATGGATCACCACCTCCCAATTGGAGGGTGGCAATCCATCCTGATTACCCGGAACAAGAGGTTTCCATAGGGGGAACGCTCTCGGATGACGGCAAGAGGGCCATGTGCTCTCTCTTGAAGGAAAATTTAGATATATTCGCATGGGAGCCCAAGCATATGACGGGCGTACCACGCGCGATAGCAGAACATAAGCTCCAGATCCGCCAGGGGTACCAACCCGTCAAGCAAAAAAAGCGCGGTCAGGCACCTGAACGCAGCCGAGTGATATTGGATGAGGTACGGAAACTAGTGGACGCAGGTATCATGCACGAGGTATACTACCACGAGTGGTTATCCAATCCAGTCATGGTCAAAAAGCATGACGGGAGTTGGCGCATGTGTGTGGATTTCACGGATCTGAACAAAGCCTGTCCACAGGATTGTTACCCGTTACCGGAGATTGACTGGAAGGTGGAATCTCTATGTGGATATCCCTTTAAGTGCTTCTTAGACGCATATAAAGGATACCACCAGATCCAGATGGCGGAAGAGGACGCAGAGAAGACGGCGTTCCATACTAGTCAAGGCGTATACTATTATACAAAAATGCCGTTTGGACTAAAGAACGTCGGGGCTACATACCAGCCGCTTGTGGACAAAGCCTTTGACTCACAGATAGGCCGCAACCTGGAGGTCTATGTGGATGACTTAGTCATAAAAAGTCATACGGAGGATTCACTTCTCTGGGATGTCCAAGAGACGTTTGACACATTGAGAAATATTAATATGAAGCTAAATCCAAAGAAATGCACGTTTGGGGAGACAGAGGGAATGTTCCTTGGATATATGATTGATCCAGATGGCATCAAACCTTTCCTAGAAAAACGGACGCAGTAATACAGCTACCATCCCCTCAGACACGGAAAGAGGTGCAGTCCTTAAATGGGAAGCTGGCCGGGCTAAATAGGTTCTTATCAAAGTCCGTAGAGAAGTCACTCCCCCTATTCAAAACACTCAAGAAGTGCATTAAGAAGGGAGACTTCCGGTGGACAAAGGAAGCTGAGGAAGCCTTTGGTCAACTTAAGCAACACCTCGCATCTCTCCCCATGCTAGTAGCTCCCCGACCAAAGGAGGAGCTCATTATGTATCTATCAGCCACACATGGAGCAATAAGTGCGGTACTCATCACGGATAGGGACTCGGTAAAAACTCCGGTCTACTTCATAAGTAGAACATTACAAGGGCCGGAGTTGAATTACTCCTCTATGGAAAAATTGGTTTTGGCACTAGTGTTTGCTACAAAACGGTTGCGCCGATACTTTCAGGGGCATCCAATTATGGTCATTACTGACCAACCAATAAAATAAGTCATCTCTAGACCGGATGTGGCAGGTAGGCTACAAAAGTGGAGCATTCTATTGGGAGAACACAACATATCTTATAGGCCAAGGACGGCTGTTAAAGGCCAAATCTTGGCGGATTTCTTGGTTGAAAAGCCGGATGAAGAAGGACCAATTGTAAAACAGGACGAAACTCCAGCAGAACCATGGGTGTTATTCACAGACGGATCTTCGTGTACGGATGGGTCAGGAGCTGGTCTCATCCTTACGAATCCGAAAGGAATGGAGTTTACTTACGCCCTTCGCTTTGAGTTCACAGCCACCAACAATGAGGCAGAATATGAAGCATTAATTGCGGGTTTAAAAATCGCCGCTAGAATGGGAGTCCACAACCTTGAGGCCTACGTGGACTCATGGCTTGTCGCGAACCACATTCTAGGTGGATATGTGGCTAAGCAGGATAACATGGTCCGATACTTGGAGAAAGTCAAGTCACTCATCACGGCTTTCAGCAAGTTTTCTATTAAGCAGGTACCAAGAGGTGAGAACAAGAAGGCGGACGCTCTTAGCAAGATCGCGTCTACACGTTTTGCCCACTTATCCAAGCAAGTCTTGGTGGAAATACTCAAGGAAAAGTCTATAACAGAAGGGGAGGTCGCTACTATAGTTGAGGAGGATGGACCTACATGGATGACCCCGTTCGTCAACTATTTGACTAATGAAACCCTTCCGGACGATGAAAAAGCAGCACGGCGCATCAGAAGGAAGTCGTAGCACTTCGAGCTTCGCGAAGGTATCCTTTATATGCGCTCTTTCTTGCAGCCGTGGTTGCGGTGTGTTGGACCACGTCAGGCCACTTATGTGATCAGTGAGATACATGAAGGGTTATGCGGCATGCACGCAGGTCCGCGATCCGTGGTAGCTCGAGCCCTACGTACAAGATATTATTGGCCTACCATGCATAGGGACGCACGCGACATGATTCGTAAGTGCAGCGATTGCCAAGTGCATAGACCAGTGCCGCGACATCCACAGCAGGAGCTTACACCTATTACATCCCCATGGCCATTCTATAAGTGGGGAATCGACATCGCGGGACCATTTCCTGTAGCTGCGGGGGGGGGGGGGGGGAGTTAAGTTCTTAATTGTCGCAATGGACTACTTTACACGTTGAATAGAGGCCAAGGCAGTCAAATCCATCACAGGCAAACAAGTTAAAAAGTTTGTTTGGGAGAACATTGTGTGCCGTTTTGGCTTACCTGGAGAAATCATCTCGGACAACGGTAAACAGTTCGCGGATAATCCATTCAAGGACTGGTGCGCATCATTGAATATCAAACGGCGCTTCGCGTCTGTTAAGCACCCGCAGACAAATGGCCTTGTGGAACGAGCAAATAGAAGCTTGGGAAGCGGCATCAAGGCACGCTTGGAGGAACGAAGTGCCAAATGGGTGGATGAACTACCACATGTTCTATGGGCGCATAGGACTATGATCAAAACAGCCAACGCAGACACTCCATTCGCATTGGCCTACGGCACTGAAGCTGTTATACCAGTAGAAATAGGAATGCCTACCATCCGCATAGTGGAGGTTAACATCGTCACGAACGACGAGCAACTACGGATCAACCTGGATTTATTGGCAGAAAAAAAGGGAGATAGCAGCCATCAATGAGGCTAAGTGCAAGGCTAAAATGAAGGCTTATTATGACGCCAAGGTTAAAGGTGTTTCTTTCCGACCGGGAGATTACGTCTATCGTGCTAACGAAGCAAGTCGAGAGGAGAATACAGGAAAGCTGGGCCCTAAGTGGGAAGGACCGTATGAGGTCACGGAAGCCTTAGGACGAGGCGCGTACAAGTTACGTGACATGGATGGTCGCGATCTGGAACGCACATGGAACATCTCCAATCTCAAAAGGTGCTATCTTTGAAAGCTACGGCTTCCGCATGGATACTTCGCTATATATGGCTTTAATGAAGATCCATGCACTCTATTTGTTTTGTTTCTTATGTTTTTTCTAGGTTCCTTTTTTGTTTTTAAGGACTTACTATTCTTGTTAAAACAAAAAATGTAAACGTTTTAATAAAATGCCGTGGTGCCTAGCTAGCTCCACGGCTTGTTTTGTGCAAATTATTTTTTAGGATTTCGTTATAGTCGTACGAATTTAATTATTATTATAATGTGCCATGTCTTATTCATATGTATTCATTCAATACTGTACATGTACAATACGCCTCCAGGTGGGGTAAGAGGATTAAGTGAACCTAATAATTCAACTTGTCACATAAGAGGGATGCAACCCCAGTGACGCGGATCATGTATCCTTACTAGACACCTTATGCACAAGACGTTGTGATAAGTTTCCATATGTCGCGCTCACGTAGTGATTTGCATAGTAAAGACGCACGCCAGACGTCTAGTAAAGTATAGACTTTGTTAAATTTTGGGGTAAGACGTGACATGTCATGCGACACAGATACATGATATCTAAAAATATAAACAAGTTTCCAAAACATCAAAATTGTCGTGCCTACGCACGGACTTATACATAGCAAAACAAATGTTTACAATCATAAGGTACCGTGGACATCCACAGACAAATGTTTAAAGGTTACAAACCAAATTGTCTGAAATAGATAACAAATTAGGGGCACCCTACATGGGGGGAGAAACCTACCTATCTCCACTTGTTCTTCAGCCAGGCAAGGCAATCTCTCATCGCGCTACCTCCGCTTCAAGGCTTGAGCCGCATTCTTCTCCAGCACCCCGCTTAATGGTTCCTCATCATTTACGAGCCTGGTCACGTCCTCATAAATAGGAAGTGTAAGGTGGCTGGGCGAGGGAGTGAAGGAAGTCCGGGAATGACCCTCATCTTTCGAGAACGCACCAAGACTAAGCTTTTCCATGATCCCCATGTTTGATGCATCCTTTGTGGCTTCTAGCTCGGCCAAGAATGGGTAATGTAGATCTCGCATTGCGGCCATGGAAGCAGTCATCTTGTTAGCAGCTTCGGTGTTAAAAAAGGCATGCTTTGTGAAGTTTTCCTTCTTCCTGATTAGCTCTACGGCCTTGACCATTCCTTTATGGCGGCCGTGATCAATGCCATCTGACACAAGGCTCGCAAACTGCTGAACAAATTCAGGGGCTTCCAGCACCTTGGTAACGGCTAGACGTGCCCCGTGACCCACCATCCACCTGTGGCCGGCAATGGCTGCTAGTATTTGGGGGCATAGCACGTCGTCACGTTCGGTGGTAAGGGCATCTATTATCACATCTTTCTGGGTGGACGCCTCCCTCAGCTCCTCGGTCATAACCCTCTCATGAGCAAGCTCCTCTTGTACCTTTTCCACGCTTTGGATTATCGTTTGGGCATCCTCAAGTCTTTTGGTGAGCATGGATACTTGGTTGGAGGAGGACTTGGCCAAAGCTTCTGCTGCGGTCACCTATATGAGATACATTACTTGTTAGAATTGTGATTATTATGGAATAAGAGTGATGCGGCGTGGATACGTACCTTGGTTGTTGCGGCCTCAAGTTTTGCCTCAAGCTCGGCTACCTGCTGGTCATGAGCATTGGCGTGGGCTGATTGTTCGTTCACGGTCGCCTCGGCGGTGGCAAGCTGGGATTGGAGGGCAGAAATTTGAGCTTCATTCTCCTCAATCATCCTTTCCCTTCGCCCAACTTTCCCCTTGAGGGACTCCACATGCCCTAACGCGGCTTAAAATCTCACCCTCATCGAAGTGCCCATTGCCATTTGGTGCACCAGGGCGCCGTTGTACTCATCCACCAGGTCAGCGTGGCTTAGTACATTCACATCTCGTACGAAACCAGGTGGGATATAGTTATTAAGGTACTCACGGCACTCCTCGACCTCTCTCATCCGCGATGCAGTAGTAATATTCCAAACAGGATTGAACGATTGAGGTGGGCCGGACATTGGGATGTCTTGGGAAGCTGTGGGGGTACCTTCTTCGAATGCAGGGCCGGATCTTGTTGCGGCTGTATGAAGCATAGGTTCTCTCCACTTCCTTCCCTTTCCCCTTCTCTTTCTGTACATCGGGTGGAGGCGCGGCACCAGCTTGTTCATCTCTACAAAACAGACATTGGGAATAAATATCAAGTATTGTTTAAAGGACAATCGTGGCTCTTACTTAAGAAAGATGTAGCCTTACATGTTATTCCCTGCTAGTTCTGATGCAGTCGGGGGGACCTGAGTAACTGGATCCACATGTGCAGCCCGCACCGTCTCGGATGCCTGGGTGGTGCTCCCAACAGATTGATATAGGGGGTGGTCCTCGCAAAGTTTTTTGGGGGGGCATTATGTTCACCAACCTTGGCCGGGGCGACTCTTCTCACCCGCTTGTTTTTTCTGCGGGTACGCTTAGGGGCGGGCTGGGCTGCTGCTTCTTCACCTTCCTCTTCAAGTTCTTTTTCTGCTCCCTCGTCTTCTTCTTCATTGACTTGCTGCATCTCTTCCTCATCATCGCCCAACATTTTGCGAAGGCTGGAGGTGGTCCTCTCAATGTTGTCTCCTTGCTCTTCCCCGTATGCGGAGGTGGCAGTCTTAGGCGGCGAGGAGGGCCCGGCTCCCTTTTCAAGCAACATATTATCACCATCCTCGTTGTCAAAGTCGACGGGGTTCTTAGGATTGTTGTTTCCTCTTCGTTTGAGTGGGGGTCCTGCACGACCTCCAGGGCAACCGTCACATTTCGAGTATGCTCAAGGAGAGGTAGCTCGTTCTCACGTCTAGGACGGGATCCCTCTGGTACGAGCTTTGGGTCGCCTTGACGTAGGAGTCCAAAGAAGTTCATTTCTGCCACAATAAACGAAATATGTCAGGCATTAAAAGATATTGTATGCGTTTTTTGATATACGGATGCTAACCTACCTTCACCATGCCTCCTCCAAAACACAGGATATCGGTTGGATGAGCCGAAATAGTTGTGGCTAATCCCTAGCAAACAGAGGAATGATTCGGGGAGGTTTCTATGGAATCCTGTTCTGTTAAGATCTATTTCTCGGGAATGTTGGGGATTATATGTATTGGCGTGCGGAAGGGGGTCATGAGATAACCTATGCTTGAAGACATAATCGGCCGGCCACACTATCGAGTCAATGAAAAAGTAATGGCCGTACCAGTTTTTCAATGAGTCCATGGGCTTATTATGGGACTGGGGCTGTTGGGAGATCGTTTCTTAAAAGATAGCCAACCATTTACTATACTGCGGGTGTAAAATAGCCGGAATAGTTCTACGGTTGGGGGGATTCTTCTAGCGCGACAAAGAATTTTGAATTGACTTATCTTACATGCGCCTATACAGTGAAGCTGGCTAATATGTACATCATAATACCCTAATAGATATATGAGGAAACGGGTGAAAGGAATGCGGTAGTTGGCCGCATAAAAAAGGCGAGTATATAGGCCAATTTTTCCCTGCGGAGCCTCAGTTATGAGGTCTCCGACACCAGGAAGAGAGGGGTGTAGGTTGGTAGGGATGAAGTAATTGGTACAAAAGTGATCTAGTTGCTCTTGGGTCATTACATTGAGCACGGATCCAATTGTGGGGTTGTTTCTTTGGGCCATTAGTAAATAAAAAGTTAAGGACGTGGTATTCTAACTTGTGGAGGAAGGGATCCGTGCGTGAGTAAGTGAAGCTAAGAAGAAAAGCTTTAATGGCAGAAATAGAGAAAAAGACTGTGTGTTTCACACAGCCGTAGGGGTGGCTTATTTATAGGGTTGCCTTGTGGGTCATGGTCTGTTGGATGCGTGACACGTGTCTGCCACTATCCTTAATCGTGTGGTTAGGGTGTAAGTGGCAAGTGAAAAGTTAGGTGGGACCCACGGGTCACTTCTGATTCAGAAGTTTACGCCGCTCGAGGTTCTGACTGTTTGCACTTTGTCAGTCAAGTGGCAGGTGAACAGTCATTTATGTCGGGATATGCGGTCTTACGTAAGACCCAAATTCAATGCTACATTTAATTTGTCTCGGTCGTCACGTGCGGCTGAGGTGTTATTGGAATAAATTCCTCAATCAGGTTGCCACGTGCGGCCGAAACAAATTTTTGGACAATTTATCATTCCCTAAAGATCTTTCTTGGTACGTCCGGGGAGCATCTTGATAGTCTAGAGGTTACGCCTACGGCTGTAACAACTAGACTGGGGGGACATGATGACGTATAGTCCCCAGCCGAGTCATGAACCCGGCCCACGGGTACTACCCGTATCCGGCCCATCACGAATGGGTGGGAATAATGTTATTTAAGCTTATGGGCTTATATGAACAGTAACCGCACACACGTGTGCGGCCCACGGCCCGGCATGACCGGTATAGGGTTAGACAGAATCATATTCTGTCTATGAATAGGATTTACCCCAAAGAAGAGGATATTCACTCACCATAATTAGAAGATAACAATCAAACTAATTCTGGTATTTATCCTTTCCTTGGGGCCGAAGCATCAGTGACAGCCCATTAGGGTTTCATTGCCTATATAAGGAACCCCCAAGGGTTCCACAAAGGTATTACATTCTACACTCTAAAACTCTCATCCGATTCCTATAACCCTAACCGATTACTTACTCTCACGCCGGAGTCTAATCGTGGGAAACATTCCCACGGTAAGCCTAACGCGTGTTGTTTAGTGTGCAGGATCCCAACCATACGATTCACTTGGTGCAGGAGCCAGAGTCCAACCAACCCGAATTAAGCCTAATTCGGGTCTAGCAAGGATCACCCAACTTTTGCATCAACAACAAGTCCTTAGCCAATTTAACAACCGTCACATACTTACGCCATTCTGAAGGAATGGTGTTCAAATACTAGGTGTTTAATTGAAACGTAGGAATTGCCATGCCATAGATATTGAGCTCATTCAACAAGAGAGTAAATCTCAAATAGTAATCATTGAGAGTCTCCTCGGGAACATAGGAAAACTTATCAAATGTATCATAAAGCTTACACTTTCGTTCTTGTTTAGTTAACGAGGTGCCTTGCATTAGAACACAAATTCTATCCCATAACTCTTTGGAAACTTTATGTTTGCTGACGAGTTTGTAGACATCTGGAGCTAGGGCTTGGAGAATGATTTTTGTAGCATACGTATCACATTTGTCTTGAATCTTCATATCTCCGGTCAATTCACCCGTTTTGTAAGGACGAGTAACTGTACCTTCCGTCACAGTACCATAATCTAATGGTCCATTGAGCACCGATGCCCAAATGAGATGTCCATTTTCTTTGTTCAACATGTAAAGTTCCATTCGGGAAGTCCAATCCTCGTACATAGTCTTCTCCAACATTGGTGAAAGATTATCCATACCCGAGAGGATGGACTTATCCGTAAGAGATGTGCACTCCATTTCGATAAGTTAAGGTTTACAAACGTTGATCGAACAATGAGAGAAAGTAAATGTGCTTGTTGTCGTGTGTTGAAGTCGAGAAATTATGTTAAAATCCCCTAAAATTGTCTTCTTGAGAAACCAAAACATAATTCCACAATACACAATGGAACTAATCCCCTAAAATTTTCTAAATTCACGTTTTTCGAAAATCTTGAAAATTCTGGAAAAATTTCAAAGATTTCGCAATGTGTGAAGATTCCTCAATTATGTGCAAAATGTATAATTCCGCAATACACAATGGAATTAATTCCGCAATCCCCTTAGTACAAGATTCCATAATCTTAAAAGACCGATAATTCCACAATGAAGATTTAATTCCGTAATTAATAATTAATTCCGCAATAAATAATTAATTCCGCAATATAGACACTAATTCCGCAATATTGAGATGGAAATGATTCCGCAATACGTGGCTTTGATTTCGCAATCAGTCAAAACACAAGATTCTGCAATCCTTTGATTGATTCAATTCCGCTATCATTTAATGATTCAAATTCGCAATCAGTCAAATAATAAGATTCCGCAATCATTCAAACTATATGATTCCGCAATGACCAAGGGCAAGATTCCACAATACCTATCAATTTCTCAATCCAATCAATTGCGAAATTATGCTATAAATTGCGGAATTATGCGAAAAACAAGGATCTCGGATAGTACTTTAAGATATTCGAATTTTGATGCCAAAAATGAATCCAAACACTTAAAAATTTTGCATTTTTGAGCGATCCAAGTAACCCAAATCACAAACACGAATATGTAGATGATTTTGGTGAAGATCAAACCACAAAAACACCAAAAAAAATTTAGACGTGGGATTTAAAGATCAAGAACACACAAACTCTATATGAACAAACACATAAACAATGCAATCTACCCATGGCTCTGATACCATTTGTTAGATATTGTAAATCTTGCTTATGTTTTAGAGAGAGAAAGAGATAGAAAGATAGATGATTTCACACACTTCTAGAGAGAGAAATGGAAGAACTATGTGTAATTTGAATATGACACCACACCCTCTCCATCTAAGGAGAGGGTTTATATACCAAGCCCATAATATGGGCTTGGGCTTACATATTGGGCCATCCATACATTCCATGGACTAGGCCTTTCTATGTTTACTTGATAAAAAATAACTAAACTACGAGCTACTAATTAATATATTGTCGGAGTGACCGAATCTTCCTAAATACGTAAAAACGTATTTCCAACATTTTCACACTTAACTAGATTACATCAAATGAGAGCTAACTATCCCTATCTATAGACAAAATATGAGACGTAGGTGAGGTGAGTGACGTGTCTTTGCCAATGAGAAGCTTCCATGTGTCCAATTCTGGTAAATTGATCTTCAAGTGTTCTTCATCAAATTGGAGAATTTGATTCCCTTGATGTTATGTTAATTGGATTGATAGGTTGAACTCGTCTTGTCATTGCGATCATTTTTGCTCTTGAAAGCTTTCTTTGATACGGCCTCTAGCGTGCTATTCGATCTGAAATACGATGTGCCACGTGGCGTTCTTTGATTGGCTAGTAAATTATCACACGGATCACTATCCATAGGAATAGTGTGATCCGTGTGAATATAAATGGTGCATTCTAATTGGTTTAGGCGAGAAAGTGGGCTTCACTGTTTAGATTTTGCTCAATAAATGACTGGCTGCTCATTAATGGTGTTGACCTCAAGTCAATGATCTGTGTGCATGATATGAGTGTTCTGATTGGTTGAGAAGTGGTTCACTCGGATCAAGCCTCAAATAACTTTCCAAATTGGTAAAAACAACCCCTCAACTTTGGCAGTTCTTTGTTTTGAGCTAGGAACTTTGTAGAATTGACATTTCCAGCCCTTTGACTTGAAGTTTCAAAAATATTGACCCTTTGAATTTAGTTGGCTTTCACTTGAGCTCTTTGACTTTATTTGAATTTACACTTCTAGTCCTTCAACTTTAGTAGTATGTCATGAAAGGTCCTTTGACTTTGGAGACTTGTCACAATGAGTCATTCTTTTGTCTTTTCTTCAATAATAAGAATGCCTTGAAATCCGTGTTTGCACCAAATCGTATCATTTTTCCTACAAAATCACAAACAACGAAGAATACCCTATAATATTGCTTTTTCACATAAAACTTGGTATTTTTCTTTGTGTTTTAGGGTTTGATATGTTATAACTGATATGAGATTTCAGTTATATCAGGTCACCACACCTAAATCATTTCCTATCACCTTTGTCATTCTTGACAAATCGGTTTTTGGAAAAAACTTTCTTGTCGTTGCTTGGTTGTCTTACATGTTGACCTCGCCTTTTGAAGAATTTCTTGAAGTCTCTAACCGTCATAGCATATTCCAAATCATCACTTTCCGAGGAAGAGCTATCATGGTCACTTTACACCTTCTTGGCTTTTAGTGCTAGAGACTTTCTTTCACTTTTGGTTTCCACCATTTCCGTGTCCATCAAAATTATCATTTCATGAACTTTTAAGTTGCCATAGTTCATCAAGTGATAATGTAGTGGGATCCTTCGATTCTTCAATTGTCGTGAATTTAGCTCTCCACTTTGGATGCAATGCCCTAAGAAACTTCCTAACATTGTTCTTGCTAGAAAAACCTTCATCAAGTGCTTTTAGACTAGTAATAATAGTATTAAATCTAGCAATTGCACTATCAATAGTTTCATCTTCTAAGATGACAAATTGTTCATATTGTCGAACAAGAAGATCGATTTTACTTTCTTTAACTTGGCTATTACCTTGGTGGGTTACTAAAAGACTATTCCAAATATCTTTAGCGGTTTTACACATGAATATCCTTTCATACTCTTTTTTAGGTAAAGCATTATAAATCACTATTTTAGCCTCATTATTTTTAGCAAGTTTCTTCTTAGTGTCATCATTAGAATTTTCAAGACTGACTTACTCTTTCTTTTTAGAAACTTCATTATATTGATAAGGCAAAAAGTCACCATTGGTAATGACATGCCAAAGTGAAAGTCCCTAATCAATGCAAGAAACCCTAATCTTAACTTAATTAACACAAGGTATTACTTTTCAAACGTAATCTTATTATTGTATAATAAAGAATTACAAGTGTTATGGATAACACCGTTTGATGACAATGTGTTGTGCACACTTTGAACAACAATAAACCCTAACTTATGAATACAGTCGTAGCTGTTTGATTCACTAAGTTATACGCACTAATGTTCTTAATATCTCAAAGTGTTAAACATTAATGCATGGATACACATCCAATTTATAGTGTTACGAGTTTGACTTAAACAGTACTTGATGTCGACTACACAAGCTTTTACAAGTTCCCACATCAGTCACACGATGTCCTTCTATTCTTGGTAGTCTTCCATTATGCTTTAAGGAACAGTTGTCAAAAACAGTTTCCTTATTCTTCATATTCTCGAACACACAAATGGCATGTCCAAAGTGTGCTGAGAGTTATCAGGGTATTGCCACCCCTGTTAACTCTCAACCCCTCAGAGTCCCTAATACATCTTGGCTGTTATCCATCACATCCAAGGAGTATGTCTTCAGGTAATCTTCGACTTCCCTGACAATGTCTCTGACATGGACTCCTCTGAGGTTGCTCACAGAGACTTGGATCTCTGTGAGTCTTGCGAAACTTGCCTGCCTCCTAGGCACAGGCAAGGGACTATCTATCAGCCTAATTATGTTTAAATCAATGATCAGGGAATCTAATAAGTTTAGATTCCCAACAATCTCCCCCTATTTAAACATAAATAATGCTAGATCTAAATAAGTTAAGGTAAGTGAGTTTAACAGCTTCTTCTTACACATAACAGATCTAAACAAACATACCTCATGATTTTATTAAGACTTAAAGAAAATTACAAGTTCATTACATAAGTAAAATAAAAGATGAAGGTAAAAAGGGCTGACACCATCTTCAATAGTCATCATTTTTGATTCTTTCTTCAGCTTCGGCCACATCTAATCTGTTATCAATTTCATCCTGCAAAGTCTTTGCAAACTTCTTGGAATACTCTTTGTTAATCTTGAGACACTTCTTGTGACAGAGTAGCTGAATAGTTGAAGCCAAGCACAGCTCATCTTCCCTCTGAAAAGCATACTGGCAAGCCTTGTTCATAAATGCCATTCCTCTTTCAGGCACTGAGTATGTCTGACCATCAACAGGGCCAACAATACCATTTGGAAGGATCAAATCCCTGTGCATACCATCCACACGAACATCTTCAGTAACAAAAGTTTCATCAACAATTTGTGAAATTCTTCTTCTTTTGTTGCCTGTCTTTGGGGGTTCTTGTTCGAAAAGCTGTGGTGGGGGATCAATTTTGAGTTTGGCAGCTGTTTCCTTGATCCAGTTAAACTTAGCCTTAAGAGTTTTAAGTAGAAGGAAATTTGCCTGTCCAGACTTTTTGGCAGCTAAGGCTTCGAGTTCAAACCATTCTGATAACCCAAGTGTCTTTAACCTGAAGTTGTCAAACATATCCATATTCCTCTGTTGGTTTTCCCTCCATAAGATCATCTGTGGGGTGTTTGTGGATTTGTGAATGGTGTATTTAAACTTGGTTATCTTGCCAGCAGCATACCTGTTGTTCACGCAGGCATCATAGTCAGCTTTGACTTTCTTTAAGGCCTCAACGCGTTTTAGTTCCATTTCCCTCAACCTTTGTTTTTGTTTTTCCCTTTCAGGTGGTGTCATTTTCCTCAGAGTAGCTTCATTTAATTCTTTGGCTATCTTGAGCTCATTTAGTCTTTTGAATTCTTTAGCCTGTTGCTCTATTTCTTCAGGAGTTAAAGGACTCTTATCGGAAGGTGTAAAGGTTGAAAAGTAGGAAAGGTCTATGGTGGATCCTCCTGTCTCTAGCATCGTTGCTATCTTCTTAAGTTTGGTGTCAGTATCAACCAAAACTATCTCCTTTTCTTTCTTCGAGACAGAGGACCCCACACTTATGTTTTTCAAATCATCAGCTCTTTTGAGAAATGCTGTCTGAGCCTGAGTTTGAATAGATTTTGGAAGAGAGCTCATAGTGAATTTTAGTTTCTTGGCCGCTGGCTCATCATCATCCTCAGGCTTGCTGATGTTAACTAAGATCATGGATTTAGATGAGTCAGCTCCATCTTGTGTTTGTTACTCCCCCTGAGTATCATCCTCATCATCAGGTACTATAACTGGTGTGATGACTTATAGAGGAACAGGTGTAGTTGAGGGATTGGCTGATGATGAGCCTTGTTCAGCAGATGCAAGGCTGAGTGTAGTATTCTTCTCCCCCTCACGTTCATCCTTACTTCCCTGATGCTTGGATGAACGTGCCTGAAATCGTCTTGCAATCTGCTCCACAGAGGCAGCCATGGCTCGTTGTCTCTTTCTCGAAGCCCTGGCAATCTTCAGCAAGAGGTTGGCATTGGCATTAGTATTTGCCTGAACACGCCTGACAATAAAGCCAGCATGGTTGTATTGCCTATTGCGAACCGCATTGAAGTGCCTGTTCATGTTGTTTTCTTGTTCATGGAACATAGCAGGGACAACTGAGTCAATGGCATCCTTGATTCGTGTCGAGAGATGACTGAGTCCCTGGGCCACACCTTTTCTTGCACCCTCCTGAATTGGCTCAGTGACAGCCTCAGTCACAGCCTTCTTTATGATGCCTGGAAATGTGACAGTAAAATTGTGCATCTCTGACTTGATCACATCCAGCTTCCTTGATAAGCGCTCAATATCAGATTGATGATGTACGGGCTGAAGATTCTTGATATTGAGGCTTTGCTGAGCAAAATCATCCCCCCTTGGAATTAAGTCAAAGTTGGTCTGGGCTGGATGATCAAACATGAGGAATTCGGCTGTTGGATCATATGTTGGTGTTTGAAAGACTGTTGTTGCAGATGTAGCAGAGTTTGGAGTGTCAACAGCTTCCTTGAGAGGAGAAGTCTTGTCATCAGCTGGTGAGGACACAGCTATATCTTTAGGAGGAGAGGCTGACAGCTGGTCATCCTCATCTTCTTCATCCTCTTCATCAAACATTCCCTCAGGGAATTCATCTTCAGGCATGGGCTCAAACTCAGAGACATAATCTTCTACTGAGAGCATTTCTTCATCAGCATTGAGCACAGGTTCTTCTTCATTTGGATTGTCCTGAGTCATTGTTTCAGCCTCCTTTTCGTGTACCTGAGATTCTTTGACTGGCTGTACAATTTCAGCCTGCAAGTTTGTTGTAATTAGTAACAGGGAAAAATATAAGGGGAATGGTCGCCATTTCGCTGTCCCAGAGAGGCTGAGGGTGATTACTCAGCCACTCCAAAGGATAAATCCTTGGGATTCTTTTAAGTGTGAATGAAGTGTTGTTAATGGTCGCCATTCGCTGCCCCTAGGAAAGCTGAGTGTGATTATTCAGCCCCCCCAAAAGGTAAAAAACCTTTGGGACTCTTTTGATTGTGAAACATATGTTGTTTAATGATCGCCAGTCGCTGCCCCTAGGAAAGCTGAGTGTGATTATTCAGCCCCCCCAAAAGGTAAAACCTTTGGGACCCTTTTAAGAGTGAAACATATGTTGTTGTAGGTCGCCTGTTACGCTGCCCCTAGGAAAGCTGAGGGTGATGATTCAGCTCCCCCTAAAAGGATAAATCCTTTGGGACTCTTTTAAGGAGGGAACCAAGAGGCTGTGTGAAGTACAGCTGATCCAGGTTGAGACATTAATGTATTCAGGTTATTGTTAGCCTGAATACTATCTAGAGGGTTCAGGGTCATCGGGGTGCTTTATAAACACAAATGAATCATTCCCTGGTGCAAAGACAGGGTGTACAGAAGTCTTAATGTATTCTAAATGTAATGACAGACTTCTATGGGTCGAGGATTACCCTAACTTCACCACTCTCTCCTACAGACAAATGAGAGTGGTTGCTTGTGAACCTCTAAAAATGTACACTGATTACCTGTGAGATATCAGCTTGGTTTGGCTGGATTCTTGTTGTCTCTGCTGACCTAGAGACACTAGATGCCTGTTGTTTGTTAGCCAAAGATTCTGAATCCACAAGAGTATCTGGACCAGAGGCGGTGTCAATCTTCTTTTCCTTGGCCTTACTAACAGCTTTGGAGTGGGAAGAAGAGGGGATTTTCTTCTTCTTTGGCTGTTGGCCAGATGAAGCCTTGGACTTAGTAGTGTGCTGCCCAGAGGTCAAAGACATAGACTTGCCAGCGACACTAGAAGTATTCACCTTCTCAGAGGAAGGGAGCAAGGGCTTCTCAGCGTTAGGTACCTGGTTGGCCACGTTCAGCATGTGTGCGGTGACAGGGATATCCTCAGCTCCTATTTCCTTGTAGATGGCGCCAGTGATGCGATAGGGCTTAAGGGCAGTCAAAGCCTTGTTGTGGTAATTTTCTCCCAGCAAACTCTCAAAGATCAGGGACAGGAAGCGCACATAACAGATGTTCTTTTCCCTGACCTGATTCCTTCCCTTCAGTTGTTCTACCAGGTTTGAGAATAGGATGCTTCCAACGTCAACATCAGCTCCACAGATTAATCCATACGCAATAGCCTGATGATTAGACGACATCTGATCCTGTGATCCCTGCATTCCTCCCAGGGACTTCACAATGTGGGTGAAGAGGACACGCCACATAGGGGTGAAATACTTGATCTTCAGAGGGGATTTGGCGAGGACTTCAGCTGGTGTAAGGGCAGGATTAACATCATGGTAAGGGTTTAGTGTGGCCAGGGCTTCCTTGACAGCCTTTTTGTCAACAGTCTTCAAGCATTCATCTTCATGTTTTAGTCCGGCCACACTAGAAAAGTCTTTAAGGGAAAAGGCAAAAGGATGTTCATTGCATGAGAGGCTAAATGTAATGGTGTCTTCTACTACTTCAGCAGAATACCAGAATCCCCTAAGGTATTCTTGGTAAAAAGTGGATGGAGATTTGGTGAAGGCTTCATTTAGGTCACAATTCTGCATGAAATTTACCAGATCTGAATAGGTGCTGTTTGGTGCCTTAATCCATCCAATGGCGTTGTTGGAGGCGATGATGCTCTCGTTGATCTCGAAGTTAACATTGGAGGCTTTTGGAACGGGAAACGCCATTGATTTTAGGTTGAAGGTAAATGAAAATGGCGGATGGTTGAGAGAGATAAGAATTTAGAGAGAAGTTGATTTTAGAATGGTGGTGGGTAAAAAGAGAAAGAAGACAATATATATTCAAACTTAAGCGAACAGTTATTCAACCGTATTAAATTCAAGGGCGAAAATGACTGCTCAAGTGGGTCCCCTTGACCTTTCAAAAAGTTTGTCTCCTCGTTATCCGAAAAATAAATGATTAAATATTTGAGAATGTTTTTTGCATTTACTTGGAAAGTAACTACCTAGTTTCATGTGAAAAACATTTAATAAACATTTAATATAGAATCAATCATTTAATGAACACATTTAATATCAAGCCACATGCTTTGAGATATTGAGCATCCCTAGCTCAGCAACTAGCCTGTTGAACGAAGGTTCAGCCAAAGGTTTTGTAAAGATATCAGCTAGTTGCAGCTCTGTGGGAACAAAATGCAGCTCAATATCTCCCTTCATTATATGATCCCTGATAAAATGATACCTGATATCAATGTGTTTGGTACGAGAGTGAAGAACAGGGTTGTTGGATATGGCAATGGCGCTGGTGTTGTCACAAAAGATTGGTACTTTGTCATACAAGATTTCATAGTCAGCCAATTGACTTTTCATCCAGAGCACCTGAGCACAACAGCTGGCTGCAGCGACATATTCTGCTTCAGCTGAAGACATTGCCACAGAGTTTTGCTTCTTAGCACTCCATCCAACCAATTTTCCTCCTAGGATTTGACAGCTGCCTGAAGTACTTTTCCTGTCAATACAGCATCCAGCATAATCTGAATCTGAATAGGCCTTGAGATCAAAGCCTGATTCCTTTGGATACCATAGACCTAGGGATGGTGTTCCTTTGAGATACCTGAAAATTCTCTTAACAGCCACTAGATGGGATTCTTTTGGGTTAGCTTGGTACCTTGCACAAAGACATGTGGAGAATTGGATATCTGGACGACTGGCTGTTAGATACATCAGTGACCCAATCATGCCTCTATATAAAGTCTCATTGACAGAGACCCCTGACTCATCAGGGCCCAAGTTGTTGGGTGGTAGCATGGGGCATTTCACTGATGCACAATCAGCTAAGTCATATTTTTTAAGTAAATCCTTAACATACTTTTCTTGACAAATAGAAATTCCCTTAGGACATTGTTTAATTTGAAAACCCAAAAAGTAAGTTAATTCACCCATCATACTCATCTCATATTTCTTGGTCATTAATTTAGAAAAATGTTTACTAAGATTGACATTTGTTGACCCAAAGATGATATCATCCACATAAATCTGCACAATGATGAAATCACTCTTGTCCTTGAAGGTAAAGAGTGTTTTATCAATAGAACCCCTGATAAATTTATTTTCAGATAAGAAGTTTGAAAGAGTTTCATACCATGCTCTTGGAGCTTGTTTCAGACCATACATTGCCTTGTGAAGTCTGTACACATGGTTGGGAAACTCGTTGTTCTCAAATCCTTCAGGTTGTGCAACATAGACTTCCTCAGCCAAATCACCATTGAGGAAGGCACTCTTTACATCCATCTGATACACAGTGATGTTCATATAGGCAACATAAGCAAGAAAGATTCTGATAGCCTCAAGTCTAGCAATAGGTGCAAAAGTTTCATTATAATCAATTCCTTCAGTCTGAGAGAACCCCTATGCTACCAGTCTTGCCTTGTTCCTGATGATGTTCCCAATTTCATCCATCTTATTTCTATAGATCCATCTAGTGCCTGTGATATTCTTTCCAGGTAGAGCTGGCACTAGTGTCCATACTTTGTTCCTTTTGAACTAATTGATTTCTTCTTGCATAGCTGCTACCCATCCTTCTTCTACCAGAGCCTCAGCAACTCTTTTAGGTTCAATTTAAGAAAGAAATTCAGCAAATAGACATTCATTGGCTGAGGCTGACTCTGAGTCTTGGATTCGCTGTCTGGTTGTGACCCCTGCATTTTGTTCCCCAATAATGTTGACAAGAAGAATGTGTTGATCTCTTGACCACTTATTTTGAGGAGCTGGGGATTCAAGAACAGGGGTACTTGAGGGCACAACTGGTACAATTTGAGTCTCATCCTGCTGACTAGGAGGGCTTTCTTCAAAGACTACTTCAGTGTCAGAGTCTTCTTCAGCCATATCAAGGGAAGCTATTTCATTATCAGAAGGAGAATCTTCAGAGATTTGAAGAATTGGTGAGTCATCAATATCATGAGAAGGACCATCAGAGATTTGAGGTTCTTCTTCATCAAGTTCCTGAGAGGTAGGAACTTCTATGTTGTGAGTAGACAGAGGGTCAAAAGCAGGAACATAAGGAGTGAGAGTGTTGGATTGGTGATGACTGGTAGGTCTGGGTTCTGTGAACTCATCACTTGGGAAAGAAATATTTTCATTGAAATCTACTTCATCACCCTCTGTTCCTGTCCTCTGTATGACTTCATCATCTTCATTGAATCTGACAAGGAAAGTTTCTTCTACTTCTTGTCTTCTGATGTTGAATACTCTGAAGGCTTTGGCTGTTGGAGAGTATCCCAAAAAGAAACCATCATCAGCTTTTTCATCAAACTTTCCAAGTTTATCCCTGTAGTTATAAATAAACACAGGGCATCCAAACACATGAAAATAGCTGACGCCTGGAGATCTTTTTCTGAAAACTTCATAGGAGGTTTTGCCATGTCTTTTGACAATGATTGATCTGTTTTGAGTGTAGCAGGCAGTGTGTACAGCTTCTCCCCAAAATTGCTTTGGTAAGGCTGCACCATTTAACATAGTTCTTGCTGCTTCAATCAGAGTCCTGTTTCTTCTTTCAGCCACACCATTTTGTTCAGGAGTGCCAGCTGAAGAGAAGTTCTGAGAAATCCCTTTTTCATCACAAAATGATTCAAGTTGATGATTCTTGAATTCTGTACCATTATCACTTCTTAGAGCTTTGACTCTAACATCATTCATATTTTCAACCTGTCTGATGAAGGACATGATGGTATCAGCTGCATCACTTTTCCTTCTGAGGAAGAACACCCATGTATATCTTGAAAATTCATCAACTATGACCAAGGTGTATTTGTTGTGATTAATGGTTTGAGGTTTGACAGGCCCAAACAAGTCCATGTGAAGGAGATGTAAGCACTTGTCAATGGAGAATGATTGCCTAGTCTTGAATGAAGACCTGTGATGTTTTCCTTTGACACAGGCAGAACAAGTTTTGTCTTTGGAAAACATTACTGAAGGTAGACCAGCAACCAAGTTTTGAGTGGCTATCTTATTGATGTTCTTGAAGTTGAGATGAGACAGTCTTTTGTGCCACAGCCAGTTGACACTTTCAGAGGCTTTGGCAAGAAAACAATTTGAACTGTCTTCAGAGCACACAGCCATGTTGATGACATAAACATCTCTTCTTCTAGGTGCAACCAGCACAACATCATTATTTTTGTTGAATATGGTTCCCTGAGTCTTAGTAAACAAAACCTTATAATCAGCATCACATAATTGGCTGATGCTAATAAGATTGTGTTTAAGACCATTCACATATGCAACCCTGGTAAATGTGATCCCATTGCAATTCACTGAGCCATATCCTTATGTGTCACCTGAAGAGTTATCTCCAAACACCACTTTGGGACCTGGCTCCTTTGAGTATCTGTGCAGGTATTGTTGAATCCCTGTCATGTGTCTAGAACAGCCACTATCTAGATACCATACCGATTCCTTGAGATATTTCTGCACAGATACATAGAAACAGATTAGTTCCTATGGTGAACCCACTTTCCAGTGGGTTCCCTGAATTACTTGTTAGCAACTCTTGTGATCCTAAAAAACTTTTGGTGTTGGGATGGACAGTTCATTGTTTCATGGTTATAACTCCCACAGATATCACACCCAGGGAAGTCACCACACTCGTCTGAGTGATGGTCTGTGAACCCACAGAATTTACAGGGAGTATAAGATTTGTAATTTCCCTGTTGTCTTTTGGAACTCTGTGGTCTGTCCCTAGAGGGTGTCTGAGCTCTTTTAGCTGCCATGTGTCTGTCATGATCTAAGGTCGAATGGTGAGAATTTTTACAAACATTGCAATAAGGTTTGATTCACCTTTCCCCTTTGGGTTCACCTAGGACTGACTTAGGTTCATGAGAAGTAGAGCACTCAGCGGAAGGCTTAATGTGTTGTTTCAAGAGTTCTAGTTCTTTCATAAGAGACAACAGGCGATCTTCAGTGGTGGGGTCAACCTTATTCACAGCTTTAGTAGTAACAGGCTTAAAAGCTACTTGTTTACCAGTTTGTTTAGCAGGCACACGAAAAACTTTGGCTGGAGGATTCTCAATATCTGTCCTAAGTTCGTCCTTAGCAGATCTAGAAGAACTGCTAGGTTCAACTCCAGAGAGTTTGGGCAAAGGTGGTAGCTCAGCCACATCTTCAGAGACAGGGTCATTAGTCAAAGAGGTATCTGACATATGAATAGTCTCTGTAGATTTAAAGACAATGTCTTTTGGTTTGGTGAGAATCCTCAGCTTTTTATTCTTAGCAGTTATATCCCTGTTTAAGTCAGCAAGCACTTCATCCCTAAGCAATTCATCAATAGTAAACCTAGCACACAGCCATTTTTCAATAATCTTGTTCAATTTAGTGACTTGATAATTTAAAGCTATGTTTTTTAAGGTTAATCTAGCTACTTCATTTTGCAGGGATATTTTCTCTAAGTTAACCCGCCTGAGAGTTTCACATTCAGCCTTAGCATTTATCATTTCAGATTTAACAGAGTGAAATTTATCAAGTAGGTTCTTCCTTTGTTCCTCAACAAAGTGCAAATCAACAATGGTGTAATCAAGGACATGCTTACGTTCATCACTATCAGACATAGATTAAAGCCTGTGTACCTTTTTCATTATGATGTCAACCCATTGTCCTAATCTTGCATCACCTTTTCCAACAGCTGGTTCATCCTCAGCTATCGCCATAAAAGCCCTGACTCTTGTGGTGTCTTCTTCATCTGAGGTTAGTGGTTCATCATTCCAATCATAAGTTTCAGCAACCAACCCTTTCTCTGTCTTTTTCTCACCACCTTTCTTTTTTGACATGGCTTCAATCTTCAAGTTCATTTGTTCTAACTCTTAAGTGCCTTGTACTTATTTTTGTAATCTTTCTTCTCAGTGTCTGAAGAATTGGATTGAGATGAGTTGTTATGTTGTTTGAACTTGTATGGTTTGGATGAAGATGATGGATAGGAGGGTGAGGATGTCTTGGTGGAAGGACACTCTTTTTGATAATGTCCAAGCTTTCCACAGGCAAAACATGTTTCTTTTGACCTGTCAGTTGGTTTGCTAGCTGATCCTACTCTTCCAGATCTTTTATAGTATCTTCTTTGGTTGGCTAGTAATGCTCTTTCATGGAATTCTGCATTGAGGTCTGACAAGAACTCTTGGCTGCTACGGGTATCTTCTTCAATATCAGAATCGCTGTCATGAGGATGTGTTGCAGAGATCAAAGCTTTGGAAGATGCTCCTTGGACTACAAATCTTTCAGTCTCTGATTTGTAGATAGTATCGATCAGCCCTTCTTCATAATTGTACTTACCATAGAGCTGAGCAAGGGTATCATTTTTGATTGAGTTGTTAGCTCTCTGAGTCTGATTCATGCTCAGCCACTTTCTTGGAAGGCTGTTGACAAAAGTAGCATTGATCTCAGCTTGACCAATAGTGACATCATTCATAGCAAGGTCATTTAGAAGAATCTTCAGCCTAGTATAGGTTTGCTGAACTTTTTCACCTTCAAGTGACTTAAAGGCATTAAACTGAAGTCTGAGTGCCTGAATCTTTGTCTCTCTTGTTTCAGAGGGTCCTTCATGGCCAAGAATGAGGTCTGTCCACATTTGTTTAGCTGTGGGACACTGAATGACAGACTTCATGATATGCTTGGGAAGACAGGAAATTATGATGCTTTTGAGACGTTTATCTTGGTTTGCTAATTTCCTATCAGCTGAGGTCCATTGTTTGACAGGTTTGGGAAGAGGGTTTTCTTCAGTAGATGTAAGCGCCATGGGAATATATGGACCATTTTCTAAAATTTCTAAGAGAAAAGGTTCAAGTCCATCAAGATATACAAGAAATTGACTCTTCCAACTGGCAAAGTCTTCTTCATCAAAGACTGGTACACTGGTTACGTGTGATCCACCTCTTGAGTCAAGAAGTTGGGGTAGATCATCGTCATTTGCTGGAGGGTTAAGTCTTGGTGAAGATGGGTTTGTGGAAGGTGAATGTGGGCTAGAAGTTTCCGGCATGGTGGATCTTGATTATAAAACTGAGAACGATGTTTCTTGAAGGTTTTAATATCAAACACCGCTCTGATACCAATTGAAAGTCCCTAATAAATGCAAGAAACCCTAATCTTAACTTAATTAACACAAGGTATTACTTTTCAAACGTAATCTTATTATTGTATAATAAAGAATTACAAGTGTTATGGATAACACCGTTTGATGACAATGTGTTGTGCACACTTTGAACAACAATAAACCCTAACTTATGAATACAGTCGTAGCTGTTTGATTCACTAAGTTATACGCACTAATGTTCTTAATATCTCAAAGTGTTAAACATTAATGCATGGATACACATCCTATTTATAGTGTTACGAGTTTGACTTAAACAGTACTTGATGTCGACTACACAAGCTTTTACAAGTTCCCACATCAGTCACATGATGTCCTTCTATTCTTGGTAGTCTTCCATTATGCTTTAAGGAACAGTTGTCAAAAACAGTTTCCTTATTCTTCATATTCTCGAACACACAAATGGCATGTCCAAAGTGTGTTGAGAGTTATCAGGGTATTGCCACCGCTGTTAACTCTCAACCCCTCAGAGTCCCTAATACATCTTGGCTGTTATCCATCACAGCCAAGGAGTATGTCTTCAGGTAATCTTCGACTTCCCTGACAATGTCTCTGACATGGACTCCTCTGAGGTTGCTCACAGAGACTTGGATCTCTGTGAGTCTTGCGAAACTTGCCTTCCTCCTAGGCACAGGCAATGGACTATCTATCAGCCTAATTATGTTTAAATCAATGATCAGGGAATCTAATAAGTTTAGATTCCCAACACAAAGATCTAAATCTTTTGATTTCACATAAGTCTCAAATCTATTTTTCCAATAAATAAAACTGTCAGTTTCAAAAAGAGGTGGTCTTTGCATAGATTTCCCTTCTAGGTACTTGTTGGAATCCATACCAATTTTAGAAACTAGAAGGGGGGGGGGTTGAAAAGTTTCTTAAATTTACTTGTTAAATATGGTGAAAGTCCCAAAATACAACAATTGTCGAAACTATAACTCGTATAAACAAGAACACATAAAGATATGCTTTATTAACTGTTATAAAAAAAGTATTACAAAGTTCTATGAATACACCCGTTGAATGACAATAAGAAATGAACCCTAGAACAAGTAAACTTGATCGAGCCTCAAGTTTACAAGAGAACCTATGAGTCACTGGTAGACAGCTAAGGGCTCAGAGGTTCCAAAGGGAGAAATAAACTTAGATTATTTATCCAAGCACAAGGGTTGAGTAACTCTTCTTTCTCCCTCCTATTTATAGTGGTACGAGGTTGCTTCCTTAGTAGGAGTAGTTGATACGTGTCATATTCTAAGTGGAAGAGTACAACGTATTAAATGCATGTTGATGAGACTGCTTTTATACATAGTCTCATCGTCCAAAACGGGCTTTAAATGCATTAAATATCATGAAAATGGCCAAATATATGCTTGTTTTTGTTACTTGTGTATTTTAGGTACGGATATTGAGAAAATGACAAAAGATCACAAGAATCATACAAAAACGAACACGGGAAACGAAGCCACACAATGAACCAAGCCCTAATGAAGATTTTCTAAGATAACCCTAGAAGATTTGAAGATTATGCAAGAAGGGTCCTCCAATATTGAAGAATTGACACTTTAAACCCTTGTATCTTCATAATTATAAGTTTGGTCCTTTAAATATGTCAAATTGCAAAAAGGACCCTTAACTTTAAAGAAATGGCAAAAATGATCCATCATGAATCATGACTTGTTAATTTCAGTCCTCCAAGAAGTCAACCATACAAGTCAAGACCATTAACTATGAAGAAAATGCCAAATCAGTTCTTCAAGAATCAACATATGGTAAGAAATACCCCTGAAAATACTTTGGAAAAGTATTTGTGGCCAAAGTGTGAAAACCAAAACTTCCATAACAAAGGAAAATGGATTAAAGGGTTTAAAATTTCAAATGAAAGGAAATGGAAAGATGGGGGGCTATTTCTGGGAGACAAGAAAACAAACCTAGACCAGTGAGTGGGTGACACCTGTCCCACTCACACTCTCCACCAATCATAACCCTCAAACTCGCCATGTTACTTCCCACTAATACCGGTTTTAAACTAATCTTATATTAGTTTATTAAATGGCGCTAAACACCCAGTTTCAAACCCAAAACGGATTAAACACATGTTCATCATGTTCTTAATCAAAATTGGGTACTTTTGATTTAGTAAAAATTAAACCCTAATCTTCTCCAGAATTAAGATTAGGGTGACCCTAAACACATCCCAACTATTAATCCTCATGCCACATCATCAACCACCTCACATGTTAAACCCTCCTTCACACGTATTAGGGAAAAAGCCAAAGGTTGCCAGAGAACCAACACACCACATTCCAGCTTATACTTTAAGCTTGTTTTGGACCCTTGGATGAAATTCAAACATGCCAGCAACAACAAAACTACAAAATTCAGTCACATGATTCCAAAGTCTTCAAAACCCTCAAGGGCATTTCAGGAACTTCATCAAATAGTGTTTTACGTTTTTTATTGCTTCACTAGTTCATTTGTAGTCTATATAAGGCATAGGATGTGCAACAATTGTGTTTGCTCTTGATTTTTCCTTAGTTCACATTTCTGTAAATCCTTTGTCATTTTTGAATGAAAAGTATTTGAATTTTATGAAGAAAGACCAAGTGCCAATCTCTTATTCTGTTGTTTATGTTTAATGTTTGCTAAAACCTGAATCTCAAAACGTTTTCATAAGCTTTGGGCAAGAAATTGCATAAAGTTCTTAAATCTTGATATTTTGCTAAGTTCTTGGTACACCTTGGAATTTTTGGGCTATAAGTGGATCATAGCACCCTGATATTGTGATATCAAGGTGTTGTGAGGCTTATAACTTGGGGATAATCAAGTGTGGAGTACAAGAGTTGCATTAATCAAGGATTTGTCACTTTCTGATTTTGATATTTTTGCTTCTAACTTTGTTCCATCTTAGCAGCTTGATATTTGAAGCTTGTGCTTGTTCTTGCTAGCACATAAGCTCAAACATACGTGGGTGTGGATGTACATCCATGAGGTTTGAACCCTTAATCCCAAAATCTGATAAAAATTTGGATATTTGTGATATTTGAGTTCTGCTTGTGTATGTGTTGTTCTTGGGCTCCAAATCTTGTTGAATCTGTTCATGTTTGATGTTTTGATGTTTATGAATGCATGTGCTAATCTAAATCATACTTTTGATTTGAAAATCTTAATTTGAAAATATAAAAGGGTGTTTGGGTTAACCTGTTTTGAATCATAGTTTGTTATTGTGTTATTGGAAGTGCTTTGTTTGAGTTAGTATCTGTTATTCACTTGGTTGTATGCTAGTTTCTGCAAGTTGTTGGCTTTAAAACATCAAATCCAAGATTGTGCTATATCTCACTTGTTTTAACTGATTTTGACCTAAGATTTTGGAAATACCTAGAGTATATGCATGCTTAGGGCTAAAAACTGTTAAATCATAGTTTATATAACCTGTTAACAAGATTTGAGTGTTTGAAATTGGACTTGTGGTCAAGTATATCATCAAAGTGAAAAATCTGCTTGTTTAGTGTTCATCAGTAACTTTTTGTGCTTGAATCTTGATTTAGGCCTTGAACCAATGCATGTAACTTGTTAATCTATGTTCATTTGAATTAAATATAGCTTGTGTATGCTTTGGTGCAATTTGGTTGGCTGAATTTTGCTTAAACAACTTATTAAGTTCATATCTGCTTATTGTTCATGTATGTGACTGATCTGGTGCTTAATTGAATTAACTGCACTAATTGGCTGATTGGAAGTGTGATTCCTTTGTTGTTTCTGACACCTTGTGATTCACTGATCACAAGGGTGCCTTGTTTGTAACTTGAATCCAACAAAAATTCATATAAGACAAAAAGTCAAGAAAGTCAAGCAGTGGGAAAAGTTCCCACTGCTCAACACCCAAAACTAGCCCCTGCTAGTGTTAATTCTCTATCAGCTTATTTATAAGCCACATTGGCTTATCCAGACTTGAAACAACTTATTTTTTGTGATAGATCTTCATTATTTGACCCAATTATTTGATCTGGAGCTTATCAGACCTTGGCTTTGACTTTTTACTAGAAAACTCATAAGGTTGACTTTTAATTAAATGCTTATTTGCTTATTCCAGCTTATTGAGTGTGCTTATTGAAAAACTTTTTGATTATTAAGCTTAGTTAAGTCATTTAAAATCTTTTGAAAGTTGAATCAGCTCTTGGGGTGGCCTAGAACTCGAAAACGACTATTTTCTCGTTTTGTGAAGATAGCTTTTAGCTTATTCAGGCTTATTCCTTGTGATTTTTCTAATTTTCTTTTTACAGATCTCTTAAGTAACTCAAAAGAAGCTTGTGTGTCTATTTTGAGCTTATGGCATCAGCTTATAGCTTAATGGGCCAAAAAGCCCATTAAGAATAAGCTGTTTTGAAATAAGCTAGCTTAAACACATTTTCAGCTTTTGGGCCTTTAGTGTTTTGTTCTTAAAATCAAATTTTAAGTCAGATAGGAGCTTTTGGGCTTATTTGGACAACATTTTGCTTATTGGGCCTATTTGAGCCCATTAAGGGGACTGTTTTGACTTTTAGCCCATTTCTAGGCCCAATAGGGGTATTTTGTAATTTTAACTTCATTTATGTGTTTATTAGGTTAAAATAAGCTAGTTTGCAACTTTTTAGAATTTTTTATAAACTTTGGATTTTTATTAATATTTTATTAATATTTTATTAATATTTTATTATTAAAAATTAAAATTTAGATTTTTCAAGTTTTTTCATTTGTCCTAGTTCAAATATATTAAGTTAGGAATTTTAAAATTTTTAAAATATTTTTATTGTCATTAGATTAAATTTTAGAATTATCTTAAATTTTAATAGTTTTTAATTGTTTTTAAATAGTTTTAATTAATTTTAAAATTTTCAAAAATAGTTATAAATTTAGTTAAGTCATTTTAGAGGTTTACATTTGAAAAAATATCATTTTGGGCTTTTTGTTAATTAAACTGATTTTTTTGGGCTTTAATTAGCATTAAAAAATTATTATTTAATTAAATAAAAGGTTTGAGTGATTTTTGATTTTTTGTAAACTCTAATTACATTTTTTAGGATTTATTTCAATTTTCTAGGAATTTGTAGGGTAAATTTTTAATTTTGTCACTTTTTACGGTTTTACGTGTACGACTAATCGTCTTAGTTTAATTCACAATCGTAACCGTCATTCTCTTCTAATCTCTCTTCTATTTTCTTTCTTCATAAATTATAATCACAAAATTTAATCATCTCTTAACACAACACACTAGCCTCCTTGGGAAACGAACTTGAACTTCATTTGTCATTAGTGCTTGGTTTTCCTAAACCGACACTTAATACTTTCCCTATTTTGCTCTCTTTTCCTAAAGAGTGGTAAAAACACTACATCATTTTGGCGCCGCTGCCGGGGAGGCGTGTTGTGTTTTGATTTGGCAATTGTTGTTTTTATATATAGCCATAATATCTATTTGTATTAGTAGCACTCTACTAATACGTATTATCGATTTTTCATTTTTTTGTGAATACTATTACTATATTGTATACGTAGAACAATAAATTCACAAGTACTCCAAAAGTGTGAAAACACAACCTTGATTGGGAGGTCATTACTCAATCATTGTATTCGAATCTCAAACAAGAAATCAAAGGCAAAATAAATAAATACTTTTGTGGAGCTTAATTTTGAAAAACACAAACTATAAGGTGGGTATAAGGCGGGTATTATAAAATATACCCTAAGGAAAAAGGCTCTTAAGTGCTTCGTGCCGCCTCGTTTCCCCGCTTGCTTGTGAGTATTTAGATAAAAAAGGGCTAATCGAGGGTTTGCCAACCAAAGTATTATCTAAATATCATATATATTTTCTTGGTTTCATTTGATTAAACCCTCTTGAACGTTTTGGTGTTCCACCAACGTTCTAAAGTCATCGAATGCATTCACTTCACGTGATCGTTTTCATTCCTTGAGGCTTCTTTAATCAAGAGATTTGATTAAGGAGGAGATTTGTAGATTTTTGTCTACTTAATACAATCACAAAAATTCAAAAAAAGTAAAAACAATCAAAAACCACAAAAAAATTGGAAAAATACAAAACACCAAAAAGAATCTTTTTTGCTCATCCCCACGTTGTACATGACGTTTATGCAAACTCGCAACCAAGGAAGACGTGCACGTAAACGTAAAAACCGAAAGGAGTCAACACCTACTCCTAATCTTTCTAGTGAGGAGTCTCCTACTGACGAACCTATCGTAAGAGAAGAACCAACCATGGCGAATCGAACTATGATGGAGTTACTTCAAGCACCCACCGAGGGTTATGGAGAGGCTATTGTGATTCCCGCTATCCTTGCGAAGAATTTTGAAGTGGAAACGGGCTTGTTGTCGATGATCCAAAACAACAAATTCCGTGGTGATGAAAAGGACAACCCGCACAACCATATCCGCCAATTCAATCGTCTTACCGCCACTTGCAAATTTAAGGATGTTGCTAATGACTCGATTAAGATGATGCTTTTTGCGTATTCCTTAGCGGGTCCCGCTAAAATTTTGTTAGAGAAAGAGCCACCCAATTCTATATTAACGTGGAAGGATCTCGTTTCTAAGTTTGTGAACCAATTTTTTCCGCCCTCTAAGACTACGTATTTGAAAAACGAGATTTCAAAATTTTCACAAGAATTTAATGAGAGTTTTTCAACGGCTTGGAATAGGTTTAAGGAAATGTTACATGAGTGTCCTCATCACGGTTTTTCCGACTTGCACCAAATTGACACGTTTTACAATGGACTAAATGATCATGAAAGGGATTATCTAAATGCCGCCGCGGGTGGGTAATTTTTTGTGTAAAACGGTTGAGGAAGCGTTGTTGATAAATGAGAATAGATCTAAGGTGTCTAGTTCTCGTAACACATCGAGTGTTCGTAAGGCTTCGTCTTCGACTTCACCTTCTTTGTCTAATACCATCGATGCTTGCCAAATTAAGGCGAACTTGGAAAACAAAATCTTTGATAAGCTTAAAGGACTTTTAATTGAATTCAAAGTTGGAGAACAAAGTGCTCCGCTACGGCTAAAGCGGTTGAGGTATCACGTATGTATTGTGGTGGAGGGCATGATTTCTCCGAGTGCATTACCAACGGTGGTAACACTTCGAGTGCCTACGCGGCCACGGAACTTACAACCATAACGGTCAAGTTACCCGCTCCAATCAATTGACTCCACCGGGTTTTGCTCCCAATCAAAATGCTAACAACAACTATCGAAACAATCAAGTTGGTTTTAAAAACAATTACAAAGGAAACTATGGGAATCAAGGGGCTAATAATCAAGTTTCGAATAAAAATCAAAACATTGATTTTCAAAACAACAACAAGGGTTTGCAAACTTTGAAAGATCTTTCAAATGAATTTGTTGAATATGCTAATGGAAATGATGCTAGGTTTGACAACATTCAAAGAGAAATCATTAGCCTAAGATCCGAGTTTAAGAACGACTTGAAGAAGGAGTTGAAAAACGAGTTAGCAAATGAGCTTAAAATCCATACAAACAAAATGGAAGGAAATGTAACTAGGTTACAACAAAACCAAAAAAAATATAACAAGGGTAACATGAAATAAAACAAGAGATGATTAAGGCCGAGAAGAGGCAATCCATGTTTGAGGATAAAATTTCATCTATGTTTGAGGCTATTATGTGCAAACCGTCTTCGAGTAGTCTTCCTAGCAACACCATATCAAACCCTAAGGGAGAGATGAAAGTGATTACCACACGTAGTGGTAAGACACTTAAGGAACCGACTCCTCAACCAATTGCTCCTACGGAGGATGCAATTGAGGAAGAACCCGAGGTGGTGGTCAAAAAGGAGCATGTCCCAATCCCACGAAGTACCGCTCATGCTACACCTATGGTTGACCCATTACCAACATTGGAACCTGAGATTCCAAAGGCTATGCCTATGCCTCAACCCACACCACCTTTGCCCTATCCATCGAGACTTAGAAAGGAGAAACGTCAAGAGCGCGATAACTACCAATTTGAGCTTTTTATGAAAATGTTTCGTGACGTTCATTTTAATGTGAGTTTTGCCGATGCTTTGGTCATGATGCCTCGTTTTGTCGCTAACTTTAAGAGTATGTTGAACAACAAAGAGAAATTGCAACAATTGTCTAGTTGTTCTTCGGTTTATCTTAACCGCATACCTCAAAAAGTCGGTGATCCCGGTAAATTCTTGATCCCTTGTGCAATCCAAGATATGGAAGAATGCTATGCCTTGGCCGATCTTGGTGCTAGTATTAACTTGATGCCACTTGCAATCTTCAAGTCGCTCAATCTTCCTAATCTTACTCCTTCACTAATGTCTATCGAGTTGGCCGACCATTCCACGATTCCCGCATGTTGATTGGCGGAAGACGTTTTGTGAAAGTGGGAAAGTTTTATTATCCGGTAGACTTTATCGTTGTCAATATTCCCACGGATCCTCAAGTTCCTCTCAATTTAGGTCGTTCGTTTTTAGATACGTCTATGGCTTTAATCGATGTGCGTGCTAGAAAGATCACCTTACGTTTCAACGACGAGGAACTTGTTATAAACGCAACTCAAAATTCTCAAATTTCTCATGTTTATTCTGTTGCAACCATAAACCTCGTTGATATGCTTGACGTTGTTTGAGAGGAATTTTCACAAGAAGTTCTAGGTTTTGGTGATGATGAAAATAGTGGCCATCCCACTATGTTAGATCCCATTCTTGGTAATTCGACACCAACCTTCACTCCATTTGAAGGTGGTGGTTTTACGTTAGAAGAATTCGATGTTTCACGTACTTGTGACGAAGACCTCGACAAGGATGAGGACTTCTCGATTATCAAGGATTTTCTTAACGATTTCCCATTTTCTCAACCCGAGGAGGTTATGAGTATCGAGCCCAAATCTTGAATTGAGGAACCACCTATCTCGAGTTGAAAGATTTACCTCCTCACCTTGAATATGTATTTTTGGAGGAGGACGACAAGTTGCCGGTTATTATTTCGAAAGATCTTTCGGATGATGAAAAAACCGCACTTGTCGATGTTCTAAAGGATCACAAAGGGGCAATTGCGTGGAAGTTATCCGACATTAAGGGGATCGATCCTAAATTTTGTACCCACAAAATCTTAATGGAGGAGGATTACAAACCCGCAATCCAATGTCAAAGGAGGGTGAACCCCAAAATTCACGACGTCATCAAAAAGGAAGTCCTAAAACTCCTTGACGCGGGAATGATTTACCCTATTTCCGATAGCCCTTGGGTGAGTCCTATTCATTGTGTCCCTAAAAAGGGAGGAATGACCGTTGTGCCAAACGATGCCAACGAAGAGGGTATGCATTGACTATCGTAAGTTGAATGAAGCCACTCGAAAAAACCATTTTCCCTTGCCCTTCATGGATCAAATGTTGGAGCGTCTTGCGGGAAACGATTTCTATTCCTTTTTAGATGGTTTTTCCGGTTACTTCCAAATCCCCATCGATCCTCGTGATCAAGAAAAAACTATGTATACGTGTCCATATGGAACGTTTGCCTATCGTAGAATGCCATTCGGACTTTGCAATGAACCGGGAAACTTTCAAAGGTGCATGATGGCTATTTTTCATGATATGATCGAGAAGACGATGGAAGTCTTCATGGGTGACTTTTCCGTGTTTGGTAGTTCGTTCACTTCGTGTTTGTCGAATCTTGAGAGAATGTTGAAACATTGTGAGGAAACCAACCTCATGCTTAATTGGGAAAAATGTCATTTTATGGTTAAAAGTGGAATCGTCTTAGGGCACAAGGTTTCGAAAGCGGGGATTTAGGTAGATCAAGCTAAGGTAGACGTCATCGCCAAATTACCTCATCCCAAAATCGTTAAGGGAGTTAGGAGTTTCCTAGGCCACGCGAGCTTTTATCATCGATTCATCAAGGATTTTTCAAAGATCTCTCGACCTATTACACATCTCCTTGAAAAAGATGCATGTTTTGTCTTTGACGAAGATTGTGTACGAGCATTTGAAATCCTCAAGAGGAAACTTACCGAAGCTCCCATTCTTGTTGCTCCCAATTGGAACCTCCCCTTTGAGCTTATGTGTGATGCTAGTGACTACGCTATTGGGGCCGTAAGGGGAAACATCATGAAAGAAACTTCTTGCCTATTCACTATGCTAGCAAGACAATGACTGAGGCTCAACTAAAATACACTACAACGGAGAAGGAGTTCCTTGCCGTGGTGTATGCATTTGATAAATTCCGACCTTATCTCGTCTTGACGAAATGCATAGTGTATACGGATCATTCGGCTATCAAGTATCTTATGGCTAAACAAGATGCTAAGCCGAGATTACTTCGTTGGATTCTCCTCCTTCAAGAATTTGATCACAAAATCGTTGACAAAAAGGAGCCGAGAATCTAGCGACCGATCATCTTTCTCATTTGGAAGATCCTCACCAAAGAGTTTACGAGCCCAAGGAAATCACCGAAACATTTCCGCTCGAGACACTTGGTGTAGTGAATTCTAAGCTTGATTCTTCCACCCCATAGTTTACGGACATCGCAAATTACCATGCGGGCAACTTCATCATCAAGGGTATGACGACTCAAGAAAAACGAAAATTCTTTCGTGACGTCAAGTTCTATTTTTGGAACGACCCTTACTTGTTTCGAACTTGTGCGGATCAAATCATTCGACGTTGTGTCTTTGGTACCGAAGCTTCTAACATCCTTAGAGCTTGCCACGAAGGACCCACGGGTGGTCACCACGGTGCTAATCTCACGGCTAAGAAGGTTTTTGATGTCGGTTTCTTTTGGACTACTATTTACCAAGATGCACATGAACTTGTGAAGTCGTGTGACTCATGCCAACGACAAGGAAAAGCCTCACAAAAAGATGAAATGCCACAAAATATCATCCAAGTGTGTGAGATCTTTAACGTTTGGGGCATTGACTTTATGGGACCGTTCCCATCATCTCGTGGTAATAAGTACATCCTTGTCGTCGTTGACTATCTATCTAAGTGGGTGGAAGCTAAGGCTTTGCCCACCAATGATGCTCGTGTGGTAGTCAAGTTTTTGAAAAGCTTGTTTTCTCGGTTTGGAACCCCTCGTGCGATCATAAGTGATCGTGTAACCCATTTTTGTAACGACCAATTCGAAAGGGTCCTAAGGAAACATGGGGTTACATATCGTCTTTCTACGGCTTATCACCCGCAAACAAGTGGGCAAGTTGAGGTTTCAAAACGAGCTTTAAAAAGGATCTTGGAGAGATCGATTGGGGAAAACCGACAATCTTAGTTGGATAAGTTAGACGATGCTCTATGGGCCTTTAGGACCGCTCATAAGACGCCCATCGGGTGCACTCCCTATAAGCTTGTGTATGGGAAGAATTGTCACTTGCCAGTTGAACTCGAACACAAAGCTTATTGGGCCCTTAAGCATTGTAATGATGATATGGAGACCGCGGGAAAACACCGGAAAATGCAACTTAATGAATTGGATGAATTAAGGGATATTGCTTATGAAAATTCATTGATTTATAAAGAAAAGACTAAAACATTTCATGATTCAAAAATTAAAAACCGGGTTTTTAACATTGGGGATCAAGTTTTGCTTTTTAACTCTCGTTTGAAAATCTTTTCCGGTAAGTTGAAATCCCGTTGGTCCGGTCCATTCACCGTGACTCAAGTTTTTCCATATGGGACCATCGAGCTAGCTCAAAATGATGGCCCTAATTTCAAGGTGAATGGACATAGGTTGAAGCACTACCTTGGCGGGGAAGTTCCATCCTTGAACTGCCTCGACCAAATCACTTTCCCCAATGATAATTAGTATTGAGGGGATCGAGTGGAGCTCATGACTCGGTAATCAAAAACGAGGTGCCTCGTGGGGGATTCCCATGGTTATCCTATGTACATATTATCGCTTCCTAATGTAGTAACGTGTGGGGATTTGTGCCCTTCCAACCTTTGTTCCATGGTTGTTTGTGAATGGTGGATTTTAGATGATCATTATCTTCACGATTGGAGCCTCTCGTGTTCGTTTTATGGGAGCACTCGATCGTTTGCTTTGAAGAGTTTCTCAATATCCATGATCTTGGTTTAAAAATGCGCGCATCATTGCGCAAATTTCACGCATCAATGCGTTGCATTCAAAATTTCACATCAAGGTGCCTAATGCAGTGCCATCCCAGAATGCGTTCGCATTAAACCGCAATTTATCGCATTTGTGTAATGCTAGCAACGGTAGCAATTATCGCAATTTGATACTTGGGTTAATTCTGTCAAATTTTAACTATTTAAAAGAGACCTACATATTATAATAGCTTTACAAAAATAACACTTGTTAGAAAAACATCTAATACAAGCAAAATAACAAAAATATAGTATCTTGCATTTTGCTATGTGCTTTTTGTCAAGCTTTACTATCGATTTATTAGTTTTAAAAGGGATTATAGACCTAATTTTAATATGCTATTAACTTATTTTGTAACTTTATTGCATTTACTTGGTACTTAAATAATTTTTGTAATTTTTTCTACTAAACGCATTGCGTCTAAAATGCACTCACAATCGCATCACACATCAAACAATCGCTTTTTGGACCTTTAGCGCAATGGATCGCAAAACGCATTTTTAAACCAAGTCCATGATATATCCTTTGATGTTCTAACCTTAGGTTTTTAGCACACTTTATAAACGGCTTTAAATTTAATGGTTACACCCTTTCCATGCTAGATTATGCATTCGACTACGTATCTAGTATGGGCGTGTTTGCACCCCTAGACTCAAAACATTGAGGACAATGTTTAACTTTAGTATGGGGGGGAGGGGGGTGAATAGATACTTGCCTTGCCAAACCTTCACGCTTTCCAAAGTTTATCTTTTTGTTTATCGTTTTGTTGCAAAAATAAGGCTAAAAATGGCCAAATTTTAAAATTGTTCTCATGTTTTATAAGTGTTTGAAGACACGAATGTAGATTTTCTGATGGCGAGAATAATATTAATTTTTTACTCGACCGTGCGTGTTGAGCACTTAGCTTCGATTCCTTAACTTTATATTAGGCTAAGTCTCTTAAATGAGGACGAGAAATGATAGAGTTAATTATAAGTCACTATGCTAAACGTAGAGTACTTGTATTCTTTCAAAAACTCATGTGTTCTCGTTGTTTGCTTATTCTCCCTTCGCTTGTAAATATTTTTTGCTTAATAAATATTGACTTAGCGGTTTAGTCTTGATTGTTGGTTTCTAGTCTTTTCTAGTAACTTCCATGTAATTAAAATGGGAAGACATTAAGGTATCGCCAACGTCACGGTTTTTGAAGTATTGGCAACCCGAATAATCGAAAGCTTCACCCAATAATAAGATTTCAAGTGCTCACCTAAATCAAGCAAACAATTTGAAGCTCACAAGGCCGAAAAATCTATGCAAAATTGAAAGTGAATCAAGCCTTAATCTTTGAAGCTTTAAAGATCCAAAATTCGCTTTTAGCGTGAGGATATACGTCTTTGGCCATAATAAACACCTCATGGCGAGGTTAAATAAAAGGCAAGACAAGACCGAAGTCATAATAAAAGCTTCATGGCGAAGTTGAATAAAAGATAGAGGTAAACCTATGATAATAAGGCCCTTCCGTTAGGGGGCGTATAAAAGTATTGGTAATAAGTCTCATGTTCAAAACCGTTATAAAACCGTGTTTATCGATCCTTCTTGTTGACTTAATTTTTTGACATCATTGTCTATTAGGAGGGGTTATTAATTTGATGGTCTTGGTTACACCGTTGGGACTCTATTTTTAGACCTAAATCTCTATTATCGCATAAGTCAAACAATGTATCCTCGTGAAACATTCAAGACAAAATAAAATATAAGAGAAACAACTTAGGAATATGGGAGGATAAGTACGTATTAGGGCATATGAGTAGTGTTAGCATTACTAACTTATAATGACAATGATCTCGTTGCACACTTAGTATGGAATTGGGGTGAAAATCGAGGACGATGAAATTATTTCTAACGAAGCATTCACGTGTTCTTATTCTATGAACCTAAACGTCCCATTTTGCGATGAAAATCATACATTATGTCTAAAACGCAAGTAGTAGAAGTAATAGTAGTAGTGTAGCTAGTTTATCATTTAATAAAAGTGAATAAAAATGATTTTTGGAGGTGCTACGATACTTTATTCTAGCATTGCGTGAGGGCACGGCAATGGTTTAGTATGGAGGAGTGATGAGACTGCTTTTATACATAGTCTCATCGTCCAAAACGGGCTTTAAATGCATTAAATATCATGAAAATGGCCAAATATATGCTTGTGTTTGTTACTTGTGTATTTTAGGTATGGATATTGAGAAAATGACAAAAGATCACAAGAATCATACAAAAACGAACACGGGAAACGAAGCCACACAATGAACCAAGCCCTAATGAAGGTTTTCCGAGATAACCCTTGAAGATTTGAAGATTATGCAAGAAGGGTCCTCCAATACTGAAGAATTGACACTTTAAACCCTTATATCTTCATAATTACAAGTTTAGTCCTTTAAATATGTCAAATTGCAAAAAGGACCCTTAACTTTGAAGAAATGGAAAAAATGGTCCTTCATTAATCATGACTTGTCAATTTCAGTCCTCCAAGAAGTCAACCATACAAGTCAAGACCATTAACTATGAAGAAAATGCCAAATCAGCCCTTCAAGAATCAACAAATGGCAAGAAATACCCCTAAAAATACTTTGGAAAAGTATTTATGGCCAAAGTGTGAAAACCAAAACTTCCATAACAAAGGAAAACGGATTAAAGGGTTTAAAATTGCAAATGAAAGGAAATGGAAAGATGGGGGGCTATTTATGGGAGACAAGAAAACAAACCTAGACCAGTGAGTGGGTGACACATGTCCCACTCACACTCTCCACCAATCACAACCCTCAAACTCGCCATGTCACTTCCCACTAATACCAGTTTTAAACTAATCTTATATTAGTTTATTAAATGGCGCTAAACAACCATTTTCAAACCCAAAATGGATTAGACACATGTTCATCATGTTCTTAATCAAAATTGCGTACTTTTGATTTAGCAAAAATTAAACCCTAATCTTCTCCAGAATTAAGATTAGGGTGACCTTAAACACATCCCAACTCTTAATCCTCATGCCACATCATCAACCACCTCACATGTTAAACCCTCCTTCACACGTATTGGGGAAAAAGCCAAAGGTTTCTAGAGAATCAACACACCACATTCCAGCTTACACTTTAAGCTTATTTTGGACCCTTGGATGAAATTCAAACATGCCAGCAACAACAAAACTCCAAAATTCAGTCACATGATTCCAAAGTCTTCATAACCCTCAAGGGCATTTCAGGAACTTCATCAGCTAGGGTTTTATGTTTTTTATTGCTTCACTAGTTCATTTGTAGCCTATATAAGGCATAGGATATGCAACATTTTTTTTGCTCTTGATTTTTCCTTCGTTTACATTTTTGTAAATCCTTTGTCATTTTTGAATGAAAAGTGTTTGAATTTTGTGAAGAAAGACCAAGTGCCAATCTCTTATTCTGTTGTTTATGTTTAATGTTTGCTAAAACCTGAATCTCAAAACGTTTTCATAAGCTTTGTGCAAGAAATTGCATAAAGTTCTTAAATTTTGATATTTTGCTAAGTTCTTGGTACACCTTGGAATTTTTGGGCTATAAGTGGATCATAGCACCCTGATATTGTGATATCAAGGTGTTGTGAGGCTTATAACTTGGGGATAATCAAGTGTGGAGTACAAGAGTTGCATTAATCAAGGATTTGTCACTTTCTGATTTTGATATTTTTGCTTCTAATTTTGTTCATCTTAGCAGCTTGATATTGGAAGCTTGTGTTTGTTCTTACTAGCACATAAGATCAAACATACGTGGGTGTGGATGTACATCCATGAGGTTTGAACCCTTAATCCCAAAATCTGATAAAAATTTGGATATTTGTGATATTTGAGTTCTGCTTGTGTATGTGTTGTTCTTGGGCTCCAAATCTTGTTGAATCTATGTTAGCCGTATTTAAAGTGATGGTCATATAATATACCGTAGCGAAGCTCGTGAAAAATACTATTCAACGGTGTCGAGAGTTCTTAGTTATTAATGTTTATGTAATGGGAATTAGTCCCGAACACACAAATGAGGAAGGCCTCCTAAACATTTACTACATATATAAAAGGCCTCACAACCTCATTTGTGTGTGTGTGTCTTCCTTTTTTCATAGATTGTAGAGAGAGAAACTTATGTGTTTCTCTCACTAGGAATTCACAACCATCTTTTTTTCTCTTTTTCTTCATCTAATCTAATCTCTCTTTTGGTTTAATCTTTATCTTCATTTCTATATCCTATATTGTCGTGTGAATCATTCCTACAAGTGGTATCATTCGCCAAGGGATTCGTGGATAGCTCTTTGGTGTTGTCCGTGTTTTTTCTTCACATCCGTGTCTTTTTGATCAATTTTTTTTGTGTTTTTTAGGGTTCTTCAAGTCGTATACCTTCTTTATTATTGTATTAGTGATTTGGGTATCTTGGTTTCGGGTAAAACACAAATCTTTTGGCTCAAAAGTTAAGAATTCTCTTGCTTCAACTTTGCGAATTTCACTGCAATTGATTCCATCGAAAAAGTACAGGTAAGTACGGTTCGATCGCAAAAACCCAAGGGTTTTACTTTGCGATCACAAGTATTCAGATACCTTATTCCGACGCTTATTGCGATCGCTCATTGCGATCGTGGATTGCGACGGTTTTTAAGGATTATTGAGACGTCACTCTGTCCAAATCTTATTAGCCATATTGCGATCGTGGATTCCGATAGTGTCACATTCCGATACTTGTTGCATTCTGACAGATCCTACATTCCGATAGAAGGACATTCAGATAGAAGGACATTCCGATAGAAGGACATTCCGATAGAAGGACATTACGATAGAAGGAAATTCCGATAGAAGGACATTCCGATAGAAGGACATTCCGATAGAAGGGGTATTCCGACAGATCCACATTCTGATAGAATATTCCGATGGGCATTCCGATGCAAATTTTGTTTGAGTAATTTTTAGACTTAGCCACCATCTAGACTAGTCCCGGCACATAGTTTACATGAAGATTTAAAAAAAAAAGAGTTAAAATTTTTTTAGTTCAAGTAAAATCAAATTTTTTCCCTACTAGTTTTTGGCTATTTCTAACTCAATTTCAAAATTTGGCGATACAAAAATTTTCAGCTTGCCGTTTTTTCGGACTGAGGAATTTATTGTCGGACTGAAAAAAAAAATCAGAAGTTTCGGAATTTCAACAACAACACACGCTTTCTTCGAATTGAGATCCTGTTTTTCACACGACTTCTACGATGACGTCTCAGCAAGATATTTATGCTGCAGGTACTGAGAATCATCGACCGATGCTTACCAAGGAGAACTACACTACAAGGGCTAGTCGTCTCCTTCGTTATGCAAAATGTAAACCTTTGGGAAAGTTGATTGTTAACCTCGATTCAAAAGGGTCCGTATGTTAGAAGAACAATTATTGTGCCTGGCGACCCTACGAATGCTAACCCAGTGGCTGACTCTAGTCATGAGCAAACGGATGAAGAAATAACTGAAGCTGAATCCAAACAACTCGACGCTGATGATCAAGCAATTCAAGTCATTCTTATGGGACTTCCTGAAGATATTTATGCTGTTGCCGATAGTTGTGAAACCGCACACGAGATGTGGCTTAGGATTCAGAAAATGATGAAGGGCAGTGAAATCGGTTTACAAGAAAAGGAAACTAAGTTGCTTCGTGAATGGGAGAAATTTACGTCTACTGAAGGGGAACAAATTGAACCTTATTATCATCGGTTTTCAAACCTCATGAATCATCTTAGAAGATACAAACATGAACCTACACAAATTGCTGTCAACATCAAATTTCTTGATAATCTTCCTTCTGAATGGTCACGATATGTCACTCTTGTCAATCAAACCAAGGATCTTCATGTCGTGGACTACACTCAAGTATATGACTATTTGAAGATGAATCAAGATGAAGCTAATGAAGTTAGGGCAGAAAGACGTGCCAAGACACAAGATCCATTGGCTTTTATGGAAAACTCTCCATCATCTATGTCATATCCCATGGTACCCTACCATCAACCCTCGTCAAGTAACTTCATGCCACAACAACAACAACAACAACAACTCTATGCTTATGGATATCAACCTCTTGCTGCTATGAATTACTTACAACAACCCATTGCCTGTTTTGATGACATCACCGATCCTACTCATGCTATTAATACTGGTCTTGCCCTACTTGCAAAGGCATTCAAATTCACCATTAACCCCGCCAACAACAATCAGAGAATCTCCTCGAACACTAGAAATAGGCAGATTGCTCAACCTTTCATGAATGCGAATCAAGATCGCCAATTGGTAGTTGCTTGAAACACGGGGAATCAGTTTCAACAACATGGTCAGAATGCTGGGCAGACCGTTGGCAATGCAGGAAATCAGTATGGTCAAAACTGTGGTCAAAATCCGGGTATTCCGAATGCGGGTAATCATAATGGGTTAATAGTTGTGCCAGCGGTTGGTAACTAGATGGGAAACATTGTGGCTGCAAGGGCTGAGAATACTGGTACGGGAAATGGAAACAACAATCGCCAGGTTTAGTGCTACAACTGCTGGGGATTTGGTCATTATGCTCGATATTGTACAACCAAAAAGAAGAGGGATGCTGCTTATCTTCAGACTCAGCTTCTCATAGCACAAAAGGAAGAGGCAGGGATTCCACTTCAAGCTGAGGAATTCGATCTTATGGCTTCTGCTGCAGAATATGACAAGGAAGAAGAGGTAAATGCCAACTACATCTTGATGGCTAACTTACAGCAAGCATCTACCTCAGGAATGCATGTTGACAGAGCTCCCGTTTATGATTCAGACGGTCCTTATGAGGTACATCCACGTTTTGATGATAATGATATATATAGTACATCTAATCAGGATGAGGAGTATACTGAGATGCTTGAGCCCTACATTGAGACACACGGGGATCAAACGAATAATAGTAATATTAGTTCGAATGAGCCCAGTGTGGACCTTAGAGTGGATCAAGTTGCCCAGCCTACAAACCTTCCTGATGCGACACATGCGTATTGTAAATCTCTATTTGATAAGCTTGCTAAGGATGTTGACCATGATACGGTGGTTAACAATAAGTTTAGAGAAACTAATGCCAAATTGACCACTGAGCTTGCGGGATATAAGGAACGGGAGAAAAGTTTTGAAATTCATCAGGCTAAATTTAAAGAATTTGAACAAGCTCATGCTAAATCAGTTTATCAAGAAAAATGCACAACTAAGAAATTAAATGCCTTACACTTAAGTAGTGCTAAAAAGATAAGCGAATTGAATGATGTAATCACTTCTCTTAATAAACAGCTTTCAATAGAAAAATCTACTATTTTGGATTTAAAAGAAGAACGAAAGAAGCTGAAACATGATTTCAAAATTCGAGAAGATGGGCTTTTTGAGGATTTTTGCAAAGCTCGTGATAGGATTAGAGAACTAGACAACCTCTTAGTAAAACGTGGCCAATATATGCAGAAAATAAATATGATCGCACCAAAAGTGAATGAGATAAACTACACTCGATACAAATTGGCTTTTAGGTTGTCCTCTTCCCCCTAACCCCGGATATCTTAAGCAAGTTCAGGCCTCTAATGATACTTTATATAATGGTAGTGTGCTCTTGTTTGATGAGCATGATCCTCCTAGTGTACATGATTCTGAGGAAACTAATGAACTTGTAGTAGAGACTCGTTTAAGAATGAAAAAGCTTGATAAAGAAGTGACACCCGTTTATTATCCAAAAGTTAATCCTCCAACTGTTTTTGTTCGGTCTAAAACGAGTACTGAAATGATTTTGCTCCCAAGTGAGGAATTGTCTGATGACCCTCCTAAATCGAGTATCACACGCCGATTTCTAAACGAGCTTAACGATAACTTTGTCATCCTTAAACGTGTTGTTAATTCCAAAATCACTAGAGGAAATTTTACATCACCTGTTCAGATTGAGGTTCAGAAAATTCTTCAAAATGATATTAATCCGATTATTAATCAAGTTGATGCTCGGTTAGGAAATTTGGAAAATGCTTTTCTAAAAGAATTAGCCAACTTTGTTGAAGACTTTAAATCTTTGACGAAAGAAGCTGATAAATCTCTTGATAAAATCAAAGTTTTGGAAAACGATCTTGAACGCCTCTCTAAAGCTCGTGATTGTATTGATAGTAGCCCTGTTGAGATAGGTACCTCTATGTCGCATAATGAAAACCTCCAAACTGAGCTTGATCTTATGAAAGAGAAAATGGAATCTTATGTCATTAGAAAGGATAAAGAATTCACCGATCTTTGGAATAAATTTGTCAAAAAATGTGATGAATGCAAATATGACAAGATTTCGTATGAAAAATCTTATAATGAAATGCAACAAACAATCGCACAGTTAAAGGCTCAGTTAGGAGGGGTTTCGGAAATGAATTTGGCTCTTCAGGGTTAGAGAGTGCTAGTGATGGTAATGTTCAGAAGCTTAAGGCTAAGATTGCAGATTTAGAATCTGTTGTTGTTTCATATAAGCGGGCTGTTGAACAAAGTAAGTCTATCTATCAGAAACTTATTGATAAAATCTGTGAGAATTGTAAGTTAAAAGCCTTGTTAAAAGATAAGACTTCTGAACTAGCTCGATTGTGGATACGATGATCCAGAAACCAGCAACCTCGGGACCCACTCGTATTGTTGTGACACCTTTTCCCAAGGTTGCTGGAACGAAAACTGCGGTGAATTCCCCAGGAATGTTTCGTGTTAGTTCTCCCTCTGTGCCTAGCAAACAACGTAAAGCAAACGTTAGGACAAAACCGATCACTATAACTCAACCACAAGTTATTGATTTAAAAAGTGCTAATTCTAATAGACGCGTGTCTTCTTCTACAGGAATAAACAACTACACTAAGAGCAGAAGGCCACAGCCTACGAGCAATACAAGGAATGATAGGGTCCCTTTTGCCTCTAGAAGTAGTCTCCCCAAGATCAATAATGTGGAAGTAGAAGAACACCCTAGGAATTTACCACTTTTTAATCATAATTAGAAACCTAATTCATCTGAATGTAATGACTTTAAGCTTGCTATTCGGAATGAAAAATCTGAAGTTATTTGTGCTAAATGTAATAAATGTTTCTTTACATTTAGTCATGATGCTTGTGGTTTGACTATGAATGGGTTGAATTATGGCGGTTACACTCGAATTGACAAGCTGTCAGTTAGTGAACAACAACGCACTTTTAAGGCTAAGGTGTATGTTCCAAAAAGTACGCATGTAGGGTCCACAGAAAGTCTTGCTAAGCCTAGTAGCCCTAGATTCACCTCTAAATGGTTGCCTACTGGTAGAAATTTTGACTAGTGGCAAAATTATCGACACTAGTAGATCTCATACTGACAGTGAAACGTCGGTATGTGATATGGCTTAATTATCATCTAACCATTCGGGAACCTATTTCATCGGTTGCCAAAATATTTTCTTCTCTTATCATTGGCAGGTTGTTGAAATTTGTCTATGGTGTGTGGACTCGGGTTGTTCCAAACATATGACTGGGAATCGAAGCCTTCTCAAGAACTTTGTATGGCGTTTCATGGGAACTGTTCGATTTGGAAATGTTCATGTTGCGGCAATTCTAGGCTATGGTGATCTTCATTGGGGAAATATAATCATCACCAGAGTCTCTTTTGTTGATGGCTTGGGACATAATTTGTTCTCGGTTGGGCAATTTTGTGACTCAGACTTGGAGGTTTCTTTCAGAAGTCATACATGTTTTGTAAGAGATCTTGAAGGAATTGATTTGTTAAAAGGAAATCGTACCACCAACCTTTACACCATTGATCTTTTTCAAATGTCTACTGCTTCTCCAATTTGTCTCATGGCCCGAGCCACATCAACAAAGTCATGGTTATGGCATCAAAGGTTATCTCATCTCAATTTCGATGCCATCACCCAACTCGCGAAAGATGATCTCGTTACCCGGTCTTCCAAAGTTTAAATATACAAAAGACCATCTTTGTCCTTCTTGTGAGCAAGGAAAAAGTAAGAAGAAGCCTCACAAACCCAAACTTGTTCCAAATTCAACGAATAGGTTGCATCTCCTTCATATGGATTTATGTGGCCCAATGAGAATCAAAAGCATTAATGGAAAGCGGTATGTCCTAGTAATTGTGGATGATTATTCTCGTTACACATGGGTTCATTTTCTTGCATCAAAAGATGAAGCCCCTGATGTAATTATTAACTTCTTGAAGAAAACATCAGTACTACTGCAAGCCCTGTCATTATTGTGAGAACGGATAACTGCACAGAATTTACCAATCAGAAATTGAAAGCTTATTTTGACGAAGTTGGGATTTCTCATCAAACTTCGGCTGTAAGAACTCCAGAGCAGAACGAAGTTGTGGAACGGAGGAATCATACGTTAGTTGAAGCTGCTCGGACGATGCTTCTCTCCTCCAGTGCACCGTTATTCCTTTGGGCCGACGCTATAGCAACTGCATGTTATACTCAAAACCGCTCCATTATTCATACCCGTTTCAACAAAACACCTTATGAGATCATTAATGGACGAAAACCGGATATTTCATTTTTACATGTCTTCGGTGCATTATGTTATCCGAAGAATGATCGTGAAGATATCGGTAAACTTGAACCTCAAGGTGATATTGGTTTTTTCATTGGTTATTCTTCAACTGCTTGTGCTTATAGGGTTTATAATCGAAGGACAAGAAAGATAATGGAGACTATGAATGTTACCTTTGATGAACTCTCGGGTATGGCTTCTCAACATAGAAGTTCAAATCCCGAGCTTCAAGGTCAGACTTCTGGACACGTAAGTTCAGGACTCGCGCTTCAATTTACACCTTCAGCAATCTCATCGTTACAACCATCGGAACGTGACTTGGAAGTTTTATTTGGGCCAATCTATGATGAATATATGGAGGGTCCTTCGTCATTTGGTGTTCCTCAAAATGCCCCGGCTGCACCTGCTACGGTAGTTCAAGAACCTCCGATTGCATCTACACCAACGGCATCTACTTCTGCACCATCTACGTCAACCTCAACCATATTGCCTCCAAATATTCCAACCACTTCTCCGACTACTGACGCAACTCAACAACATTCTCAGCAAATTCCTAATCATGTTCATCTTCAGAATGAAATAGTTGCTGAAAATGCAAACAATGCGATGCTCAACGAACATGAGTTTGTTAATCCATTTGCGGCTTCCACAAGTACTACTCAACCTTCAACGTCATATGTGGATCCGTCGAGCTCGCATCAAGTTTCTCATACAATTCCACATGAACACAAATGGACTAAGAATCATCCCTTGGTTCAAGTGATTGGCAATCTCTCACGACCGATCTCAACACGAAATCTGCTGCGTACCGATGGTGATATGTGTATCTATACACTATCAGTCAGCACAATGGAACCAACAAGTGTGAAAGAAGCAATGACCGATGCATCATGGATTGAGTCTATGCAAGAAGAACTCAATCAGTTCATCCGGCTTGATGTATGGGAGTTAGTACCTCGACCGGACAATATCGATCCGCTTACCCTGAAATGGTTACTTAAAAACAAGATGGATGAGGAGCAAAAGTTCATTAGTAACAAGACTCGGTTAGTTGTGAGAGGTTATAAACAGCAGGAGGGAATTGATTTCGCTGAATCCTTCGCCCCAGTTTCTCGGATGGAAGCTATTAGGATTTTCTTGGCATATGCTGCACACAAATCGTTCACTGTGTATCAAATGGACGTGAAGACAGCTTTCTTGCATTTGCCGTTAAAAGAAGATGTGTATGTATGTCAACCTGAAGGTTTCATCAATACCGAACATCCAAGCCATGTCTACTAGTTGAAAAAGGCAATTTATGATTTGAAACAAGCACCGAGGGCATGGTACGACGAATTATCATCATTTCTTCTACAAAATCACTTCA